>JAPDVR010000015.1:4080806-4195806 GCA_026230005.1 Gila orcuttii | reverse complement strand
TTAATGAAATTCTAATTAGTTACATTTTGAAAATCTAATGCTCATTATTAAATTAAATTGAAAATAAGTATAGAAATATCAGTGGATAAAATGTGTGCAGAGTTAAGACTCCTGCAAGACTTGAGCTATTCAGATACATTACATCAAACACACACACACACACACACACACACCTGTCTCACTCGTCTTTATCGCCAATAACTATTCACACCCTCCTGACTATCTGTCCGTCGTTAGCAAAATACAAACTGATGGGTCGAGAACACTTTGCAATAAACTCCAAGAGTCAAGTCCACGTCTGTCACCATCCTGGCCAGTCAGATGGTTCACAAATTTAAATTCATTCAACAAGTGAGACCATTCATAAACTGAATAAAAAATGGCCTAGATGTGATAGAAGTATCTAAAATTCTATACACCTTTTATAAATAAAGGTGGTTCTGGGTCATGATCCAGGTTGCAGATAGCTATGAAATCATTTGTTTTTGACATGCAAGGTGTGCATCCAATAAAAGACTTCAGCATATTGTGTCCCAAACTTGGATTTTTGTGCATCCAATCAAACTTTTATTTTCACAGTATTTTTCATTTGTTAATCCATATTGACAAATTATATGCCAACATGGGCAGGTTGTGAGACAAAAAATGAAACAAAAATACATGACATTCTACATTACAAACCATAGGCTTTGGCATTGTGTTGGGTCACCAATCTGAGTACTGAAACAAATCCAAGAAACACTGATTTACAGTAGCCTATATATCCGGTGAACGCGATTTCCCGATGTGCAACATGTTCCTGGATCAACTTTCCAATCAATCATGTTTGAGTTTACAGTTTATATCACGTTTAGGTTACGATCTGGGTTTGGTGCTTCATCATCAGTGTTATTCAGCCATAGTTTCCTCTGATTTTAGGGATAATTTGGGTTTAGGACAGGAATGTTGTTCCAGGATCAACAATAGGTTGCTCCAGGAACATGTTGCACTTGGTAAAGTCACGGTGACCGTATAATCCCTGAGTTTCACTCTTCTAGGTGTGGAAAAAGTTCACACAGATTTTGATTCGAGGGAACCAAGTGGCTCTGCTATGGTCACACTTGCAAGACAGCACTAATTGCCCCGATGCGACTGAACTATGCGTGGGAAAGCGAGCATCCTGTTGACGTTATATCGTTAGTGCTTGATGTGGATTCTGCAGGAGCCAACAAAAGCCCGCTGGAGGCCTGTGATTAAAGGACACCATTGTTATCTCATTAGAGCCGCCAGGTTAGCAAAAGGTGTGAGCCGTGGCCCCTTCACAGGGATAGACCAACACTGAGATGGGCCCTAACACACACACCCCTTTCTGAAGAACCTCAAAGCTTTAAATACAGAGGATGATCTGAATACATCACAGTTCTTTTGGAAAGATTAATCATGCGTTAGATGGGAGTTGGGGTGAAACTGGGAGACATGGAGAGGCTTGCTTTTTGCCATGTGGTTAGTCACATGGTCTCTTGGTGACGTTAGTGAGTTGATTCATTTACATGGATGTTAGAAACACCTCCAGGTGTGCATTTAACAGAACACAGGCAGAATTGAGGACTTTTTAAAAGTGCACGAGTCTCTAAAGGGGAAAAGGGAGGGATCTTGACGTCTATCCCTGTGGCGCAGTGAATGATATAGACGCACAAGTGACAGTGCCAACACAACATCAAGACCACACGGCACCCTTACAATCAAATGATCGCATTGCTATAAAACGTATGATGGAACTCCATACTCTTCTGGACTATATGTGGATCGTTTTTTTCCCAGTGGGATTTATTCGCGTGTGTGTTTGCGAGGACGCGCATCTGAGGGGCTTTTGAAGATCTCGCGCGACTTCATTTATATATTTATACTGGCATATGGATTTGACTCTGTTCATTTAATCAGGAGATCACAGGGAGCTGGATTATCATTCTGGAGAACCCTGGATAAAACTTTTGACTTTGCGTTTCCACAATGTATGGAATAAATCAGCGCTGCTTGTACATGTGAGTAGGCGACTGATATTTGGCGATATTTAGATCTTTAATATTAAAAATTAAGGTGCAGATGGATTGCCTATTTTACAGTTTGATGCTTTATAAGAAGAATGTGCAAAAAAAAAAAACTTTATTTTCTAGTTCTTGTTTTGTTTTGGTGCTTCGGGGAAAATAGTGTTTTAATCCCCAAATAATTATACAAGCACCTCAATAATTATATATAGCCTAGTAAAAATATGTGTATTTGTTAGATAAGAAACCGTTCTTTGCTGAACTGAAAGTAACGTTAGAGAACGATTGAATTGAATTGAATTGAAAAAGAATGACTTTTTTATGTGTATTATGTTGCCTATATTTTCTGATACAGGCATTCATCTAATTTACATTATATAATGCTATTATATGTAGCCTATTAACTATTATATTATGATAGTATATCTATTATATAATTATATAATGCATTATAATGCTTTTCTCACTTTTGATTTGTTTTATTTTGTAGCTCTTTTCACTTCTTCGTGGTGTGGTGTCACGCGCAGGTAAATAGCTGTTTATTACATTTTATTTTGTTGGTGTTTTTACTGGCCTAATAAGCATTAGTATTTCATTTAAACTGCATGCATATGTCAAATACATTTAGTTTAAATTTGATACTTTTATAGCAAGGTTATAGCCTATGTCAAGCTTCAAAATCGATCAAAAGTTTTAATAACTGTAGCCTGTGTTCTTGGTGGGACACATCAAATGAATATAGTGTACATGTCTAACGATTTTTAGCATTTGAAATCATTGTAAGTTTGCTGAGGCCCTCTAGTGGGCCCCGGGCCCTAGCTGGAATAGATGAGCCTAAATCAAATCTAACTCTGTTGAGTCGGTTATAGCAACTCGATCTCATGAAAGTGTGTATCTAGTAGGCCTACGAATTGTATTTATCGTGCAATTTATAGGCGCAAAAAATAGTTTTTACTTGCATAATGATACGCACTGTAAACCCATTGGGGAGGATTAGTGGTGTGGAGTAGCTAGCTATTACACGCCATAAAGTGCGTATCATATGCACGCGAAAACTGCGGATTATATGCACGTAAAATCTCTTTTTTGCGCGTAAATTGCACGATAAATACATAAGATCGGGTTGCAGAGTTAGATCAGTGCTCTTGCTGGCATTTACAAAAACGAAACAGGTTTTCTATTCCAGCAAGAGAGAGAGAGAGAGAGAGAGAGAGAGAGAGAGAGAGAGAGAGAGAGAGAGAGAGATCATATATGTGATCTTATTTTCCCTTTGCACCGAAAAGGGGGAGAAGAATCACCCTTCTACTAATTTTAAGCAGTATGTGAGGGAACAGGGCTCGCTGACGGACCAGCTGAGCCGGCGGCAGGTTCGGGTGTATCAGTTGTACAGCAGGACCAGCGGGAGACACGTGCAGATCCCGGGCCGCAGAGTCAGCGCCACCGCGGAGGACGGGAACGCTTTCGGTGAGTCCGAGTCAAGTATCCATCCGCGTCACGGTGATTCACTCACGGGGGTTTCGGTACAGATTATAGGCCTGTTTCGCGGATGATTGCTTTATTGGCTGAAAAGGGACTTGCTGATATAGTTCAAAAGACATTTCTTTGCTTAATCGTTTCCCCTTTGTGTTGATTAGGATGTGATAATTTGCTTCAAACAGCAAAGGGAAATGAGACTGATTTGACTTGTGAGAGTCATCTTGAACATCATGATACTGCACTGCATTTGAACTTAATATACCTGAAATACTAAAAATGTTAACCTATCACACATTACACACACTCCAATGCTTTGTGACTGCTTGGCATTTCTTTCTTTCTTTCCTTCTTTCTTTCTTTCTTTCTTTCTTTCTTTCTTTCTTTCTTTCTTTCTTTCTTTCTTTCTTTCTTTCTATTACATTTTTTTACTAGTTAAAATGTTAATTCTTAATATCAGGAATTATATTTCTAGTAACAATGGCAAGTTTTGATATCAAAGATTCAATTTCCACTAGTAAAAATGTAAATTCTTGATATCAACAATGATGTCATCACTCGCAGAAATGCAAATTTCTGATATCAATAATTACATTTTCAACTAGTAAAAGCCACATAATTACTGATATCAACAATTATGATTGTTACTAGTAAAAATTTTATTTCTGATGTTAAATTTGAATTTCAGCTAGCTATAAGAAATCAATTCTTGATATCAACAATTGAATTTGAATGGCAGCCTATAGTGACATTTAACTACTGAAAATACAATTACAGATATCAAGAATTCTAGTTTTCCAATTACTAGTTGAAATGTATTTCTTGATATCAGGAATTTGTATTTATGAGAGTGATGACATCATTGTTGATATTAAGAATAAACATTTTTACTAGTGAAAATTGAATCGTTTGAAATAAATAAAAAAGCAAATTTTACTACAATACTAATTCCTGATATCATGAATGAACATTTTTACTAGTAAAAATTTGATTGTTGGTATTTGTGGACAAGAATTCATATCCTGGGGATGATTAAAAGTCAAAACGGCTTGCCATAATCATCTAAGTGTAACAGGACTGAATCAGCTTAATTTCATTGATCAAAAGTGACTTTAGGTCAGTTAACACTGCTCTCAAAAATGTTGAGCTAAATTTGGTGTGTTTTCATTATGATTTCGCTATAGTTTTATATGGTATTGATAGATGGCTGGATCTATGCAGTATTTTGTTGTGTAAAACACTTGTCCTGCATTACAGCCAGACTTTATGTGGAGACGGACACCTTCGGGAGTCGAGTTCGGATCAAAGGAGCGGAGACTGGCAGATACCTGTGTATAAACCGCAGGGGGAAACTAGTGGGCAAGGTACGTGTGCTATCCATCATCCTGATGGAGATTCCTCTGGAAAGCATGTTTTGTTTTTGTTGGGGCAGGTGTATTTTGAACTTCACAAAAAAAATGGATCTCTGATAATTGGGTTGCATGACTTAAAACGTGAGATCGACCAATAGAAAACCACAACCATCCAATCAAATCCCCACGGACAAAATCAAGCCCCACCCACATTTGTTCTTGTTTGCGAAGCTGTTTCGCTCGGATATAGTGAGCAAAAGTGACGTCCAGAGGGGATATTTGTTTTTAACCTTCATCCTTCCTTCGCAACAAATCTTTCCCTCGCAGGTCAAAATTATCTGAAGCCCTAAAATGATACGTAATGATTTTTTTTGGTCTAAAATTCTTATTTTATTTCATTTTGATAATATTTTTTCCATTTTTGAATGCAATTGTTTTGGAGATTTTTTTGTTAGTTTTTATTTTATTTACCTATAAATTACTAGATTTGATCAATAAATAATAAATAAATAGTAATTTCAGCACATTCCTGACATTCTTTCAACTGAAATTAAAAATAACTCACAATTTCATGCATAAGGCTTTTAATTCATCTCAGAATATCTTACATTGCGTGTCTTTGCCGACCTCTTGTGAAAAACAAATAACATGATATTCATGACTCTAGCCACTAGATGGCCGTATATCTCTATATGGAGCAAATGAGTTGTTTCCGCTGGGTCCTAAAGTCAGTTCTTCAGCATTCAGATAGACATTATAAAATTATTTTTTGGTAAAGTTTTAGCATTTTTAGTTTGAATTTTGAGTATTTTTAGGTTTTTTATTGTGTTACTGAAGCATTCCTCGCATTCCATTCATTCCTAAGGGGGTCAAATTGACCCACAAGGGAAGGATTTATTACTTTTTTAAATTTGAACCATAAAACTCCTCGAATCCATTCAATTTTTTTTGTGTGTATTCGTGGTTCAAGTGCGACAAAAGTCCTGGGATTTTGGACCCCTCTGATGAACACTTAATGTTAAACATTAAGAAAAAACATTCAAAATGACCTGAGGTTAATAACCCTACAAGTTCAATTAAAACATAAAAATATGTGGAAAATATTTAAGATTTTTAATATTTTAAATATGAGGGTAGAACAAAACACTTTATTTAATATTTTGTATTTTTAGGGGATTTTTTTTATACTAAATTATATTTAGTCTGTATTTATAATCCATTTATTCACTTTTTAAGCATATAGACCTGCAAATTAAATTTCCAACTTAAACTGTCGTTAATCTCTTTTCTAAGACGACACTTGGCGGATTATTACTGAACTGAAAAAAGTTTTAAAAAGTGAACTTTAAAAAAGTAGCAGTATTGTATGTGTATTGTTATGAAAAATGCACAAAAATACTATTTTCAATTTTGACAAGAAATATATATTTTCAAAATCACGTTTTAATCTAGAACTGCAACAAAATCAAAACCATAAATCTAAACAAGTTGTGTTCCAAATTTGAGCCTGATATCTCAAAATATGAGCTTTCAGTAATATTTTGTTTGGTCGCAGTACCAACATTTTTCACTTGATGAAAAATTCCGGAAACAACGGACCATATGAGATTCCAAGTCACAGTTCATCTCACGTATCGCGGCGTTCGTGGTTCGACTGGTCGAGACTGTTCTCCAAAGATGGCTTTTGCTTGTATACGCGAAGTGAACTGTGTTTATAAAGTATCTTCTTATTAAACTGTCTGTACACTTACACAGTTCTCAATGCTTCGGTTTGCAGGTAGAGACCCTCATTATGCTAGCGTGTTAGTGTGGGGCTATTTTGAGCCTTGTTAGTGGTATTAACTAGCGATTTTTATTTTTACTTACTTTATGCCCCATACACTAGCGTTATAAGCTAATCTGTGGTTAAACTAAAACTAACGTTAAAACTGGGTACATTAGATTCTCATGAAAACGCATCCCAGTTCGACTCGGTACCCATGTGTTATTTACCCCTAGGTTCATTTTGCGCCGGAATTGTCCTTTAAATAAAGGTTAATATAATGTCCTGTGCAATAACCGGTGGTTCTTCTCTCCTCCTCCCAGTCGAACGGCAGGGGACGGGACTGCATCTTCACAGAGATTGTTCTGGAGAACAACTACACCGCTTTCCAGAACGCTCGATACGAGGGCTGGTTCGTGGCCTTCAGCAGAAAGGGTCGACCCATCAAGGCCTCCAAAACCAGGGAGAACCAGCGGGAAGTTCACTTCATCAAACGCCTCCACAAAGGCCCTCTTCCCTTCCCCAACTCAGAGCAACCCAAACACTTCGAGTTCATCAGCTTCCCCCCGACCCGACGGGCCAAACGCAACAGAAAACCTTCCTAACACCAACACTTACACACACTCAGCGGACTATTTCCCCGGCCCGCTCACACTAAATGCGTCTCTATAGCACGCATTCTGTTTATCGTGCAATTTATACGCGAAAATTCGTTTTTTACGTGCATATGTGTAGATTTAGTAGTGGTGTGGGGTACGTGTGTATTATACGTTTGGGTTGGATTAGTGGTGTGGGGTGCGTGTGTATTACATGCAATAAAGTGCGTATCATATGCACGCGAAAACTGCCTATCATATGCACGTAAAAATTAATTTTTGCGTATACATTGCACTATAAACACAATGCGTGCTATAGACACGCATTTTCATGAGGTCAGGCTGATTCCCTGTTAATACTAAGAAGAGGCAGCTTTATTTTTATATCTTTTCGTACTTAATGGACTTGAACACTGAACGGATGCTCGTTGTTAAGGGTGACTTGTAAATATGGTAAGATAGTAAAAGAGAATGTATATATTTAATTAAGGTGGTATTTGTATGTGTGTTGTGTGAGCTTTTTTAGATAATATGCTCAATATTAAACACAATAAAAGATACATTTTCCTTTAAGGGGAATGTAAATGTACAATGAAATATAAATCCACATCGGTTTCAACCGAAGATGTTTTACATTATACCTCATATGTCTGAAATGTCTGAGTCTCCAACTGAATCTCATATTTAGCAACAAATGAGAAAAAAATAGAAAAAAATATTATTTTTTATTCAGCAAGGATGCATAAAAACATTTTTTTTAAACAAGTTACAGTAAAGACATTTATAATGTTCCAAAAGATTCCTATTTTAAATAAAAAGCTATAATAAAATACGTTTTTAAACATCTGTTTTTATTCATAAAATAATTCAGGGAAAATGCATTCCAGTTTCCACAAAAATATGAAGCAGCGCAACTGTTTTTTAACTCTGATAATAATCATAAATGTTTCTTAAGCAGCAAATCATCACACACACACACACACACTCTCTCTTTCTTTCTTTCTTTCTTTCTCTCTCTCTCTCTCTCTCTCTCTCACACTCACACACACAAATCATAAATGTTTCTTGAGCATCAAATCATCATATTATAGTGATTTCTGAAGGATCATGTGACACTGAAGACTGGAGTAATGATGCTGAAAATTCAGATTTGATCACAGAAATAAACACATATTCTCTGCTGCCCCCTGCAGTCCTGTGTGTGTGTGTGTGTGTGTGTGTGTGTGTGTGTGTGTGTGTGTGTGTGTGTGTGTGTGTGTGTGTGTGTGTGTGTGTGTGTGTGTGTGTGTGTGCGTGCGCGTGTGTGTGCTCTTAAAGTAAAGACATGTCATGCATGTCAGCATTATAACATCGTTCAATTCTGTCATCATTTAGGAGTGAGAGGGGCACAAACTAACGCACGGCTAGTTGTAACACACATGGTTAAAACTTTCCACACATGCCAGCATGACGAAACATAGTGTATTTACTAGTTGCCATATCAACACTACATAGAGAAAAAATTGCGCCAAAATTAAAAAATCTTTGGAAGATATCACTGAACATTTATTTAACCTACATTTCTAAAGTTAAGTTTTCATTTCATTTCGTTTTTTTTTTTTTTTTTTTTTTTTGTGTTTATTTAAAATTAGACTAATCTGACATTAGTTTTATCTCCAATATGTTATTTAACAGTTGATATGTTTCTTTAATGCTTCGCTAACCAGCAGAAACACTCGCCGGGTTTAAACCCCAGTTGTGCAGCCGGGGCATGTTGTCACACTGCGTTACAATGAGCCGCTATTAGAACTATGATATTCTATACTTTTATGAATTCTATTGAGAAACCATGAGAAATTTTTGAATACAGACTGAGTCAACGTTCAGAAATGTTTATTTATTATGATGTTGTGGTGTGTATGTCAAACTTAGTTTATTTGTAGCCTAATTATTTAAAAAATGCCATTATTTTACATGAAAAAGTTAATTGTATTTTATTGACAATATCTTTTAGTTTTTCTTGTATGTTTGTTTTTATTAGATCAGATAACATTTTAATCTGTCATATGGTCATGTCATAATGTAAGTGGAGCATGTTGTCACATTTCACTTCCATTCTTTCAAGGTAAATCAAGAAAAAAGTAGTAGACTGGGTACAGTTGAGACACCTTAAATAACTTGCGTGCGCAGCAAGCACAAGTTGTGATTTTTGCTGTGCACGTGTGTATTAGTGTCCTCTTTGATTGTTGGAAATTTGAACAACGGACGCATTTCCGATCCGAAGATGTCAGCAAAAGTTTTTTTCTAAGATAAGACGTTCACTTCACCATGCACACTCCACAATGAAGAGCTTATTATCCTTATGTGACTGTTAAACGTAACTGGTATCATCACAAACGTTATTTTGTGCCCTAAAAACGGGCATATTTCATGGTATTGTGTCATGCAAGGTCATTGCGAAATCTAGAGAAATGTGCGAGGTGGCCAGCGGGGTAAGTTGAGACACGTGTATCTGTCCCCGTGATAGAGTTATATTAGGAAACACACTGTTTAGTTGTTCAGTGTTATGATAACAGGTTAAACGTCGTTATTAGCCAGCATAGGACGCAAAAAAAAAAAAAAGATATTTTTTTGATATTTAAACCGTGTATTATTAATGAATAAATTAATATTGTTCCTGTTTTATACATTTTAACCAGTGCTAATTTAAATAAAATGAATGAATTTAAATGGATGAATAACGTCTCGGTTACATATGGTAACCCTCGTTCCCTGAGGGAGGGAACGGAGACGTAGGTCATGACTGACCAATAGGAATCTCGCTAGAGAGGCCAATCTACTTCGAGTGAAAACTAAAACAAGCGAATACACATTGGCGTGCAATCATTTGCATCAGCTGCGCGCCCTCGTTAGCGCGGGTATAAACGAGCAGCTGGTGCGATTGCACACTAGTTTTTTGCTGAGGAGCCAAGCCTGAGAAAGCTGGCCGCCCCGGCGGGCGGCAGCGGATGTGGCGACGGGACCTACGTCTCCGTTCCCTCCCTCAGGGAACGAGGGTTACCATATGTAACCGAGACGTTCCCTATCGGTCAGTCACTACAACGTAGGTCATGACTGACCAATAGGAATCCCTACCAAAGCGCCACAGCCGCTGCACCCCATCCAGCGCCCCTGTGCGAGCCTCTACACCTCCTTGCCTGGAAGGACGATAGGAGGAGGCTTACACAGAGTGAGTCTGACACTGTTGTTCCGTGATAACCCATACAGTGAGATATTGGAACACTGGGAAAGCGTGCCCTCTCCGTTTAGGAAGGAGAACGCTGCGGAAGCCACTTCTTCAAAGAGTTATGTGGAAAATACATATGGACTAACCCGAGGTTGTACTGCATACGAAATAATGGGTGACTTAGCCCAAGGGAAAGACACGGGCTTCCGATAGGAGTGTCCGTGGAAGTATACACATATGGGATCCCCGTAGGGTCACACATATGGAACCCAGCCCAGATCCGGTTCTCAAGGATTCAGCGGATAAGGGCCTGGCGCCGGACGCTCCGCCAAGTCCGGGCCGAGGGGTTTGGAGGACTCGACAGGTTTTACTCTGGAGCAATAAGGGTGCACAGTAGGGTGCAGCAAGCCGACGGAGCCAGGCCTCTCAGTGCTTCTACCCGTCTAGGGTGAGAACACGGGAGGAGACCGGCTCTACACGTAGGCTATAGTATCTAGCGAACGTGTTAGGTGTCGCCCAGCCCGCAGCTCTACATATATCTGTTAGCGAGGAGCCACGTGCCAGCGCCCAGGAGGATGCAACGCCTCTCGTGGAGTGTGCATGCAACCTGAGCGGGCAGGGCACGCCTTGGGCTTGGTAAGCCAAGACGATGGCATCCACTATCCAGTGGGCCATCCTCTGCTTGGAGACAGCCTTTCCCTTCTGCTGGCCTCCGTAACAGACGAAGAGCTGATCTGAGGTCCTGACGCTTTGAGTTCTGTCCACGTACATACGCAGAGCGCGAACGGGACAGAGCAAAGCCAGGGCTGGGTCTGCCTCCTCCAAAGGCAGCGCTTGCAGGTTCACTACCTGGTCTTTGAAGGGAGTGGTAGGAACCTTGGGCACATAGCCAGGCCGGGGTCTTAGTACCACATGGCTGTCACCCGGCCCGAACTCTAGGCACGACTCGTCGACCGAAATGCATGCAGGTCTCCTACCCTCTTGACAGAGGCCAGTGCAACCAGCAGCAAAGTCTTCATGGAAAGAAGCTTTAAGTCTACTGACTGCAGAGGCTCAAAGAGAACATTTCAGGGCGTAAGCACGTCTCGTGGACGGCGCCTGTGCTGAAGTGATGGTGTTAAGTACCTCTGGGGGTAAGTCACCTAGAACCTCCGCGTCCCGTCCAGTGACCAGACATGGAGTTTCCAGAGGTCTGGGCGCGGGTGCCATAGGGTGCCCCGTCTCTGAGTCAGAAGATCCTTCCTCAGAGGAATGGGCCAGGGAGGGACTGTCACGAGGAGCATGAGTTCTGGGAACCAAGTCCGGGTGGGCCAATAGGGAGCCACCAGAAGGACCTGCTCCTCGTCCTCCCTGACTTTGCACAGTGTCTGCGCAAGTAGGCTCACTGGGGGAAACGCATATTTGCGAAGGCCCCGGGGCCAGCTGTGTGCCAGTGCGTCCGTGCCGAGTGTTCCCTCGGTCAGGGAGTATAACAGCTGGCAGTGGGAGGTCTCTGAGGAGGCAAACAGGTCTACCTGAGCCTCCCCGAACTCTCTCCAGATCAGCTGAACCGCCTGGGGGTGGAGTCGCCATTCTCCCGGAAGCACAGATCGTGATAGCTCGTCTGCCACACGGTTGAGCACGCCGGGGACATACATGGCTCGAAGCGACCTCAGATGCTTCTGACTCCAGAGGAGGAGATGGCGGGCGAGTTGCGACATGCGACGGGAGCGTAGACCACCTTGTTGGTTGATGTACGCAACGGTCGCCGTGTTGTCCGTACGGACCAGCACGTCCCTGCCCCGTAGCGGCCTTTTCAAGCGGCTCAGAGCGAGATGTACTGCTAGCAACTCGAGGCAATTGATGTGCCAATGCAGTTGGGGGTCCGTCCACACCCCTGACACTGCATGCCCATTGTACGTGGCACCCCAGCCGGTGGCAGAGGCATCTGTGAATGCCACAGCATGCCTGGACACCTGTTCCAAGGGGACTCCTGCCCGCAGGAACAAGAGGTCTGACCATGGGCTGAAGGTCTGGCGGCATGCCGGTGTGATTACCACCCGTTGAGTGCCGTGATGCCACGCCCATCTCGGGACTCGGCCGTGAAGCCAATGCTGAAGCGGTCTCATATGAAGCAGGCCGAGCGGGGTTACCGCTGCTGCTGCTGCCATATGCCCCAGGAGCCTCTGAAAGAATTTCAGTGGGACCGCTGTCCTGCCTTTGAACGTGTTCAAGCAGTTCAGCACCGACTGAGCACGCTGCTCTGTGAGGCGCGCTGTCTGGGCGACCGAATCCAACTCCATACCGAGATAAGAGATCCTCTGCACAGGGGAGAGTTTGCTCTTTTCCCAGTTGACCTGAAGACCCAACTGGCTGAGGTGCCTGAGCACTAGGTCCCTGTGTTCGCATAGCTGATCTCGAGAGTGTGCTAGTATGAGCCAGTCGTCGAGATAGTTGAGGATGCGAACGCCCTGTTCTCTCATGGGAACAAGGGCCCCCTCCGTGACTTTCGTGAAGACACGGGGGGACAGGGACAACCCGAAGGGTAGGACCTTGTACTGATATGCTCGACCCTTGAACGCAAAGCGCAGGAATGGCCTGTGTCGAGGAAGAATCGAGACATGAAAGTACGCGTCCTTCAGGTCGATCGCTGCAAACCAATCTTGGGGACGGATGCATTCGAAAATGCGTCTCTGCGTGAGCATTTTGAACGGTAGCTTGTGGAGGCTCTGATTCAAAACTCGCAGATCCAAGATCGGTCGTAACCCACCACCTTTCTTGGGTACAATGAAGTAGGGACTGTAGTGCCCTGACCTCATATCGGCTGGAGGGACCGGCTCTATCGCATCCTTCGCCAGTAGGACTGCGATCTCCGCACGCAAGACATGGGCATCGGCTGCTCTCACTGTAGTGGAGTGGATGGCCCGAAACTTGGGGGGACGCCGGGCGAACTGAATCGCATAGCCGAGCCTGATGGTTCGAATGAGCCAGCGAGACGGACTGGGGAGCGCTAACCAGGCTCGCAGAGACCGTACAAGCGGGACCAAAGGGACCGTAGGCGTACCCGGAGTGGGGCAGCGTGGTGGAACACAGGGACGCGGCTCGGGAGGCTCTCTCTGGGAGGCGGCCCGTAGCGGGGTCTGAGAGTGCTGTGCAGCACTTACCTGGTTCCACGGGGGAGGAGGTGCGGGAGGCGGCTCGGTGGCGTTCTCGGACCGTACACAGCTGCCGTCTGGCGAAAGAAGAGGCGGATGAAAGTGGTGAGGATTCCAACCCCCCACTGCTCTCCGGGTCTTCTTCGGACCCAGAGATGATAGAAACTGCTCTTTTATTGAGAATTTGGGTACCGCTGGTTTTAAGGCCAGCGGCGGAACACAAACAAAATGAAACAAAGGATTTACCACCCGGCCCTCTTCCGGGGGAGGGAGCGATGCAGTCATCGTCTCCTGGAGAGCAGTCCCTTCCATCTCTGGGTCGCCCGTCCTAGGGCCGCTTACCCTTGGCTTTGCCGCCCCTCTTGGCGGGGGCCTGGACAGGCGGAGCGCCCTGCCTGCGACTGGCTCCACGGCGCCGTTTAGATGGAGGCTGCTGCTGCGGCGCGGGAGCAGGGGCAGACGCAGGAGGACGCCCACGGCAACGAGCAGACCGAGGAGCCGCGGGCGGTGGGGTGGAGGCAGCAGCTGACCGCCGCGGCAGGATGTGTCTGATGGCCTCAGTCTGCTTCTGTACAGCCGAGAACTGCTGGGCGAAGTTCTCGACCACGTCGCCGAAGAGGCCGGTCTGGGACACGGGGGAGTTAAGGAACCTGATCTTGTCGGTCACCCGCATGTCAGCCAGACACAGCCAGAGATGGCGTTCCTGGACCACCAGAGTGGACATCGCACGACCCACTGACCGCGCAGTGACCTGCGTCGCACGAAGCGCGAGGTCAGTTGCGGCACGAAGTTCTTGGAAAACTTGTGGGTCATGACCACCCTCGTGCAGGTCCTTCAGTGCCTTGGCCTGATGAACCTGCAACAACGCCATAGCGTGTATGGCAGAGGCAGCTTCCCCACAGGCCTTGTAAGCCTTGCCGGTCAGGTCCGACGAGTACTTACAGGCCCGGGAAGGAAGACACGGTTCTCCACGCCAAGTGGAGTTAGGGCACAGTTGCATAGCAACGGCCCGTTCCACTGGTGGGATGCGTGTATCCCTTAGCTGCCCCGCCATCAAGGGTGGTGAGGGAGGAGGAGCCACCGAGACGGTTTCTGGCAGTAAAAGGTGCCGTCCACGTCCCTGTGAGCTCCTCATGCACCTCCGGGAAGAAAGGCACTGGGGTGGGTTGCTGAGAACCAGCGCGCGCCCAATCGTCCAACCTCGAGGGCTCGGGACACGGTGGAGGGTTCCACACAAGCCCGATCCTGTTGGCGGCCCGGGAAAGCATGGCCATCATCTCCGGGTCCGACTCGGGCACTGCTGGCACACCCGAAGGAGGCAGCGGCTCTGAGCCGTCATCCGCGGAGAGGTCTGACCCACCCTCCGATGCGGCGATCGACATCTGGTCGTCGCAGGGAGCGCCAAACGAAACGACCGGTACACACCTCGAGGATGGTCCAGAACGTTCCGTTGGCAGCTCAACTGGTTGCGGAGCATGAGAGGAGTGAGGGTTCCTAGGGGGTTGGTTCCCCGAAGGAAGCGCGCTCACTGTGATCCTCAGGTCACCCGTGTCACTGCCCGAAGCAACCCGCGAAGGGGGGTTGGAACGAGGTGCAGGCACGGGGACTCCGCCCCTTTGCAGGAACGTGAGTCTCGACCTTAGCTCCGAGATGGTCATCTTCCCACAATGGGTACATGACTCATCCACGAACGTTGCCTGTGCGTGTTCGAGGCCCAGACACACGAGGCAGCGATCGTGACCATCCCGCGACCCCAGGTAACGACCGCATCCAGAAACACACAGATAGAACGACATCTTGAAAAAGACGCGAACTATCTGTTTATGCTCTTTTAGGGACTACTCTCACTGGTGCTGAAGCACGCAGGGGAACAGCCACAGCGATCACAGACGGGAATGTGCACCCGTCTGTGCGCTGGATCTCTCTCGCTGGGGGTCTTACCAGCTGTTATAACAGCTTTTGAGTGCTTGCAAGGCGCACCTTACCAGCTGTTACAACAGCTTTTGAGCGCTCTGAAGCGCACCTCACCAGCTGTTAAAACAGCTCTTTTTTTTTTGCTCAGTTTTTAAAACAGCAAAACAAAAAAAGAAAGAGAGAGAAAGAGAAACTGCTCGCGCTGCCGTGCTGTCACGCCCGCACCGGGAAGGAGAGGTCCAGAAAGGCTCGTAAAAGTTGGTTTCAACTGTAACAGAGACATCGAAGTGTTTGGCTCCGAAGCAAAAAGCTAGTGTGCAATCGCACCAGCTGCTCGTTTATACCCGCGCTAACGAGGGCGCGCAGCTGATGCAAATGATTGCACGCCAATGTGTATTGGCTTGTTTTAGTTTTCACTCGAAGTAGATTGGCCTCTCTAGCGAGATTCCTATTGGTCAGTCATGACCTACGTTGTAGTGACTGACCGATAGGGAACCAAACATGTTGCCTAATTGTTATTTTCTTTATTTGTCTTTATTTATTATATTTGCAATGAACGATTAGTAACCTTTACATCGTTAAAAATGGGTGTCTCAACTGTACCATGGTACTGTCTCAACTGGACCACATATGGGGACAGTCGAGGCAGAGTTGAGACAAAAAACACCTTATTTTTATGAGCTAATTGTGGAAAATATAAACTACTTATGGGTATTATTGATTGATAATATCTTAGTCTATAAGTTAATGAAATGTCATGTGGCATGTCATGTAGAAATTCACTTCTTTTCATTATCTATTTTTGTGTGAAAAATCAAAATGCAAAAAGTGTCTCAACTGTACCCAGTCTACCCTACACTGTATTATAGTACGGTGGCCCAGTAGTGCACAACACAACACAATTTAAAAAGCAAACATAAATTCACAACACAACGAAATAAAGCCACAACTAAATGAATCCACAACACAACGGAAATGCTCCCGACCACCAGAGGGCTCTCTCGGAGCGCAATAAAGTTAGTCTTCCTTGCCATTGTTCTATTGAGTCGGCAGTCTAAAACATATATTTTTAGACTATATTTTTAGACCCCTCTGGGGTCGGCGGTATCGCCGGCGATACCAGCTCACTTTTTTCCTGATCAGTGCAAAAGAGACTCAAATTACTCTGTTGATTTTGATCTTACATATAAGTGCTGTACATCATTACATCCTGTTAAGTGTCTATTTTTTTGTGGGTACTCACAATAAAAACAAAGTGTTGTGCTTTTCGTCAAATAAAGAAAAATAAACATGATGCGCGTTTTACCTTCTCTCGTCAGTGAGGTCCATTCTGAAACGCGTCTGAAAAATGAACTGTAACTCTGTCAATACTTGTCACAGAGATACGAGAGATTTCTCTTTATGAAGCTGAAATTCTCTTCTTTTAAATGAAGTAATTTATATATAAAAAAAACAAATATTCTCAGTTTATGTAATCTGTATGAAAAGAGAGAGATGTCAGTATTTTTCTTTCCAGCTCATTATACCTCATTACGCGTTAATGTGCCACGCCCACGGAGAGCGCGCGTGCAAATGATCTAAGGCAAGCCATGCAGACATGCCAACGCCCACCAGCTGGATTATAAAACACATCGTGTTTAATAAGTTTCTTACTACCGCTGTGAACACAGCGTATCCCTACCCTGTGAGGAATAATACTATCTAATAACCCTGTAAAATGTACCAGAAGTGGTAGTTTCATTTCGAGGAGCACGGATCCAGCTGATGTAGTAAGTCATTTATTCTTAAGTGCTTTGTTCTAATCACGATATTGGATAGTGTCTGTAAACCGCAAAAAGACTGTTTAAATATGAATTGCGTGTCTGTCTAAATGATGAATGAACGGCACAGGCGCGCGCGCTTTGTTTACTACAGTTATACAGCGCGTGTCTGTGCCGTTCATTCACTCTCGCATCTACATTAGTAAACATGTTATTAAATTTACATGAACACATCCAAACTATATTGCTATAGCCTACTAAGATGAGTAAAAATAGACTGAAATATGTTGAAATAAAATGTCTGTATGAGCAACAAACTGCAAATTAACATTATGCTAATATATCATACACAATATGTTACAGACATGAATGTTTAGAAAAGATTTTGTGATTAGTTTTGGATAGATTATAAAGTTTTGACTGTAAAAAAAGACTACTGTAGTATTTATTTTTCATTCTCAAGTGAATCGCGTTTCTGTGTGTGAATGAATGAACGGCAGAGATGCGCTGTTTACCACAACTCGCAAAAAGACAGTTTAAATTTGAATCGCATTTCTGTGTGTGAATGAATGATCCGCTTTTAGCAAACTATATTGCTATACTGAGATGAGTAAAAATCGACTGAAATATGTTGAAATAAAATGTATTTGTATAAGCAACGTATTAAACTGCAAATTATATTTCTTATATAAACGAAAGACCTATGTTACAGACATATGAAAGACAACATTTCGTTTTCTAGTTTTGGATAGATTATACATTTTTCCTCTAAAATATTTGCCACTTCAAATAAGCTTTTGTTTGCCAATTTTTGCTCATATGTTAAATAGCCTATAGTATGTTTTGTCAAAAATAAAGTAATCAAATAATATGTTATTATGTGTTTGTTCCAATGTAGCCTAGGCTATATCCAAAGTAATGAATCCTTAACTTTGAAATATGTATGATAAAATGTATACTTTAGTTTTTACAAAGAAAGATTGCACTTGAATTGTTGTTGTAATTGTAACATTTTTAATAAAAAAAAAATATTTACAAGGTAGATGTAAACAAACTATTAAAAGGTAAATATAAGCCTTTTCTTTAAATAATTTTTATTGAGTTTTATTAGTGACAAATTTGGGGAGAGGATACATATTCCAAAACTGAAAATACAGTATGAGAATTAACTGCACAATTACTAGACATGGAAAAATATATAAAAAAAATTAGATGCTTCCAACTGTGAACCAATTTGGTAGAATATATATTTATATACATATATATATATATACACAAACACACATATTTAAATCAATGTATTGTTTTATGTGAATGATTGGGCAGGATGATTTTCACATCATTTTGAAGAAAAAACTCTAGGCAACGACATCCATTAGTCAAAAGTCTTGTGGACACATATTTAGTATGTGTTTTGTGGCCTTATTTCAGAAACTTTTTTTTTTTTTTTTTTCAATAACCATGCATAAACAATATTCCCTCAAAAATACAAACATGTACATACATGTTGCTCACATATTATGGTAGCCCTGTTTGTGCTATATAGAGTGTAATTACACCTTTGCCATTAATATGTTTATAAGCAACTGAAAAAAGCACAAATGTCAGGGCATGTCAGAACATCTCAAGGACCCCAAAAATCCCTTAGACCCCAGAGGGTTAACATTAGTTTCATCAGGATGTAGCTAACCATTGTATATCTAGTCATTATGATTATTTGATGCTCAAGAAACATTTATGATTATTATCAGTGCTGAAAACAGTTGTGCTGCTACTTCATTTTTGTGTGGAAACTTTGATCAATTTTATTCTGAAAAGTGTTGCGTTAGGAGGGCTATTTGCATAGGCGTCTATTTCGGTGGGGACGCAACGCAGATTTCGTCATGAGTCATGTACCCACCACTTTTTAATAAAACTTTTTCAAGAACCCTTGCAAAATTATTTTAAATAGATTAAAAAATCCACCTATACTGGTCACATCTATGGTTAGATTGATTTGTTTAGATCCAGTGAAGTTTGTCCCACCACATCTTCTCAGGATCGATATTGTTCCCCGCCACTTTTTGAAACATTGAGGCACGGATACAAATAAATAAAACATCTCCAGTTAACAAGCAGAGCATTCATTTAGTTCGGAATTAAATAAGAGATCTAGCGCTAAAATGTGTTGTTTTTTAACTCAAGCACTTCCGAAATGCGTCTCTGTCCCAAGCACATTTCAAACCAAACTGACGCCCATGGCTATTCGTGTGTTATCTGTTATCAGATCTGCTGAAGATGTGGTTTCTATTCATGTATGCCAAGCCATTTTAGAAATCCCCTCCAGACGATGTTTTACGGCCATGTCCAGGATAAAGAGTAGCCTAAGTATTGGTCACCCAATATACAGTTAGGGTGATATTAAATTACTTAAATGTGATATAAGATTTTGGCCATATTGCCCATCTCTAAGTCATTAATTCCCTGTGTGACTTGCAAAGGCTTGCGTTTGGTTTGGTCTCACCACAATGTGTCACTGTGGCCTGAAAGCTTCAGCTCTCCTCTCACACTCTGAGCTCGATTGATGATGTCTGAGGTTAAACACGCCCCCTCATTAACATACGGAGGAAGAAATGCAGAATTATTTTTTTTTTTTAGAAATAAATAAATGTGAAAATAAATGAATGTATAAATAAATGAAAAAACTTGTAAAAATACAATTATACATAAGGAAATAAAAGTATAAATACAATTTTTTTTTTTTTTTTTACATTTCTTCATGTATTTCTTAATTTATTATTATGTCAGATTTGGAATTCCATACCTGAGGGAAGACGTGATCAATTGTAAGTTAATGTTGTTAAATTGAGAGAACTTTTTTGGTTATTCATAAAAATAACCAATAAAGTGTCAGTCACCAAAATTTAATTTTATTTTATTTAACCTTTATTTAACCAGGAAAAGTCCCACTGAGTTACAGTAACTCTTCTCACAGGAAAAAAAGCAGGCCATACTATTCTAATTTCTCTTTAATTGAAAAATCCATTTTCATTCATTCATACATGGTTGCAACAACATTTAGTTAAATCTTTTCAGTGCCATCGTCTAAAAAGTATTTATTGACTTAATTGACACGTTCAGTTGTTATGCTTTAACATTTTGTGTATGTATCTATGTATCTTCCTAAAAAAAACAAAAAAACATTTAAAATAGTTTTAAATTGAGGTTGATGATGTATGTTATATATTCACAAACCCACCTCCTAACTTACAATCAACTCTGCTGCATAAGTCATTTCGAATTAAATTACATTAAACTGAAAATGAGTTGAATACGATTTAACTTGTGTAAAAAAGCATTCACAGTTCTGTAGTGGTACAATTTGCTCAGACCAATGGTTTGTGTGTAACGTGACTTTTTTTTGTATGACATTAAATTTATTTTTAGAATAAAATTGTATATGAATAGTGTAACAATGTTCAGGGAAAGAGGCGGGAACCGGCGAACATTTAAACAAACTTTATTAAAAATAAAATAAACAAACTAAAATACCGCCAGCAGCCCCTCGCGGACGACTGCTGGCTAAAATAAAACACAAATACAAAAACCAAACAACTAAAATCAGGCCTGTTCCTCTCTCGATCATCAACGTCGTCGCTCCCCCTTTATGCTTCCGCTCCTCCGTGAGAGATGCGAGACCGGTGTGCTCAACAGGTGTTGCTCATTAGCAATCGCACCACCGGTCCTGTTCGCCACAAATAGGTTTAGCAAAACAAATGTGTTTATGCCTGAGAACCTTTTATAGGAATAAAAAGACATACACTGTGTGGTACAGTACAAATATTCTCCTATATAATGAACCATGATTGTCCGTTATTTCCCTCATCTGAAGTTAGTAACTCTATTCATGACTGATTTTGGAAATGGCAAACAAGAGCTGCTTTGTATATCCGCAGTTTCCGGTTTCCCTTTCAGAAAGACAGAAATAGACTTGGTTTCAGCTAGACTTTCCTTTCCTGTTGACATTAAACAAGCACAAAACTGAAACCCTAAAGTAAAAAGCAAAATGCTGTTTAATAACTTAGCTAATCGGTACAGATTAAATTTGAGGTTATGAGTTTTAGATTCAGATCTAAGCTTCTCTCTAAGTCTCTAATAGTAAGGCGATGAAACTGTTTTAGTTGTGGTTAGTTTAGTTTCATTGCTTTGCTCTAGCTTCCAGTAAATTTGAAGTTTTAAGGTCCTTCTCTTTTCATAGAAAGCCTGTAATGGACGAGGACCGAGCTTCATTACTAATTGCCTTGAAGAACGCTGAGATCTTCTGCTGTTGGTTTACTGGTCTCCTGAACAGCCGGAAACACACATAGCACATCAGATATAATCTTTGAATCCTATAGCCTATATATATAATCCTAAAAAGCATGCAAACCACTGAGGTTTGTTCAAGTGTGCACAAGTCGAGCTTCTGTTTGATGTGCACTATGTTTGTGTGTTGATCAATGTTTATGTGAATAAAAGGCTAAATTAAATCTGTTCATCATAAAACGTCTCTTCAGAAGATTTGGACTACATTGCTTGATTCATTTGGATTAGTTTTACCATGTCTTTGGCCCAGTTTACAGCTGGTTTTATAAGATGTGTTTTGGTTGATCAGATCACAAGTGGACACTAAATACAGGAGTAAACGGGTCTAAAACGCTTCAAGCTCGTCCAGTTTTGACCACTTCCAGAGGTAGTCGAAGACGAAAACACATGGTGTAAACGCTCATGAGATCGAATGTAAGAAAAAAGCACAATGTTCTCTCTCCATTCCTGATGTCTTACACACACTCACAGCGTTCGGCTGATCTCGCGTCTGTCAGAGCAGAAACTGAAGCTGATGTGTGTTTCTCTGTGTTTCTGTCGTCTCCGGTCGCGTTCATATGTAAATGATATGAGCTTATTTCATTCATTAGATTGTAAGATCTGGAAAGCCCAAACATTTACTCACCCATAGATCCTCCCCTCGAAGAAATCAGGACAGAAGTGTTTGAAAGTGGACAGAAGAGACGGATTAAAACACCAGCTGTAAACGGGAATGTGTCTCTCGTCTACTTGTGATCCGATCGAACAAAACGCTGTAAACAGGGCCTTTATGTGCTTTTTTGAAGCTTGAAAATAACCCTGCATAGTCTTCACTTCAACAATATATAGATTAATCCTTAATAAAATCACAAAAGTGGTTCAGTCAAGAACAGTGAGAGATTTTCTCGGTCTTTTGCTCTTAGATTGAGGTTAATGACACAGACAGCAGAAGGTTTATTACGCTACTGTCACTTTAAGAGTGAATGCATGGATCCAATATACTGTTACACGTTTTCTTTTTCAACTGTTTACGTTCATAACTGTCATTACCAACAGTTTACGAGGATATTTTGACATGATTTTGTGTGTATTTTTCTGTTCAATCGCAATAAGACGCAAAAGAGATCTCAATTCAGTATTCACACAATATATGAGAGGCGGCTTCACAGAAAACAGTGAGCGAGTGCTCACTTTTTTTGCATATTATATGCTCGTTTTAAAATCACATGAAAATTTACAAACAACAGGAATCAAAATTTTAATTTTATAACAAGTATCCGATTCCTGAATTGGATGCATTTTTATTCACTAACATTAACAAATTTAATTATTGCTGTGAAAATTGATATGCATTAACAAATGAGACCTTTTTGTAAAGTATTGCCGAGTTTTTCATTGCTAGAATTAAGTGTACTGTAAACCTATGAGAATCTTCAGATTAATAATATCAGTTGATTTTGTAAATGTTAATAAGTACTAGTGTTTCTGTATTCTAAGTTTAAGAAACTCTCTGTCTACCGAATGAAATTCATCTTTGACTCCTGGTCTTCATGTGATTACTGTTCAGCTGCGTTTCTCATTATATATTAGATGTATAGAAGTGTAATCGTGAAAGGCACATGCTGGGTAACCCTTACAAAAAAGAAGTATACTTCAAGTTCATTTTATTAAGTATACTTAAGTAAAGTTCAAGTATATTTTAAGTATACTTCATGTAGTAAGCATACTAATATCAATGTACTAGTAGTATACTTTACTGTGCAGTTTCATTACTACGTGGGACTAAATTGCCTGACTTTTTAGAGTATAAAAGTATAGTTTTACGTATAGTGCACAACTAGTTTACATCTACGTTTGTTTGTACTGCAACTATACTACAAGTGAACTTACAGGTATACTCATATAATACTTAAAGCACATTATTTAGTTTATGAAAGTACACTTTGAAGTATAGCCTACTCTCAGTAGGTTAAGCAGTTTTATACTACAAGTATACTTAAGTGAACTTGACATCTTGTCGTTTTTATATTATATTATAGCACTTTGCACCCCAAAGCTGACTTGTTACTATATATAAACTTGAACATGAAAGTTTACAAGACAGTAAGTAAATCTATGTGAAAAAAGTATTGATAGGCTACTCAATCAAAAGAGTTAACGCAACTACAAGCCATGGATACCCTAGTGAAAAAAACCTATACCAAAATGTATTTGCAATATATTTATTTCATACTAAGTATACTACAACCCCATTAACATTTACTGACATATCGCTTGAGACTTACTGATATAAATATTATAATTAAACTTTATTTAGAGTACTTCTTTATTGCACAATGCACATTTCCTAATATTAAGCCTGAAATGTGTTTTAATATCACTATTAGTAAGGATGGTATGATTCCTGTATAATATCAGTCTTTAAATACAAGATATTTAAAGTGTATCTAAAGTGTACTTGCAATAGTTAAACTTTAGCACAATCAAATATACTTCAGTATATCTTTAGTTATTATCTTTAGTCTTTAGTTATCTATAGTTTATATTATTTCTTGAAAACTACAGTACATTTAGTGCAAAATTAGTTGTTCAAATTTAGCAGACTTTAAGTATAACAATTTAGTATACTAACAATACAATTGCAGGGTATTTTTATTAAGTACATAAATATGTAAATGTATTTGTAGTATGCTTGTATTTCAAATACATTTTAGTATATTTATTTTTCACTAGGGTACTTAAAATTAAATTTTAAGTATATTTCTGAGAAGTACATAAATAGTATATTCTCTATACATTTAGTTTAAGCACACTTATTTTTTTTGTAAGGGAAGCAGTGAGCATAAATTCAAGTATTGCATGATTTAAAATCAAGTCGCAGTGCATAGTATCCTTGCAACCAAAGACGTTCTTTTCCCTTTGGCTTTTCAGATTGGATGTTTCATTTCAAGAGTCTCTCCCCAACAGTGTGCCGAGAAGCGCTCTTACTTTACAGACACCAAGAGATGTCCGTGCACCCAACCATGAGCACGGGCCGGTGGAGTGCACTTGTGTCCAGTAGTGCACCATGTCCCCTGGTTTGGTGTGGTGGACAGACACCATAGTTTGATAGCAACAGCGGCTGAATGGTACAGCGGGTCCTCCGGAGAAGAGTGGGGAATGGGTCGGTGTAATCCCTGCGGTGTGAGCACAAATCCCTACAAACACATCCTCAGGTGGCAATGGACTGGGTAATCGTATGGCAACCGCTGCTAATGACAGCTTGAGCAACGCTGGTCGAGAAAGTACATACGCCGTCCCACTGCAGTAATCTGGAAAAACCACGCCAGCGTATGCCGTTTCTGACACGAAGTGTCTGCTGGAAGGATTACGATCCGGTGCGACTCGCATGTGAACGCGACCCAAATAAAGCTCAGCGAGTTCACTTTCTGTCGTTTTAAAGCTGTGGTTGAGATACTGCAGAAGTGCACTGGGGTTAAACAACACATCATCATCTACTTTTGCCAGATAGCGAGCCTGTGGGCAGAAACGGCGAGCCCATCCCAGCATAGACAGAGTTTTAAGGGTTAAGTTGGCGTAGGAGTCGATGAAGCGACCCTGTATGAGATCCCCGCGCTCCTTTGACTCTTCCACCAATTCTTTCCCAAGAACCGGGTCCGATGGCTGACCCACAACGAAGAGGGTCATGACTCGGTGACCCCTGACTTGTATTTCCCCACCCCAGGTGTCCCGAATGGCTTGGCGGGCCTTTCTGTTGGGAGGTGCGGATACAACCAAAGCGATGAGGAGAGGTTTGGCACGTTCGCAGACGTGGACGCTTGGCATAAGCAGGTACTCTTCCGAACGGGTTGGAGGAATACTGTGTGGAAGAACCAGTCCATGAAACCCTTCCACTTTGCTCATGCCCAGCGAGGTCACCCATAATTCAATGACGTCGATGAAGAGTAAAGCAAGTAAAGAGCCACAGAAGACTATAATGCAGAGGTAATGGGTGAACCCTATATTACCTCCTCGCTTCCCAATGCGACCCTTACAGACCCTAAAACTAGACCCTACCATTTTTACAGATCACAGGACAAACTTCTTTACTGCTCCTTTTTGGGTCTGATTATACATTTAGATCCAGTGAAGGGACAAAAAGATGCATGGTGTCCAGTTGTGCTTTTCTCTGCTATGTTGCACTGCCAACTGCAAGAGGAAAAAAAGATGAGCAGGTTATTGGTTAATGGCTGATATCAAGAGCAAAAATGATATACTTTAACTTGTAAGTTTGGGTTTAGTAAGAGTTTTTGAAAGATGTCTCTTCTGCTCATCAAGGCTGCATTTATTGGATCAAATATACAGTGAAAGCAGTGAAATATTTCTATGTGAATATATAGTAAAGTGTGATTTAATGCTGTGATCAAAGCTGAATTTTCAGCATCATTACTCCAGTCTTCAGTGTCACATAATCTAATATGATGATTTGATGCTCAAGAAACATTTCTGATTATTATCAATGTTAAAAACAGTTGTTTTAAATTGCGATATTTCACAAGATCACTGTATTTCATAAATGCAGCCTTGGTGAGCAGAAGAGAATTCTTTCAAAAACATAAAAAATGACGCATTAACGCATTAAGCTTGACGTCGACTAGTTGCTGATCATGGCCTATAGAGGGTGTAACAGGATAAGAAGTATTTGAAGTCCACTTTTACACTGTTTCCAACAGTTAAAATGACAAATAAATGCATATTCTGAGAGTGCACCACAACTTTGATTATACCATCTGGATGCTTAAAATTGATTACAGCCTCTGCTAATGCTGTTGGACATGCTTGCACATGTTGAATTTGCAGTCAATTATTTTATATGCAGTCAAAATATTGCAGACGTTAATATATATTTATATAATATGGCTCTAAATCAGCATGGCTGTGAAAACCTGTGTGTGATATTGCTCATAGACACGTTTAATCCTTGTCCAGTGTTTGCTATTTGTCTCCAGAAGTTATGAGCGATAAAAGTGTCTTTGTACTCATTCAAGAGTTGCTGCATCTCTTAATCCCCTCGTACAGACTATAAACAAATCTGTCTGTACGTGAATATTACAAGCATCCTGCGCTTGTTTTATCTTTGCTTCTTGTTTCTGTTTGTGAACCGCCTCGCACACTATAAACACAGTGTCTATTTCTCAGCACACCGGAGCTCTCCGGCCGCCGCTATATCACGGCCAGAGCCCAGATTTCATTCTACCTCTAGCTTTTCATGCAGATGCGTGGGCAAAGCTTCCCGGGGTATCAGAATGGGTGCTGAACACTATAAAAAGAGGCTATTCGCTGCAGTTCGCTCGACACCCCCGCCATTGCGCGGCGCGAGTCGAAACGACGGTAAAAAATGAAGTATCTCACCTACTTCGAGCCGAGATAGCGAAACTACTGAGCAAAGGGGCTATAGAACCTTTATCTCAGGCTCAGAGCGAAGGGGGTCTATCCAGCAGGTATTTTCTGGTACCGAAAAAAGACGGGGGTCTCAGACCCATTCTAAATCTGCGACGGCTGAACAGAACGCTCACGAAGCGTCAGTTCAGAATGATTACAACCAGGAAAATCCTCGCGCAAGTGCGCCAAGGAGACTGGTTCATGTCGATAGATCTAAAGGACGCTTATTTTCAAATACAAATAGCGTTACGTCACAAGCAATTCTTGAGATTCGCCTTCGAAGGCCAGGCATAACAATACAAAGTCCTGCCGTTCGGCCTGTCCCTGGCACCCCGTACTTTTACGAAGTGCATGGACGCGGCTCTCGTACCCCTGAGACTTCAGGGCATGCGAATTTTGAACTACTTGGACGATTGGCTGATTCTAGCTCGATCACAATCAGAGCTCATAGAACACAGGGCCACATTACTCGAACATCTCGAGAATCTGGGTCTCACAGTCAATTGGGCGAAGAGCTCGCTGTCTCCCAGCCAGAAAATATCTTTTCTGGGAACAGTGCTGAACTCGCTATCTATGACAGCGCATCTGTCGCCAGAGCGCGCACAGGACACTCAGCGCGCCGCGAAATCTTTTCGCCGCGGCTCAACTGTCCAGCTCAAAAGGTTTCAGAAAATGCTGGGTCTCATGGCCTCAGCAGCTTCAGTGCTCCAGTTGGGGCTGCTTCGCATGCGCCCACTGCAGCTATGGCTGAAAGCGCGGGTTCCGCCCAGGGCATGGACCGCTGGTCGGTTTCGCCTCCGGGTCGGTCTGAAATGCGTCTCAGCTTTGGAGCCTTGGAAGAAAACCGACTGGTACCAGTCAGGTGTGAGTCTGGGGACTCCCTCGAGCGTGAAGGTGGTGTCCACGGACGCCTCCACCTCGGGATGGGGAGCGCTGCTCGAGGGCAGACCGTTCTTTGGCCAGTGGTCAGAACGGGAAAAGCTCCTACATATAAACTGTCTGGAAATGATGGCAGTCGACAACGCGCTGCGGCGCTTCTGTCCCCAGATAAGGGGTCACCACGTCTTGGTCCGGTCGGACAACATGTCAGTGGTGGCGTACATAAATCGTCAGGGCGGCATCAAGTCCCGAAACCTTTACAGGCTGACGGAGTCCCTCCTGGTCTGGGCTCAGCACAACCTGCTTTCACTGAGAGCAGCGCACGTGCCTGGTCACCTGAATCTGGGACCAGACAGGCTGTCCAGAGACAATGTCCCAGCAGGGGAATGGCCGCTGCACCCGCAGACGATCCAACTGCTGTGGGAGACATTCGGCAGAGTGCAGGTGGACCTGTTCGCGTCCAACGAGAACGCTCACTGTCCGAAATATTTCTCCAATAGCAAGGACGCGCTGGCCTACGTTTGGCCCCGCTGTCCCCTCTATGCTTTCCCCCCCATCTCGCTCCTGCCTCAAGTGCTGGAACGGATCAGGGAAAATGGATGCCCAGTGCTGCTTGTGGCTCCGCTCTGGACAAACCAGGCTTGGTTTCCAGTCCTGATGCAGCTGACCAGCACTGCCCCGTGGCCAATACCATTGAGGAGAGACCTCCTCTCCCAGGCCAAGGGCTCGATTTGGCATCCTCGCCCCCAGCAATGGTCCCTGCACGCATGGGCCATCAACGGGTACCCGCTATCCTCCCGGAGGGAGTGCTAAACACGATCACGCAGGCAAGGGCCCCGTCTACAAGACGGCTCTACTCCTAGAAATGGTCTGTGTTCTCTGCCTGGTGTCAAGCTCAGGGCTTTTCACCCGTAGACTGCGGGGTCACGGAAGTGCTTTCCTTCCTTCAAGAGCTGCTGGATAAGGGCAGAACCCGATCCACGCTCAAAGTGTACGTGGCGGCTATAGCAGCGTTTACAAAACCTGTGTCTGGCCAGTCACTGGGGAAGAACGACCTAGTCGTGGGCATGGTATAGTGGCGTTACCTTGCAAGATATCTGTACGGCTGCGGGCTGGGCCTCGCCGACTACATTTATAAGGTTTTATAACCTAGAGGTTCCCGACTTACAAGCCAAGCTTCTGTCGGTATAGAATTCAGTGTTATCTGCCCCGCTGTGCCGGCCCAGATGCTGAGTTTTGCTTGTGCATCGCTCACTGAGCGATAACACGGCTCGATGGGTGTTGAATAACCCGTAATCTTAACCAGTTCAGGCTGAACACGTTCACCCTGTCTGTGTGAAACACTATTAACATAACTAGCCCCTATAGGATGCTATTTCATGGGGAATGATGCTTGCAGCCTCTCTTCTCCGACTCTCTGTGAGTCTATGGTGATTATGCACTACATGAGCCCCGGGCTACTGCCCTTGGGACTTTGGTGTCGGATCCCAGTACGCACGGCGTTTTGCATTGTGTTCCCCATAGCGTAAGATATTACGCAGTACGAGAGATACTCTCGCAAGAGAACGTACTCGGTTACTAACGTAACCTCGGTTCTCTCTAGAGAGGGAACGAGTACTGCGTATCTTGCCGTGCATACACAGCTCTGGTTCGCTTCGGCGATGAAAACCAGTGTACCAGCCTTATCGAGCTATATTTATAGGGCGAAATTGCGCCCTTTTCTGGCGGGACGTGACGAAATGGGCGCGAAATGCCCCCATAGGATTATGTCACGCAGCACCTCTCTCGATAGGCTGCTGCTGTTTGCCGCAGGGCAGCCAATAGGCGCGCGAGCCGTCCTGCCTATATCTGCATGCTGCTGCACAGCGTTTTACATTAATTCAAAATTAAGGATAATTTTTTGCTTCAATATCTCGTGGAAAAGAGGTTTTCCCCATAGCGTAAGATATTACGCAGTACTCGTTCCCTCTCTAGAGAGAACCGAGGTTACGTTAGTAACCGAGTACGTTTTTTTTAATTATTATTCTCTTTGGTACTATTTTCACAAGTTAAGGTGAACATTTTCAAAACTCTTAGTACTAATATCACAACAGATCATCAAAAGTGCACTTTTTTCAAACATTTCAGCATGTTTTCAATTGTGTTAGTACAATACACAAAATCACAAAGTATTTTCACTACACAAAATACCGTTTCATCTACATAAATGTTTCATTCACAGTAACTGCCTTTCATAAAGCTCTTACTATCAAACTTTTAATTTGCATCTCTTCTCGTTCAGTTTAATACCTTTTTCTATTATTTCATCCAACTGATCTTAATGGTTGATTAATGGATCATTTGGTACACCTATAGATTTCTATAGATATTGAAATCTATTGACAGTTTCTACAGAACTTGTTTGCTATTTCCAGTATGGATTACCAAATGTAAGTGATTTACTAGATGATAACCACCACTATATTCAAAGTTTGTGCACAAACGTGTGTGTGTTTGAGAAAGAGAGAGAGAGAGAGAGAGAGAGAGAGAGAGAGAGATTCTTTGTGAACATAGAGGGAGAGGAAAAATTTTCAACCAAATTAAATGCTTGAGGGTTTAACGTTTTAAAAGTGAAGAATTTGAGACATATTAGTTTTGTATTACTTGTAGTGTAAAAAGAATAATAAGAATAATACTTTTTTTATGCAATTGTATTATTACAGTATGCAATTATATTTATATCCCAATTTTTATAATTAATAAATCAAGCAAATTTTGTTTGTTTGTTGTTACTCTGTTCAATGTGATCACTAAAAAGGTAAAGAGTGACCCTTATACAGAGCAACTAAAAGTATTTACAATTCGAATTTACGAACGTACAAGAACCAATCAAGAGTTTCAGGTTAAATATTGACTTAAAACACAGATAAACTATCTCCACTAAACATAAATCTCTCTGAAACACTGACAAATAGATCAAGCCAGCCACCAATACAAAATTCGTCTGCGCTTATTACTGTGATTATGGTAATTTCAGGAACAGCAGCGAAAGAACGTGAGAGACAGATAGATAGAACTTTACTCGTTTATCCTTTTCATTTACACTCACGTTGTCTTTGCAAGTTGTGTATTTCTTTGACTAATGTATTTTTTTTCTTTATAGGTCACATCTCAAAAAATTTTATGTAGAGGTTTACAGCATAATTATTTGCAAAAAGCAGTAAAATAAAGTATACACTCTTTCTAAATACCTCTTTTGTTTTTTTTTATATATTTTTGTACAATATTAAAAGTTTCAATCTCCCACACAGTGTGCACACCTCATTTGAAAGCATTTTACTGCAGCATTTTGGAGATACATCACTTTAGTCGACTTCAGGCCTATAAAGACCACATTTCTAATAAGTAGAAAAAACTAATGGCCTGTTCTCATAGGGGACGTCCCATACAGTATGCACACCTCCTATGTAACGTTTTCTACTGCAGCGTTTTAGAGATATGTCATATTTTACTATTTCAGATGCTTATAGATAGATCTGGAGATTGAATTCCAGAAACTTTTAATATTGTAAAAAAATATATGAAAAAAACAAAAGAGGTATTTAGAAAAAGTGTACACTTCATTTTACTGCTTTTTGCAAACAATTATGCTGTAAACCTCTACATAAAAATTATTGAGATGTGACCTATAAAGAAAAAAAAAACATTAGTCAAAGAAATACACAACTTGCAAAGAAAGATTAACTTGTAAAGGATAACAGAGTAAAGCACAAAAACTGGCTTGACCGCAGTACAACCTACATAACGACAATGACACAAAAAGAAAAGGCTGAACACAGAGTTGTTCTCCTCTTACAGAAGCACAATGATGTTATTTACATGACATTAGACAGTTATTTGTTTGATTAATAAGATTGGGTTGAATATCGCGTTTGAATTCAATGATAAATATACATATGAGATTAAAAACGTCGATAGAAATAAACTCGCCCTTGTTTGCTCGCGCGTTTCCGCTGTCTCGTATTCGTATGAAAATGAATAGAATTCAATGGAACGAACAGTGTCAACAATATGTGACGTTTCTATCAATGCGTGCTATTCTTTATATTTTAAAATAAAAATGTTACCTTTCCAGCGCGGAATCCTCTGACATTAAAACCACCATGCAGTTTTCTTATTTTTGCCATGAAGATGATAAATGCATCATTTATTCAAGGCCTTTTCGGGTGTCCGTTTCTCCATCGCGGTTTAGTGTAATACACTGAAGTATAATGCGGATGATGAGCGAGGATTTTTAGAATATGACCGTCAATTAATAGGAATTATTGCAATCCTGATGTATAATGCCCGCATAGAAACAGCTATGTGCCTCCATTGAACAAGCGGTTAAATCTGATAGTGATGGCCAGAAGTACAGGCTGATTCCTGTAGGAGGCTCTCCAACTCAAAGAGAGCGTGCATGACGATTTAAAGGGTCCCTAAATTAACAAAGAAAGGCAGCTAGATTACGATATATAACATAAATAAATAGCCTATTTTACAGTCGAATTTAAAATACATATACAAAACAGAAGTTATGTAGGCCAATAAATATAATCAAAATGTTTATTTGCATGGCTATTGCAGCTATTACAGTTTTTTGTATTGGCTTTGGTACTATTTTTACAAGTAAGGTGTAAATTTTCCAAAACTCTTAGTGCTAATATCACAAGAGATCATCAAAAGTTCATCATGTTTTCAAATTGTGTTAGTACAATACACAAAATCACAAAGTATCCTTTTCACAACACAAAATAACTGTTTCACCTATATAATGTTTGTAATAGCATCTATCTGTGTTATCAAAAGGTGTGATGAAGTTATGAAACTACCATGAGGTTGTGGTGGAAATGTTAGACTGTTAAACTAACATGTTTCTAACATCTAACCTTATTTAACATCTAACATTTGAATTTGAAATGCGTTTCCCCTTTAGTTGAAAACTAGTGACTTTGGTTGTGTGTGCATGTGTATAACATATATGGGAAATGAAACTGTCTAGGTTTGAAAACTTGTGATTATGAAGTAATGAAGAACCAATCAAATTGTAGAGAAATTATGTAGGCTAATGTATCATGTAATTTTGCCATACCCCCATAATATAAAAACTGTTGTATTAGTGATTACTGGTGGGATTCTCAATGGGATTTGTCTGAGATTCTCCGATAGCTTAAAGCTTTCTTTTTGGAAGATGCTCTGGAGTAGGCCTACTTCTCTGAGATCTCCCAGCCGCAATTAAAGGATTTAAAGGACATTTGCTGGAGTCTGTCTGATACTGCTGTGCAGCAGGTCAGTTTAGGGAAGCAAGTCAAGCCACTTTCACACAGAGATTCCGGAAAATACACAGATAAAGTGACCTGGGATTTGACCCGGGTTCGTTTGACTTTTTCTCAGAGAGTTGCGCTCTCTTCCAGTTCTTCTTCTCCAGTCTTACAGCATCATGTGTTCATGTTGATCCGGTCGGAGGAGTTTCTCCACATCTCAGACACTGTCATCTCTGCAGAAGAAGGGAAAACCCTACAGCAGATCCAGCCTTGACAACACTAAACACACCTGCTCTTCCTCGTCCTCGTCCACTTACACACACTCTTCCTTCTCTCCCTCTTATATAGTTTCAATCCATTATTGGTATCAACATTCAGTTAAACATTTTGAGTCAATTTTGGGACTCTGAACTGACTTGTATTATATGTACAGCTGGTTTGGTCACATCATTAGAAATAAGTGTGAACAATTTTGAGTCGTTGTGTGTAAACGGTGACAACTGTGTTGTAGTTGTGTTTAACTTTTGCCAGCCTGTGTTTAGTGTTTTGAAACATAAGTGCATCACAGTGCGAAATGTGTTTTAGTGAGTGAGAATGTGTTTAGAGTTTTGAAAAAAGAGTGCATGAGATTTGCAAACAGTGTTGCATATTTGGCGTGCTGTCCGGGGAGAGGGCTCCGAGTACTCCCCCTGTATTGCTGGTTTAAGAAGTAAACAGGCGAGTGTGAGGAGACGGGGTGGTGGAGGGATGCTGAAAAACTGTCGAAGAACATTGGTGAGTCAAATGAGTGTATGCAAAGGTCTCCAACTCCAGCTGATTGGATAGACATGTTGATTACTGATTGTTGACAGCTGGTTGGAATGTGATAATTGGATCAATTATTTAAACATGCTCCTCCCGAACTTTGTTTAGTGAAACATCATTTCACGAGTTCACACTTACAAATAAGTTAGATAGAATAAATGGTATGCATATTTGGCGTGCTGTCCGGGGAGAGGGCTCCGAGCTCGGATATTTGGCCCGAACCCAGAGTACTCCCCCAAAGTTGCAATAAATGCGGGACAGCCACTAGAAATTATGTTGATGACCCCCCAAAAAACTTGCAGAGTGCAAGCTTATGGTGCCAATCGTAGGGAAGGAATTTAGTCGCTGGATGGGGAGGTCTTCTTGCATCGTCGGAAGGGAGTTGGTTGTCGTGGCATCGGATGGGTGGCCTCGCTGATGGCGAATTGGATGGAGAATTGAATAGTCTTGGGGACGGAAGAGGAAACACTGCTGCGGCAGTGATGGCGAGTTGGATGGAGAAACGGAGCTCCTTCGGGAGCGGAGTAGATGACACTGCTGCGGCAGTGGACCAAACTTGCTTTCGACTTGCTTCCAAGTATCCTATGGTGAGTTGAATGGAGAATTGAGCACCTGCTGGAGCAGAAGAGATAATGGTTCCGCGGGAATAGAGTGAGTTGGAGTAAGAAACGGAGCTCCTGCGGGAGTGGAGATGACAACACTGCTGCGGCAGTGGGTCAAACTTGCTTTCTGAATTCGACTGTCCGAAAGGTAAGTTGTACATAGAACTGGGCTCCTGCTGGAGCAGAAAAGATAATGCTGCTGCGGCGGAGGATCAAGTTTGGATGGAGAAATGGAACTCCTGCGGGAGCGGAGTAGATTATGCTGTAGTGGAAAGACTTGGTTCTGACTTCTTTCAAATTATCCAATGAGCCATTTGGCTGGAGAACGACCTCCTGATGGAAAGGAAGAGGTGATACTGCTGCGGTGTTGGAACCAAAACTTGCTTTCGACTTGCTTTCCAAGCTGTCTGAAAGGCGTTTTTAATATTTTGTGATCTTTCCACAGGGCATATAGTGCGGGAGTGAGCGCCGCAGTAGTTGCAGACATGCAGGTAATGGCAACGTTGTCTTGAGCATCCCCAGGAGTTAAAATTATGGCAGACTTGGTCACGAGATTTGGAGGTGGATTTAAAATCTTTGGATGGTGAGTCGAAATGTACTGATCGTAGGATGTAACTGGTAGATTTCCCTGGGATGCAACTGGGCAATGGGAAGATGAAGGGTTAACCAGAGGACAGCTTATGGTGGAGTGAGCGAGTGATTTGCATACTGCACAAGAGATGTTGCGGCAGCCCAGGGACACTCTGTTGTGGAGGTCTGTGTCCAGTGCACCCCAGTAAGGGCACTGGTTCCATTGAGCAACGCGGACGGCGCATTTAGCTGAGAATAGTTTATGGTACTGGAAGTAAAGATAGCAGGGAAGATAAATCAATGTCTGCACCTGAGAGGATCTGTGTTCTGATGTTGTTGGCTACTGGGGTTGGTTCCAAGGCTGTAGCGTTTGGAGGGATGGGCATCGGTGTTGCGTCCATGCTCACTGGACGGGAGAGAGTAGAGATTAGTACACGGTACGTCCGCTGGGAGACCAATGCTCACTGGACGGGAGAGAGTTAGAGATAAGTACATAGTACGTCCGCTGGGAGACCCATGCTCGCTGGACGGAAGAGAAACGTAAGTGCTCGACCGGGAGATTTTCACTGCGTCCGCTGTGAGACCAAATGCTCGTTGGACGGAAAGAGAGAGACCCCCGGTGGACGACCCAGGGGGTTTTAATCAATGAGGGTTTGGTGGGCTTTTTTAATGTGGAACTGGTTGGTCCTGAAATAGCTTTGGAAAGCATCTGAGGACCATCTCCCAAGAGCTTGGATCTGCTGTTGGGAGAGGCCTTTTTGAGCTGCTGAAGTTGCTGCCCCGATACGGAAGGAGTGACTTGAGAAATTCTTTGCTGGAATTCCTGACTGTTGTTGAACGGATTTGAGGTGTTTCTGGAACCAAAAGCGTGTCACGGGTTTATTGGATTCGTCTATGAACAGAGGTTCCAGAGGAGATTTAGCCAGAGAATTTCTCCGTTGCAGATATGCCAGAATGGACTGGTATGGTTGGATTGGTGATGAGAGGTTAAAAATGTAGATGAAATGACCTTTTTTGGTTTGGTCGGTCTTACTTTGCTTAATCAAATATGAGACTGTTTCACCATCTAGTAATGACAAGTCTGAGATGGTGGGGTGGATGAGAGAGCTGGGAAGGGTATAAGCCATGGCTGCGAATGTCGGCGGCGGCGTCACGCTTAGATTATCATGTGTGGCTTGGAAAGGAAAATTAGTTGGAGTATAGAAAGGAAAGGAAGGATGATAGAATGAAGTGTGGGCTTGTGCTGCAAGTGGAAGCGGGCTCGCGCTTGTTTGAGCTACTGGAGCTGCAGGCCACGTGAAGTGGGCGGGGTTATAACCTGTTGGGTAAAACTGTTGAAATGGTTGGGCCTGTGCTGCTAGCGGCGATAGCCTCGCGCTAGTGTCTGCAACGGGAGCTGGAAGCAACTGAAAAGAAAAAGGGTTATGAACAGCAGGAGTATAAAACTGAGAGGCTGTGGGGAGGCCGCTGGGTCCGGCTGCATGCGGCGCTGCGGCCGCAGAAGCCGCGGTGAAGGGCTGGGCCTCGTCGAGAGGTGGGAGTGGACCTGCCGCGGCAAAATCTGGGGCGCGGCCCAAGCTCGCTGAAGGCCTGTTGGATCTTGTGCGCGAGGATGATGGTGGTGTCTGGGGAAGCGGCTTTTGGACCCTGCAGGCTTTGCTCTGACTGTGAGTCGTCTTGAGAGTTGGTGTGGACTTTGGAGAGCGATTGGCTGACTGCAAGGTAACGTACAGATCATACAGTTCCGCTTTGTTCTTTTTCCGAGAAGCCTGTACGTCCGAATTACCCAGCGCTTGCCTCAATCCTGTTATGGTCCATTTCCTGATAGGTGGGATCGTAGGGACTGCTGAGTGGTAGGAGGAGGCCGGGGAGGAAGATGAAAGTTTTGTCGGGGGCGGCGAAGACTGGCCTCGACGTCTTGGCGAGCGCAGGGCTGTTCTGGCAGGCGTGCGGCCGCTCAAAGAAGCCTGGGGCTCAGGTGCGATGTCCGGCGTAGGAGGAATAATCCTGGGGCAGGCGAAATGCAACGGTGGATCCCTGGGGATGTTTGTTTCCTCGTCAGATGAAGAATTTCGGTGTGACATGGTAGCGAACGGCGAGCCAAGATGCTGAAAAACTGTCGAAGAACATTGGTGAGTCGAATGAGTGTATATAAAGGTTTCCAACTCAAGCTGATTGGATAGACATGTTGATTACTGATTGTCGACAGCTGGTTGGAATGATGTGATAATTGGATCAATTATTTGAACGTGCTCCTTTGTTTAGTGAAACATCATTTCATGTTTTACAGAAAGAGTGATTTATTCGACAAATGGGTTTAGGCTATTGGGAATTTGGTTCAGAGAATCGGGTTTAGTGTTTTAGAAATTCAGAAAAACTGTAAGATCAGTTGGATTAAATAATAGACAAATGAATTAAACTGAACAAGCAGAGATGTAAATCAAAAGTTTTATAGTAACAGCATTATGAAAGGCAGCTACTGTAAATGAAACATTTATATAGATGAAACGGTTATTTTGTGTTGTGAAAAGGATACTTTGTGATTTTGTGTATTGTACTAACACAATTGAAAACATGATGAAATGCTTGAAAAAAGTGCACTTTTGATGATCTGTTGTGATATTAGTACTAAGAGTTTTGAAAATGTTCACCTTTACCTGTGAAAATAGTAGCTACCAAAGCAAATAAAAAAACTGTAATTGATTATAACAGATTTGAAGCTGTACTGTAACTGTCATGCCATATGAAAAATAAATTATGATTTGGTTAACTATGTGCATATGTGTTCTTAGTCCATGGTCTTAAAGGGATAGTTCACCCAAATATGAAAATTATGTCATCATTTCCTCATAATGTTGCTCAAAACCTGAATGATTTCTTTCTTCTGTTGAACACAAAAGAAGATATTTTAAAGAAAGTCAGTTTAATGTAATTTATAAAATGGTTAGGTCCTTGATTCTGATTGGTCAATAGCTATGTTTTATTCACGATAAAACACGGCTATGACCGCTTCACCCAATGGTTCTATGTATCACTACACAACACCGCTAGCAACCACTCTTAGCAACATAAACGTGTTTGTTCTCATTGATATTGTTCAATGAAGCTTTAGAGTATTGGTATAGATCGAGTAAGTAAGTGTACCTGAATTTTCAGTAGATTTAGCATTTTCCTTCAGATCAGGCCTATATTCGTAATACAAAATCAGTTTGAATGTACACTGCAATATCCTGTCCTTTTAACAGTTAAGGGGTTTTCCATTCTCTGACACACATGCTAGTCATTTGTCATTTGCGTCTTGCTTCTCGGTGTTCACAAGTTCCAGTCTTTTAAATATAAAAGTCTTCACTACTGACTGACTCACTCATAAAGACAGTCTTTGCCGCCATCTAATGGAGAAATAATGTAACTTCTGTTGCTGTTCACGGTCAAGGACTATTTTTTTTCCAGCGGAAGGAAGGCTATTAGTGATTTTACTTCATTAAATAGTTGCATTGATATTTTTTGGCTTTATTATTTGTATTGTGTGGTAACCGTTTTATAAAAGCAGGGTTAGGGTTAGTGTGTGTCTCCGCTTTGCGTCGTGCCAGACAACGCCCTTCAGCCGTGATTTATTCACGATACACAGCCTCTCGTACCTTATTGCTTACTTAAGTTGAAATTACTTAGACATCTAAGTTGATTGTACTTATATTTAAGGCAGCAACTTTGTTTTACAGTGCTGATGGTAGCAACTGACTTTCATAGTAGGGGAAAAAAACAATAGAAGTCAATGGCTACCGTCAACTGTCTCATTACTGGCATTCTTTAAAATACCTTCTTTTGTCTTATATAATATATAATAATATACAAAAATATAATATAATAATAACAAAATGTATGAATAGGCTAATCAAATGCATACATAAACTTATCAATCACAGAGCAGTTGAAAAACTCTTCCAACATTTCTACTCCATCATTAGTTCATACTGGTGACGTGTGTGTAATGACAATTGGGAGATTTTCCTTCTCTTTAGTTATTAGTTTTAATCTCTTTAGGATTAGTTTTATGATCTCTTTATGAATTTTTGGAGCGTCAAAGTGGTAGTTGTGTAGATGGAGGAACAGAAATCTCTCAGATTTAATTGACAAGATCTTCATTTGTGTTCCGAAGATGAACGAAAGTCTTACGTGTTTGGAAGAACATGAGGGTGAGTAATTTATGACAGAATTTTCATTTTTGGGTGAACTATCACTTTAAATATTGAGAGAGAGCGAGAGATTAGAGATGCTTTTGTGAATTACACTAGTGTACAATTTTTTAGAATCTGCTCAGAGATAAAATATGCTATTTATTATGTATTTTGATGTGCTGAATTAAAATATGTCAGTTAAAGGAGTGGTTGATTATGATTTTACTTTTCTAACTTTAGTTAGTGTGTAATGTTGCTGTGTAAACATCTGCAAAGTTACGATGCTCAAAGTTCAAAGCAAAGGGAGATATTTTCTTTTACAGAAATCACTTTTTAAGGACTATAGGCCTACAAAAAAACACTGATAGGGACTTCACGACATTCCTCCCGGGTTAGTGACATCACAAACCCTAAAATGTACATAAACCCCAACTCCGGGAACATGTTGAGAAGAGGAAGAGCTGTTGTAGTCCAGCACATTTGTGAGTTCAAGCTCAAGCTATCGCATCTGTCTTTTCACATGCAATATAGTTTGTAACACACACAAAAAAACACACTCTGTAGGCAACAGTTCCCACACGAGCGATTTATAGATTATAATGACAACAGAATATATAATCAATGACTTGAAGATAGTTAACTCCACATCAGCAACATAAATTCATCATCTAACCATTCAGAAACGTCCTGTTGCTCTACATGACATGTTGTCACTTCTTTTGAGTCTCTTCATCTTTGTCCGACTTCGGAACGCAGTTTCTGACATTTTAGTACACACACACACACACACACACACACACACACACACACACACACACACACACACACACACACACACACACACACACACACACACACACACACACACACACACACACACACACACACACACACACACACACACACACACACACACACACACACACACACACACACACACACACACACAAGCTCTTAAAGCTCCGCCCTCTGTGTCGGGAGCAGCAGCTCATTTGCATTTAAAGGGACACACACAAAACGACGCGTTATGCTATAAAAAATGATCTGTGATGAATTTTAAGCTAAACCTTCACATACACACTATGGTGACATCAGAGACTTATTTTACATCTTGTAAAAAGGGGCATTATACCACCCCTTTAAAACAATTGGCTACTGTTTCCAAACATTTAAGTTTTTACATTTTACATCTAGGCCAGTGTTTCTAAACCTCTCCTGCAGGGACCCCCTGACAGGACATGTTTTTGTTTTAACCCTGAAATGGCACACCTGATTCAATTAATTAAAGGCTCAAAGGCTTAATGTGTAGCTGACTAATTGAATCAGGTGTGCCATTTCAGGGTTAAAACAAAAACATGTCCTGTCAGGGGGTCCCTGCAGGAGAGGTTGAGAAACACTGCTCTAGGCATAAGGGGAGATCAGGGAGTGTTGTAACATGTGGTCAGTTTGACAAGTCAGAAAATAGCTGTGGTTATGACATCAATATCATACACTAGCATCACCCTTTTGAGCTCACAGGAGAAGTGACATGTGACTGTGAGCAACACTGTACATTTTATGGCCAAAAAAGGAAGGAAAGTAAAAAACAATTTATCAAGATTATTTTTTGCCCAGCAATCGTTATATAGTTATTTGCAGGGCTCTCAAGTTTTATCAAAAGTTTAGAATGAGATTTAGGGGAGTAGCCACCCAAATATTTGCAGCAGCGGTCCATCGACCCAACCAAATTCGCTTCAATTTTTGCTAGCAGTTCAATTTTGCCTATTGTTCATAATTGACCAGCACAAATGGAAATTATAACAATTGTTAAATCTGATAAAAAGACAAATTCATCCCAATAAAATAAATAGTTATATTTAAAAAATAAAAATTTATTGAAAAATAAAAATAAATTTGACCCCAAACAAGCCAACTGAACATCAGTGCTCAATGTCAAGTCAAGTCAAATATATTTATACAGCGCTTTTCACAATACAGATTGTATCAAAGCTGCTTCACAGTATCAATCAAAACAACTTAACAATTTTTGTTTATTACTGGAAAAATGACATCCAAGTTTGGTAGAGCTGATCAATGGTATGATTGGTTAATTAATTTGAATATCCCCAACTGAGCAAGCCAAAGGCAACAGTGGCAAGGAACCGAAAAACTCCATCCAGTGACCTAATGGTGTCCTAACACCCCATCAGATGACCCAATGGAGAAAAAAAAAAACCTTGGGAGAACCCAGGCTCAGTCGGGGGCCAGTTCTCCTTTGGCGTTTATGAACTAGAGGCCGAATTTACAGTAATTGTAAGATAAAAAATTTATATGAATGCCTGGCTAAATAGATGCGTCTTCAGTCTAGTTTTAAACTGGGAGAGCGAGTCTGAGCTACGAACAATATCAGGAAGGCTATTCCAGAGCTTCGGAGCTAAATGTGAAAATGCTCTGCCTCCTTTGGTGGATCTGGATATCCTAGGAATGACCAGAAGCCTCGAATTTAGTGATCTTAAAGAGCGCGATGGATTGTAAGGCGATAGAAGATCCGTTAAATAGACTGGAGCTAAACCATTTAGAGCTTTATAAGTCAAAAGCAATACCTTGTATTTAATACGGAACTTTATAGGTAACCAATGAAGTGATGATAAAATCGGTGTTATATGATCATATTTTCTTGATCTAGTAAGAACTCTAGCGGCTGCATTTTGGACTAACTGTAGCTTGTTTATTGAAGATGCAGGACAACCAGCTAATAAAGCATTACAGTAATCTAGTCTCGAGGTCATGAATGCATGAACTAACTTTTCTGCATCAGAGACTGATAGCATATTACGTAGCTTAGCAATGTTTCTAAGGTGGAAAAAGGCAGTTTTTGTAACATATGAAATATGCTTTTCAAAAGACAGGTTGCAGTCTAATGTAACACCCAGGTCTTTTACTGTAGCGGATAAAGTAACAGGGCATCCTACTATGTTAAAGTCGTGCTGTGAAAGGTTTTGTGGACGGTTTTTAGAACCGATAAGTATTACCTCTGTCTTGTCTGGATTTAATAAAAGAAAATTACGCGTCATCCAATCTTTTATATCTTTAACACAATCTGTCAATTTGGATAATTTAGCGTATTCATCTGGCCGTGATGAAATATATATTTGAGTGTCATCAGCATAACAATGGAAACTAATTCCATGTTTCCTTAGAATATTACCAAGTGGCAGCATATATATTGAGAATAATAAAGGGCCTAACACCGATCCCTGCGGCACTCCATAGTTTGCCGAAGTTATAATCGATTTTTCTCCATTTAAGTAGACGAAATGGTAGCGGTCAGATAAGTATGACCTGAACCAGCTTAATGCTTGTCCTTGAACACCAGTGTAATTTTGTAGTCGATCTAAGAGTATTGTGTGATCTATAGTATCGAATGCAGCACTAAGATCAAGTAAAACTAGTACTGAGATACAGCCTTGGTCCGAAGCTAAAAGTAAATCATTTGTGATTCTAACAAGCGCAGTTTCAGTGCTATGATGTGGCCTGAATCCAGACTGAAACTTTTCATAGATGTCGTTTTCTTGCAAGAAAGAGCCGAGTTGAGCGGACACAACTTTTTCTAATATTTTTGACATAAATGGAAGATTCGAAATGGGTCTGTAATTTGCTAGGTTATTTGGATCTAATTGTGGTTTCTTAATAAGAGGTTTTATAACTGCCAGCTTGAACGTTCTTGGAACATGACCTAAAGATAAAGATGAGATAATAATATTGAGAAGAGGCTCTTCCACTATAGGTAACACTTCTTTCAGTAGTTCAGTTGGTATAGGATCTAATAAACATGTTGTTGTTTTAGATGAAGTGATAAGTTTATTTAACTCTTTTTGTTCTATGGTTGTAAAGCATTGTAATTGTTCTTGCGGGGTGATAATTGCGGCCGAATTATAAGGCGCGAGCAAAGATCGAACGTTTACGATTTTGATTCTGATGCTTTCAATTTTCTCGGTGAAGAAGTTCATGAAATCATTACTACTAAACTGTAACGAGGTATTTTGTTCAGACGACGTTTGTTTATTTGTTAGTCTAGCCACGGTATTAAATAAAAACTTGGATTATTTCGGTTGTTTTCTATTAATTTGCTGAGGTGCTCAGCCCTGGCCGTTTAAGTGCCTTTTTATAAAGTGACATACTGTCTTTCCACCCGATTCTAAAGACCTCTAAATTCGTTTTTTTCCATTTAAGCTCTAAATTACGGGTTTCTCTCTTTAAAACATACGTAGTATTATTGTACCATGGTGCTATACTTTTTTTCTCTGACCTTTTTTAATCTAATGGGTGCAACAATATCCAATGTTCTAGAGAGAATGGTGCTCATAGTGCTAGTGTACATAGTGTACATAACATTGTGTCATAACAACTTGATCTGAGCATGTATGTCAAGACCCAAACCGGTCACCTTTACAGGGGTCATCAGATGCCCATTTTCCACAAGTTGGTATGATTCTTTTGGGTCTATGTAAAGTTTGTAACATACTTTGGTTAAAATTTCTCAATGGTTGTGTAAAACAACACCCTTTTTACCTCTTCAAAAACAGCTCTGTTCACAGTGACCCGTTTCGGTGCATGTCTCTTTAAATGATAATGAGCAACAACTTTTTGGCTTTTTGAGGATTAAAAAAAAGTGAATGGATTTTTTTCATTGCATGGTGATTGTGTCCACACACTGCAAAGACACATTTATTTGCAAATACCATATAAAAAGTGTATTTTGCATCCGATGACCCCTTTAAAAGCAGTTGGAGAGTTTTTGAATGCATCAAAAATAATTTAGCACGAATTTGGCTATACTCCTCAACATCAGCTCTCACTGTCTTTGATCAAAGGCAAGAGATATCGTCCAGGAATCTTAAAATCAAAATGCTAAAAAACAATAAAAAAAAATGAAGATGTCCGCAAACCGCATTCATCAGATCGTGCTCTTTCAACTTCCACTCCGTGTGTGCGCGTGTTGTCTAGTAACGAACGTGCTTGCAGCGGGAACACATAATTTACCCGGAAACAACTAATTCTAATTTCTGATTGGCTGGTAGCTAGCATTTAACTCTGTATAACTCGAGACAGATGCTATGAACTCGGCAGAGAACTTCCCTCCGTTTGCCTGCGCCTCGACAAGTTCCCTTACTCCTCAGCGTGAGAAATACAAGGTGTGGCGTGTGAGCGTGTGAACGGGTTGAAATGCGTGTGTCTCACGCCCAATGCGTGAGACTTGAGAGCCCTGGTTATTTGACTTGCATAATCTAAAGTAGCTATTTCTCTAGTCTAATTTGATGCTTTGCATTCATGCTGACTTCAACCCCACATACCAAAACAGTTAGCTAAGTTATGACTGTTAGGGGTGGGGATAGTTGTAACAGTTCATTGAAAATGATACAACCAACCCTGTTACAGTTTTTGCCCGTTGCTTGAACACGCTTTGCAAAACTTGGCTCATAGTGTCAAAACTCTACACACAAGCAAATAAGACACAACACTGGGAAATAAACCATTCACATCTGTGTCAAATTGAAACTCTGCTATCAAAACCTAACAATCCTCACTTTGATGACAAAATGACACCCACTTGCATCATATGAATACACTTTCAGACCAGCAACAACACACTAGTCTACTTTATATAAAACACTGCAGTCTTTTGTTCCCTTTCGAGAGGTCTCTTCTATTGCGTAAGTAGCTTACGCTATGGGAAAACTCCTTTTCTCGAGAATATTGAAGTCTTTATGTAAAATGCATTGCAGCTGCACAGCTGACAGCAATGAACGAAGGAGCTCGGTCATTGGCTGTGCTGCGGCAACTTGCTCGAACCAATGACGGGGCGACTCTGAATGCGTGACCAATGAGCGCGCTTCGAGCCCGCGCGCGTCAGAGCCCGTCAAGATGGGCGTGGCCAAGCTATATATTGGGCGCCCCGTCATGAGAGTTCTTTAGATTTAATCTCCTTCAGCGAACACCTTCTTCACTGGATCCTCCGGATTATTGAAAGCCTTCGCCGCCGTGGAAAAGCATACCAGCGGGATTGCTACGAGGACGTCGGCACCTTCAGCCGCCTTCGAACACCATCCTACTGAGCCATCCGGCGCGCCACACACGCAAGTATTTTACATCTGTTCGCCCCGCGACATTTGTAAAAGAGCAATTTTTCTGAGGCGTTGTTTCAAATGCCTTCCTGCGCGTCGTGCAGAGACCTTCTCCCGGACGGGGATCGTCACATCATCTGCGCTCGCAGCCTGGGCCGGAACCATGCAGAAGCTGCTTTGACCAAGGGCGGATGCCCGGAATGTGACAACCTGGGTCTCTCCACACTGCGGACTCGCTTCGCCGCTTTCGCCGCGAGCGAGCCCATCGCCGCCACCCCTCTGTTTGAGCCGCGCTTAAAAAAAAAAAAAAAAAAAAAAAAAAACGCCGCTCACAGAGGCTTCCTGAACCTGAGCTCAGTGACGTCACGCCGAGCCAGTCTCCGCGTGCTTCACCGCCGCTCTTATCTTCCCCACCGCCGGTTCAGTTCACTCAGCCGGACCCACACCCCTCTAGCAGAGCGGTGGGCCTTGTGACTTTCGGCGTGTCCGAGGACGACGGGGGAGTGGATGACAGCCTGTCCATCGACGCTGCATCTCACGACTGGCCGGGCTCCACTTTCGACCCCGCCCCGTCGACGCTAGCTAGCACGAGTGCGGGCTCCACCATGGATACGGAGATTATCCGCACCCTCTCGAAGGCCGTGGAGGACCTCGGGCTCGATTGGTGTTCTCCGCCAAGTCATGGAAAGCCCCCCACTCTGCGCGCCTAAAGCCTTCTTTTTCTTCTTCGCTCTCCTCAGTGGACGGCGCGAAGGAAAGAGGCTACGAGGGAACGCCGCCCCTCGAGGAGGCCGTGGCCAATCATCTCTGCCCGCCCTCCACCACCGGATGGAAAGCCAAAGCTTCCCACCCCTCGAAGCCCTGCCGCACTACCTCTGCTCTCGCCGGTCGCGCCTACGCCGCCGCCGGCCAAGCTGCATCAGCGTTTCACTCAATGGCGGTACTTCAAGTGTTCCAAGCCAAGCTTCTCCGCTCTATGGACGAGTCTGGCCCCGAACCCGAAGCCTTCAGGGACCTACGCAGCGCAACTGATATAGCTCTGCGAGCCTCGAAGGCCACCGCCCAGTCTATTGGCCGTGCTATGGCTAATTTGACTGTTCTCGAGCGCCATCTGTGGCTGACTCTGACTGAGATGAAGGACGCGGATAAGGCGCCATTTCTCGACGCGCCTATCTCCACCAGCGGGCTGTTTGGACCGGCGGTTAAAGGTTTCGCCGAACGCTTCACTGAGGCCCAGAACGCTTCACAAGCTATGCGTCATTTCCTGCCAAAGCGCTCCAGCTCATCGCAGAGCAGACAGAAACCGCCACAGCCGCAGCGGGCTAGAACAGCTCCCACCGCCTCTCAGCCCGCGCCTCAGGCTGACGCTCGACGCCGCTCGCGCTCTCAAAAGCCGTCCTAGCCACAGAAATGAGAAGAGAGAGTGCGTGTCTCGCAAAAGCCGGACCACTCTCTCTGCAAAAGCTCAAACATTACCCAGTCCCCTTACAGGCGGCTGGATATGTCCATACAGCAGTCAATGGGCCAGTCACAGAGCTCGCTCATCTGCAAACAAACGCCGTTTTTACGGCGACGCACAGAAAACACAAAAAATAGTCTTTTTCTGCCTGCGTCACTAAGGGTTAACATGTCCACAAAGTGTTCATTCACAGATACTGTCAAAACAGTGCCAAATTCATTCCCAGCTCAGGCTGCGCTTCCCATGAATGTAGATCACGTGCCTACGGTCATGTACGCACCACTACACACAAGCACTGTTCATACAGTTATAAATTCATCCCCAGTAAAAGCGGGAAACATTATAAAGGTGACGCGTGTGCCTAACACTGTTTATGCACCCCCACTTATAAACACTGTCCTTACAGTGTCAAACACAACCTCAGCTCAGGCTGCGAGTTTTACAAACACAGCGCGCGCTGTTGTAATCACACACGCGCCCATTCACTCAGCTGCTCAGCGCGCGCCCGCGCCTCTGAGAGCTACGAGCTCAGGCGATTCGCTGGCCAGGTCCCTACGTCACAGCGGCCCGCCCCTAGCCTGTATTCAGCCCATATCTGTACACGCAGCGGCATGGGAAAACATTCCAGATATGCCGAAATGGGTATTGAATATAGTAAAGCACGGATACTCGCTCCAGTTCGCTTGCAGACCACCACGTTTTACGACTGTGGTCGAGACAAAAGTGAGAAAGGAGTGTTCACATGTTCTACGCACCGAGGTGCGCAAACTAATAGAAAAGGGCGCTGTGGAAACTGTTTTCCCCCTCTCTGAGCGGGACAGGTTTTTACAGCCGCTATTTTCTCGTCCCGAAAAAGGATGGCGGTCTCCGCCCCATCCTAGATCTCAGACACCTGAACAGAGCACTAATGATTCGCTCGTTCAGGATGTTAACAACCAAGCATATCCTCGCGCAAGTACGCCCAGGAGATTGGTTTCTCTCAGTGGATCTGAAAGATGCTTACTTTCACATTCCAATAACGCCTCATCACAGGCCGTTTCTGAGATTCGCTTTCGAGGGACAGTCATACCAGTACACAGTACTTCCGTTCGGCCTGTCCCTGGCTCCCCGTACATTCACGAAATGTATGGATGCAGCACTTTCCCCCCTAAGACGAAGGGGAGTGCGAATACTGAATTATCTCGACGATTGGCTGGTTCTAGCACAATCAGAGAGTCAGTTAATAACACACAGATCTTGGATTATCAGCCATTTAGAATGCCTGGGTCTAAGAATCAATTTTGCAAAAAGCATACTATCTCCCAGCCAGAGGATTTCTTTCCTGGGAATAGTTCTAGACTCGATGCAAATGACAGCGCGTCTCTCATCAGAGCGCGCGCTTACCATCCGGCGCCTTGCAACATCATTCAGGGCGGGCGCGCACGCCCCCGTCAAACGGTTTCAGAGGATGCTCGGTCTCATGAACTCAGCATCGGCCGTACTCCAGCTAGGATTGTTGCATATGCGCCCTCTCCAACGCTGGCTCAAAGAGCCGCGCCCCTACTCACGCGTGGCGTTCGGGCCACTTTTTAATCAGAGCGAACCATGGCTGTATAAAAGCCCTGACGCACTGGAAAGCCGCCGACTGGTACCAGTCAGGCGTGAGTCTGGGTGTGAACACAAGGAGAAAGATGATAATGACAGATGCCTCCAAAATAGGTTGGCGGGCCCTTTACGAGGGCAGGCCTGTCTCCGGCTTTTGGTCAAACCCGGAGAAGCGCCTACACATAAACTGTCTGGAAATGAAAGCGGTCGCTTTGGCTCTCAGAGCCCTGCTCCCACATCTAAAAACGAACACGTCCTGGTCCGAACGGACAACATGACGGTAGTGTCGTACATAAATCGCCAGGGTGGACTCAGGTCGAGCTCCATGCATTCAATGGCCAGGAGACTCATTTTATGGTCCCAGCACAACTTGCGCTCGCTGAGAGCAGCGCATGTGCCAGGCGCCCTGAACCAGGGGGCAGACATGCTATCCAGAGACAAGATTCTCCCAGGAGAATGGGCTCTCAACCCGCTGACGATTCAGTGGTTATGGAAAACCTTTGGCAAAGCGGAGATCGACCTCTTCGCCTCCAAGGAGAACGCGCACTGCTCTTTTTTCTTCACGAAAAGCACGGAGGCGCTCGCCCAGAGCTGGCCGAGCCGCCCCTTATATGCCTTTCCCCCGATCGCGATGCTGCCACAGGTCATCAGTCGGGTCAGAGAGGAGAAAAACGCAGTGCTGCTGATAGCCCCACTCTGGAAGAACCAAACATGGTTTCCAGATCTGATGCAAATGCAATCTGCACCACGGCCGATTCCACTGAGGCCAGACCTCCTCAGTCAGGCCAGCGGGATGATATTTCATCCCCGCCCCGATCTGTGGGCCCTTCATGCATGGCCCCTCAACGGGTTCCCAGGAACCTCGCGAGCGGAGCACTAAAAACCATCGCTGAGGCGCGGGCGCCCTCCACGAGACTCTTATATGCCCAGAAATGAAAGTGTTCAGTGACTGGTGTAATGCCAAGGGCCTGAACCCTGAGACATGCGAGATTACGAATGTACTCGTTTTTCTACAAGGGCTTCTGGAGGCGGGCCGCACCCCCTCCACGCTCAAAATATATGTGGCGACCATCACAGCGTCACACGACCCTGTAATGGAACGTCCATTGGGAAGAAACGACCTAATCATTCGTTTCCTAAAGGGCGCTAGGAGGATGAACCCTTCACGCCCCCCCTCAGTGCCGATCTGGGACCTAGCTACTGTCCTAGACGCTCTTAAAGGGCCCCCGTTCGAACCACTCCGAAACGTGCACCTTAAACAGCTCTCCCTCAAGACTGCGCTCTTGCTGGCACTCGCCTCGGTCAAGAGAGTGGGCGACCTGCACGCGCTTTTGACAAGCGCTGCCTGCCTAGAATTCAGTCCTAATGACTGCAGGGTCGTCCTTAGGCCGAAACAGGGGTATATTCCTAAAGTGCTCACCACTCCCTTCGGAGCACAGGTTATCTCCCTAACTGCGCTTTCGTCTCCAGCAGACGAACACGACGCTAATCTACTCTGCCCCGTTAGGGCTCTCAGAGTGTATTTGGAGCGTTCTGCCCTATTCAAACAGACAGAACAACTGTTTGTATGCTTTGGCGACCGTACGAAAGGTTCTGCCGTTTCAAAGCAGAGAATCTCTCACTGGATAGTTGAAGCTATAGCGCTGGCTTACGAAGCTAAGGGACTTCAATGCCCCTGGGGAGTCAAAGCACACTCCACCAGGAGTGTGGCTTCTTCCTGGGCACGGTCGAGCGGGATACCGATCGAGGATATTTGTGCGGCGGCAGGCTGGGCCTCACCTTCCACATTTATCAGGTTCTACAACCTACAGGTCCCGACATTGCATTCCAATGTGCTATCAGCATGATGCTAGTTGAACTGCGAGTTCGCATCTAGATTATGTATGTGCTTGTGTCACAATGAGCGCCTTCTAGCCGCTCTGTATTTTTTCCCACATATAAAGCTCGCCTCTGCCGGCTAGTTGGATGATAACTTTGCTTTTTGGCTCAGGCACCTGCCTCTGGCTATCATAAGGCGAAGTTCAGCACGCACGGCGTTTTGCATGGTGTTCCCATAGCGTAAGCTACTTACGCAATAGGAGAGACCTCTCGAAAGGGAACGACTCGGTTACTAACGTAACCTCGGTTCCCTGAGAGGAGGGAACGAGTATTGCGTAAGCTGCCGTGCTTGTGCTTGGTTAGTTCGCTTCAGTCGTTTTAACCTAAAGAACTCTCATGACGGGGCGCCCAATATATAGCTTGGCCACGCCCATCTTGACGGGCTCTGACGCGCGCGGGCGCGAAGCGCGCTCATTGGTCGCGCATTCAGAGTCGCCCCGTCATTGGTTCGAGCAAGTTGCCGCAGCACAGCCAATGACCGAGCTCCTTCGTTCATTGCTGTCAGCTGTGCAGCTGCAATGTGTTTTACATAAAGACTTCAATATTCTCGAGAAAAGGAGTTTTCCCATAGCGTAAGCTACTTACGCAATACTCGTTCCCTCCTCTCAGGGAACCGAGGTTACGTTAGTAACCGAGTCGTTTTCACTGTTTTTATTCAGTTTCACAGAGGGCATGTTTTCACAACAACCAAAATATGAAATACTGAATTCAAAATCATCACATTACAGTAGTATATTTTACAGTACACTCTCAGAAAAAAAGGTACATTTTTGTACCAAAGAAGGTACAAACCCTTGTCACTGGGGCGGTACCTTTTACTGGTACAAAACTGTACCTTAATATAAAGGAACAAATTTGTACCATTCCAGTTTGTACCTTAAAGGACATGATTTGTACCATGGGCAACCAAAATGTACCTTTTGTTTTTTAAAACTTGTTGGTAGGCTACGACAATATTGTACCTTTATCAAAGGTACAAATTTGATCCTTTAAGGTACCACCCCAGTGACAAGCCCCTTTGTACCTTAACTGTGTCAAATATGTTCCTTAGAGAACTATTAAAGGCTGTTTTCATATTGAATAACATACACATTCAACAACTGAATCCAAAAGGCATCGATTTAATGAGTACTGTAAATACATTTCAAATACATATGAACGTTTGAATACTTTCGTTCCAGCTTACAGTAAAGTATTTCTTTGTGTAAATAAATCAAAAACTTAACAATAAAAACTTCACAAAAGTAACAGAATATCACTTCTTTAAAAAGATTTGAAAGAATTAAAAATGCAATTACACAAAAATGTTACAGTACATAAAATATATTTTCTCATCTACAACAAAGCTAGACTTGTTTCCCCCCCCCATTTTCACACAATACCCTTGCATTTATTTAACTTTTTTTTTTTAAACACCATCCTCTACCCCAACTGCTTGGCAATTTCAGATTCCTCCATTTTTACACGGCTGAAGATTCTCTTCTCACTGAAGACACGTCCAGTCAAGGCGTTCCCAAAATCTGCACAGTGGGTTGTGATGGAAGTGGAAGCCGGTTCTTCCTGAACAAAATGAAGAATCAGTATTAGAAAAAACAGAAGTTAATTGATAAAATGTATACTCCCAATGACAAGCTAAAATTTGACACCTAGACTTAAAAATTCCCCCTAGAACTGAAAATTCTGTCATTTACTCGCCCTCAAGTTGTCCCAAACCTGTGTGAGTTTTTTTCTTCACTTGAACACAGAAGAAGATATTTTGATAATTGAAACAGTTGATGGGCCCCATTGACTTCCATAGTATTTTTTTTTATACTATGGAAGTCAATGGGGCCCCATCAAATGTTTAATTTTTTGGGTGAACTAAATCCTGCAACATCTCGTCTGGCATCCATGTAATGTGCTTTTATAACGGATTTCAGCTTAGCCAACCTCAACACGTTGGACAATTTTGAAAAAAATGAAAATGAAAATTCTTTTGTTAATTACTCACCCTCATGTCATTCCACACCTATAAGACCTTCATTCATCTTCGGAACACAAATAAAGATATTTTTAATGAAATTCTGAGAGCTTTCTGTCCCTCCATTGGGAGCAATGCAACTAACACATTCAAGGCCCAGAACGATAGGAAAGACATCATTGAAGTAATCCATGTGACTCGTGACATGTTTAACCAATTTTATGAAGCGGTGCTTTGTTTGTTTTTGCAACAAAAAAAACAACAACAACAACAACAATTTACCACTTTATTTAGGAAAATATTGACCTGCAATCCAGTAGGGGAGCACTACGACGCTTGATTATTATGTTGACTCAAGACCGGAAGTTGTACCGTGAAAGTGCTTTAGATGATAATATTTTCTAAATATAGAGGTAAATATGTTGTTGTTGTTTCTCCGCAAAACAAAGCACTTGCATCGCTTCATAAAATTAAGGTAAAACCACTGGAGTCACAAGGATTGCTTTAATGGTGTCTTGACTACCTTTCTGGGGCTTGAATGTATTAGTTGCGAAAGCTCCCAATGGAGGAACAGAAAGCTCTTGGAGTTCATCAAAAATATCTTCATTTGTGTTTCAGAAGATAAACAAAAGTCTTACGGGTTTGGAACGACATGAGGGTGAGTAATTAATGACAGAATTTTCATTTTAATGTGAACTATACCTTTAAGGAATCCTGGAAACACCTTAAATCAGCCACAGCATGCATTCAGTCCATTTCCTGGAATAACGGAATGCAGATATGAAAAAAACAGTTTCACAAAAAAGAAAAACATTTCTGCATTTTTACATTTTACACACAAAAAAAAAAGAAAAAAAAGAATAGCAGTTTTAAATGATCCACTTAAAGTAAAAAAAAAAAAAGAGAATATCATAAGATTAATAAACTCAAATAACTCATTGTACTGATACTTGCCTCAGCTGAGGATGCAGTCAGACTTTCAGATGTGTGATCAGTGAGAGCAGTACTGACAGTTTACCCCATCATCTTCATGATCTAAAAAACAAAGACACATTTGCTGAGTTTCAACAAAATTCTCTGATAAAATGAATGGCATCTATATGAGGGTGATCAACTATTTTTATCTGTGCACTGTTCGGTGGCGTTGTTCAAAAACTGCATACAGTATTGTGGACTAATGTAAAGTACACCACCATGGCACCTCTGGTTAAGCATTCATTTACAATAATTACCTATTAAATGTGTACTTACAACACAGAAACTCAATTGCTTTAAAATATATTTGCAGACGCTAATAGCACTGACTGGATTCGTACCTAATTAAGCTATTTACACGCTAATGTCATGTTGAGTGGCTGTAACGTTTAATATGTTTTTTATTTGGTTAAACATTAAACTCACCTTTGAATTTCCTCTTATAATTCGAGTCCAGCCTCTAAAGTTCTTCTGACGATGAAGCGAAGCGGGCGAAGCCATGGCTGTAGTGGTGCTCGTGCTCGTCGTAATCTGCTTCCCGCTCCGTTCTATTTGAAAATGCAGTAACGGCTGCAGCGACCTTGGGCAATCAGTTTCATGTTGTTGTGCCTAATAGCAAAGTTAACAGTTATAGTGGACAATGGAGAACAAACGCCATAGTATTTACACGCGATGACTTAATACTAATCAATAATTGCATTAAAAAGTCAAATGGCTAAAAGCATTTGATGCAAAGCTAATTTAACTCGCTAAATTTACGTTAAGTGGCTGAAACATTTATAGTTTCGACTTGTGAACTAAATATAAACATAAATTATCAGAACTCACCTTTTAATTTTGTCTTCTTCAAGTTTGATATTTAAAATAAAACGCGCAGTCCTGTAGCCTGCTGCTCGCTGTCAGTTCCGAAAATTAACGGCTGAAGCGATTTCGACCAATCAGCGTCTTGTTGCTATGCCAAATACTCAACACAGCAACCAATCACGAATTTAACAGTAGTTTGGCCTATCATTGTACCCTTGATGTGAGAACAATTATGTACCTTAATTTCAATTGTACCTTAAAAGGTACCAAACCTTATCATCAGAGGTCTTACCTGTACCATTAGAGGTACTATTATTGTAAAGGTACAAAACTGTTCTTTGAGGAACATTATTTGTACCATTGTGTACCTTTATTTCTGAGAGTGTACAGTAGATTCAGTTAAATCAAAAATAAAACAAACAATACACTACTGTAAACACAGAAAAACACAATTGTGCGCAAGTGAGCTTATGGATCCTGCCGTCTGTTGGGGTCTGGCCACAGGATCTCATCAACATCACAAGCAATGTCTTCTCTCGCTAAGCATCGGGGAAAATATCCCCTTGTGTGCCGAATCCATCCCTGGATTGACCTCACCTCAATGCCCAACACAATCTCATGAAAGTGCGTATCTATACCACGAATGTTATTTCTCGTGCCAATTATACGGCAAAAACGGTTTAAGCGTGAATATGCTACGCACTGAAAACCCATTGGGTAAGATCAGGGTGGGGAGTGTGTGCGTATTACACGCCATAAAGTATGGGGGTAGAGTTGTTGCATTATTCCAAATAAATAGATTATGATCCACAAATAAATGTAAAGAGATTCACAAAAATATATCAAATTCACAAATAAATAGATTAAGATCCACAAATAAATGTAAAGAGTTTCAAAAAGAATTATAAAACTCACAAATAAATAAAATTAGCTTTGCAAATAAAAATATATATTTACAAATGTTTTATGCCACAAACACAACTCGGCCTGGTATTTATTTGTGAATCAGTTCCTGTGCATTTGTAAATCCCCTCACGCATTTGTGGATTTTGAAACACTTCTAGCGTCGACGTGCAGACAAATCCACAAATAAGTGGACTCCACCCACCCTTTACCTAAGCCAATCAGATAACGGCCACATTGAGCTGACCAATCATAGCACGTTCTCGCTACAACCAATCACGTTAGGCTTTATTCTCGGGGCGAGAACTGGATCTGATTAATTTTGCAGATATTTGCACCCCTGAAAGCATCTGTAATGGGAGCTTCATTCAAATTAGCTGTTTGTGTGGTTAAAACACCCCGTTTCCAAAAGATTGTTGGAGTTTAAGGCTTCTTTATATTTATTATTCTTTATTATTAACTCAGGATTACACACAAATGATCATCAGAGATCGAGCATCATAACACTCCAGGCCCGGCGTCAAGGGGGGCTTGGGGGGGGCTTAGCCCCCCCTATGATAATCTCAAGCCCCCCTAGCGGTGATCTGAATGATGATTATGTGACTGAGCGTTCGTGCAGGGTTTTTCTAAACACTTATGAATAAGATAACTATAAACGAGAACCGTCTGAACTGTTCTCGACTTTACCCCTTTTGTACACTGCACACGTCTGCAGTGCATTACGGCTCCAACAAGATTTTATTCTGTCCTCCACGCGGTGCCAACTCACACCAGGAGCATTTCAGAAGCAACGCGACTGGATGCGCGAGACCATGTGATTTGCCTGTCCGATGTGATTTTTCTTGATTTTTGGGTTTCTACCTTACAGTCTATGGTTTCTACCAAGGTTTCTATGGTTTCAACAATATTGGTGTGCAATACAATTGGGAGTCCTTACAGGGTGTTTATTTAAAAAATTTACAGTGTTTATTTACTGTTATTTTGTATTTACGGTGCGGCTTGGACGCGGCGTCCGTTGAAAATAGACTTAAGTTAGCACCTATCTTTAGTGAAGCGGTGCGGAGAGCCGCTTCTGAAACGCCGCGTCGCGGTTGGTGTAAACACAAGGATTGACTAGAGTGGGCGCGATGAGCTCCGGTGCTCCGGTGTTTCTTACTCCAGTGTCGCAGCCGTTGCGCGCCGCAGACTAGTGTTAACTAGTTTAACACTAAATAATTCTCTTTTTTTTCAATATGGGGCACGAGAGAAACAGAAAAAATTTCTGTTAACAAAAATAACAACTTTATTTCAACTATTCATTTCCTTCTCTGTGGGCCTCGAGTCAGTTCACTAGTGTACTGTTGTTGTACGTAACACGCATCACACACATGACCAGCGTCGGCCAATAGTGAGCCTACGTGTGACGTAGCACTACGCAATCACACTACGTTAACTGACTCGAGGCCCACAGAGAAGGAAATGAATAGTTGAAATAAAGTCGTTATTTTAATAATAATAATATACTAATAAATTTTCGGGGAACAAGTTTCAATCCCTTAGAAGCCTATGGAGGAGTGATCCAGCTCTCAGATTTAATCAAAAATATCTTAATTCGTGTCCCGAAGATGAACGAAGGTCTTACGGGGTTGAACAACATGAGGGAGAGTAATTACTGACAGAATTTTCATTATTTGGGTGAAATATCCCTTTAAATACTAACACTTTCTCTTCTATTCTATTTTTTATTATTTAAAAAAAAAATTACATATACTGCGTTAGATTAAACTGAGAAGGGTCATAGCACTTGCATATTGTTGTCTGACTGTTAGTTTAAAGTTGCAGTAGGGAGTTTTGAGAAAATGTTGACTTAGCCTGAAAATTTGAACAAGAACAACTTCCAGGTCCAACCCCCTTGCTCTCTGCTGCGCTACAGCCCTCCCTCCACAGCTCCTCCCCCACAGCTCCTCCCTCCACAGCTCCTCCCTCCACAGCTCCTCCCTCCACAGCTCCTCCCTCCACAGCTCCTCCCTCCACAGCTCCTCCCTCCACAGCTCCTCCCTCCACAGCGGAGCCTGCCGTGAACGCGCAGGCTAGTAAACAGGACCACAGATGACGGCGGATTATAAACAGTTATGGAACATTCACTAATAGGGACGAAACATCAACAATATGCTTTACATTGACTATGGCCTGCCCATAGTTTGACTACAAACTTGGCCCTCAAATCATTATGTATTTTGCAATACATGTAACTTTATAACATCGTACTCTTTCTATAAGTTATAAATAGCTAGTAAGATAACGTTAAAGGATTAGTTCACTTTAAAAGTTTTTTGATGAAAACATTCCAGGCTTTTTCTCCATATAATGGACTTCAATAGGACACAAACGTTTCAAGGACCAAGTGACAGTTTCAGTGCAGCTTCAAAGGGCTTTAAACGATACCAGACGATGAATAAGGGTCTTATCTAGCAAAACGATCGGTCATTTCAAAAATAAATAAAAAACTTTAAGTTTTATAAGCACAAATGCTCGCCTTGCTCTGTTCTGTGATGCACGTTCGTGACTCTCCTGTTTGAACTCGTTCATCAAAATGAACAAATCTTTTTTCGAGTCATTTCATTCGTTGAATGAACGAAATGACTCAAAAAAAGATTTGTTCATTTGGATGAACGAGTTCGAACACGAGAGTCACGAACGACGGTACGCGCTCGCGCTGTGCAAGAGAGGGGTGATCAGCGCGTACACGAGCGTGATTGACACTGCTAAGACATTCCTCCTGGCTCTGATTGGTTGTTTCTGACCGGGAGCGGTGTATTTCTGCAAATGGCAATAGGACCACAGGGAGGAGCCAGAGGAGCTTGATTTTTTCCACAGATTATCTGTCTCATATTCTACTGTCAGGACATAATGACAGTTTTAACAAATATTTGTTTACAAAAGCTACCTACTGGAGCTTTAACTGCTTCTATTTGTCTCTTGTAATTATTAAGTGGAGCATCTCTTGTCACTGTCCAGCAATAGTCTTCAAGCATTGATGGGCTCAGTTATCGGCCCTGTTCACACGAGTACGAGGCATCTCTGCTACCTTTGGCTAAACAGAAATATGTCCCTTGCATAACCAAACACTGACAAATATGAGACCACAATATGTCTGTTTAGTTGTCACTCTTATTAAACACACCCGATCCAGCTCATCAAGTTTTTCAGGCTCATTTGAAAACCACAGGGGTGAGCGGGGCACACAACGCTTTTTGACTTTCTCGGTTTGTGTAAATCTACTTGGGGTTCAGAGTATTTATTTTTTCCCACATTAATTTCCCACATGTATAGTACAGTTATGTGTTTTTGTTTTATTAATACAGTGTAAACTTTTTTCTTCATATACCCCGAAAGAATGGAAGTGTGACAACATGCCCCATAGGTGGGGTACATTGTAACAAGACCATATGACAGATTAAAATGCTATCTGATCTAATCGAAAAAATATACAAGACAAACTAAAATATTTTCTCAATAAAATACAATTATTAACTTTTTCATAAAAAATAATGGTATTTTTTAATAATTAAAAATAAAATAATTTTTGAGTTTGACAACGAACAAACCAGAAAACACAGCTATACAACATAGTTCAAAACATTATAATATTTAATAATTTCTGAACATTGACTCTCAGTCTTCATTCACCTTTTTTCTCATGTTTTTCAATAGAATTAATAAAAGTATAGAATAGAATATCATAGTTCTAATAGCGGCTCATTGTAACGCAGTGTGACAACTGTGCAACTGGGGTTTAAACCCGGCGAGTGTTTCTGCTGGTTAGCATTAAAGAAACATATCAACTGTTAAATAACATATTGGAGATCAAAATAATATCAGATTTGTCTAATTTAAAATAAACACCAAAAATAGAGATGAAAAATTAACATAAGTAAGAAATTAACTTTTGCTATGGTTAAATAAATGTTCAGTGAAATCTTCCAAATATTTCTGAATTTTGGCATAGTAAATACCCTAAGTTACCCCGCGTTAGGGTGTGTCCTGCTCACTCCTATCTGTGTTAAAGCAGGAACTAAACCGGCTCTCCAGGCTCTGTTTTTCACCCCTGCTATATGGTTTCAAGAGCTGATATAAGGTTATTTATTCAGCAGAGTAATGAAAGCTTCTTATAAGTGCATACTCCATGATTTCAGGAATAATTCATAATTATTCATTGTTTTGCCTAAAAAGAAGGTACTGTCCGAACCCATAGACTTATTCATAGATCCAGTCTAAGATGTATTTTAGTCATTTCTGGTTTAAATTTAGATCCCTTCCCTTTATTATCACTTATCCTCCATCACTCACAAGTCAGAGTCGTATATACTGACCCAATACAATAGCATATCTTGCAAACTAGAGCCAATCAACAATTTTAAGCATCATTTTAGTTCTCAGTGACCCAGACAGAATTAGTAAAGTTCGACTACATTTATTTCATAAGCCTTTTGGCTGTAGACCAGTGTTACCTGCATCTGTTCTGTGTCTCTCTCTACAAACAATGAAGCTGTGAGTTTTATTCCTTCAAAAACAGCAATGTCACTCCCTTGTTGCTGAGAAATATAATGTAGCGATTCAGTAGCGAAGCTTTTTATTAATAAAGGTCACGGGACAGTGATACGTTTCTGTGCTCCTAAATGTTTCTGTGTGTGTGCAGCGTGATCTCCGATATCTGTGTGTGACTGATATGTGTGTGTGCATCAGTGAAAGCAGAGCATATGGCAAGCCGACTAGTATCTAATGAATAAGTACTAGTATCTAATAAATAAGTACTAGTCCCAATTTAATAGGCACTAATCTAATTAATAAGTACCAGTGTCTATTTAATAGGTACTAGTATCTAATGAATGAGTACCCGTCTCTAAAAAAATAAAAACTAGTATCAAATGAATAACTACTAGTATCTTTTAAAAAGGTACTAGTATCTAAAGAATAGGCACTAGTACTTAAAGTCCCTGTAAAGGCAATTCTAAAAAAAAAAATTCTAAACACATAATAAATCTTAGAAATGTATTGCTAAAACATATTACAAAGGCTTCGTTTACACTGTCAGTGAAATATGACCCAATTCCGATGTTTTGCTCATATGTGATACATATCGGATATGTTCTATGACAGTTTGGATATTTCGAGACCGGTTTCAGGCCTCGTTCATATGTGGAAATAAATCAGATATGTGCCAATGCGACTGTCATGTAAACAGGCAGATCGGATTTTCTGAGGCATTAGGCTATGCATCCGTGGTTTAATGACGAGAGAAACCCTGACGCGCGTCTGCAAAGGGACGGATGGCCCGACGAAACATTGTGTCGTCGTAGGAGAGGAATGTGGACACACGTTGACACAACATATCTAATGTTGGCTTGCTCATTATGCCATAGACCCACTGCTCCTCGTTAAAGCCCGCCAAGATCTCATGAAAGTGCGCATCTATAGCACGAATTTAGTTCTCGTGCCATTTACGACAAAAATAGTTTTTGCATGCATATGATATGCAGTTTATGGCGTGTAATACACACGCACTCCGCACCCCTAATCCAACCCAAGGGGTTTACAGTGCGTATCATGCACACAAAAACTATTTTTGGCGTATAAATGGCACGAGAAATAAAATTAGTGGTATACATACGCACTTTCATGAGATTGTGTTGTATGTTGCCACCAGTCATGAGATCTCTCTCACACACAATAACTGAAGCACATGCGTTGCTGCAATGATGGCCCTTTTCGTCCACCTCAAATTCATGGTGATGTTTGACGAACTTCGCATATATCGCAAAGCTAGCATCAAGCATATTTCGTGTTCGTCCATCTGTGCAAGAACCCCCTTTAAGCATGCGGGACATTTCAGATAGTATGCCAAGTGTAAACACATGAATCGGATATGGGTCACAATTGAAAGAACGTGTAAACAGATGGTCAAAAAAAATCTGATATAGGCAACAAATCAGAATTGGGCATCAAGACCTGCAGTGTAAACGAGGCCAAAGACTGTGAACTGTGAAATACTGAATTGTGGAGTTAGACCGTTAAACAGTTTTTCACCAAATGCTGTGTTCCGGATTTTTTTGGCGGGGCTAAACCGGGGCTCGATGACACACTGGAGCCCCTGAGCTCCTGGACACGCCCCTACTTGATGACGCACTGGAGCCCTGAGCTCCTGGACACGCCCCTACTTGATGACGCACTGGAGCGCCTGAGCTCCTGGACACGCCCCTACTTGATGACGCACTGGAGCCCTGAGCTCCTGGACACGCCCCTACTTGATGACGCACTGGAGCCCTGAGCTCCTGGACACGCCCCTACTTGATGACGCACTGGAGCCCCTGAGCTCCTGGACACGCCCCTACTTGATGACGCACTGGAGCCCTGAGCTCCTGGACACGCCCCTACTTGATGACGCACTGGTGCCCCTGAGCTCCTGGACACGCCCCTACTTGATGACGCACTGGAGCCCCTGAGCTCCTGGACACGCCCCTACTTGATGACGCACTGGAGCCCTGAGCTCCTGGACACGCCCCTACTTGATGACGCACTGGAGCCCTGAGCTCCTGGACACGCCCCTACTTGATGACACACTGGAGCGCCTGAGCTCCTTGACACGCCCCTACTTGATGACGCACTGGAGCCCCTGAGCTCCTGGACACGCCCCTACTTGATGACGCACTGGAGCCCTGAGCTCCTGGACACGCCCCTACTTGATGACGCACTGGAGCCCTGAGCTCCTGGACACGCCCCTACTTGATGACGCACTGGAGCCCTGAGCTCCTGGACACGCCCCTACTTGATGACGCACTGTAGCCACTGAGGCTGGCCGCTCCCCTAACAATATAAATAGAGCACATTCGCAGTTTGCCGCTCAATCGCGAGTTACTGTCAATACTATTAGTTACTACAGCCTACAGTTTGCTAGCAGGCTATGCGTTCGTCACGGAAATACGTACTACCTGGATACGATCACGTACAAAACAGATCGGTGTCCTTTAAATCTCCGAAAAACGATCACATCAAGAAGAGAGAGATTAATTTTGTGAAGAGCCACCTTGATGGAGAGCTGAGGATCACAGCCAAAACCTGCCTCTGTAGTGATAATTTAAACGGGATAGTTTTATAAACTTTCGTCGGAGACAACTGGGATTCACTGATAATCCGCTGTTACTGGTGAATGGGGCCGAACGACTATCTCCCGCCTCGGCCTTCATCCTCCCGTCGCGCCGACAACTGGTGCATCATCGGCAGTGCGTGCTCACCAATGAGTGTAAGTTGCCTTGTGTGCTTATCAGTAACGTGCGGTGAAATCTTGTCATGGGTAGGCTGTGACCTATCAATGTGGCATATATATGTTCATTCATTCAGTTAATGTAGCAACCCAAGTTCATATCAGGTATCATCACATCGCTGCCTGCATACAGCAAAGTCAGTCATATGTGAGGCTGATGCACAATCAAATCTAATAATCAAATTAATGGACACATCTATCTTATGACTTATACAACAAACAAATGTTTTGTGCGGGACACAGTAAGAGAGGGAGGCGGCGCGTTGTCAGCGAACCGACAAGCAGCCTAGTCACTCCTTCAAAATGCGCAAACGCGCACAGACAGTCACACACACACTATTGGTCTGGTCACTCTGGTGACGGCGCATCAGGATTTGAATAAGCTACAGTCAGAAAATATTGTGTCAACAGTACAGCTTTAAAGTACAAAAACAGCTTATTCGCTCCTACAAACTGCGCTAGGCGCACACACCGACACGCAATGAGCATCTGGCGACGGCGCACCAGGATTAAAAAAAGAGAACTACAAAACAGCATTTTAACCCTTACGAAATGCACCATAATCGCACAAATAGACCTACAGTACAAATGTGGCAGAGGTGACGGCGCACCAGGGTATGACCCACCATCAGACAACACACACAAGCCAATATAAGGGTTTTAAAAATAATAAATAAATGAATAATTTACGTTTTAAAGGGGGTGCTTACTTTTATTTATAGATGAAACTCCTTTTCCTCGATTTACTGAAGCCTATTTGTAAAACGCATTTGCAGCTGCACAGCTAACGTTAACACAGTGAGCGTATGGCTCACTCATAGGCTGTGCTGCGGCAACTGCACATCCAATGGCGCGGGCGCCTCTGACGGGAATGGAGCAGAACAGACTTTCCTCCTTGGCTCTTATTTCCATTGAAAAGGTGAGACTCATGAAATTGAGAAATACACCCAACAAAGAGGACTTTTACAACAAAGTAATTGACATCTTTGTCCAGGGGGATAGACGCATGGACTTCGTCTACAACGGTTTCGGTTTTCCGTTAGCGACCACAGCTCTTTTTTCTTCATAGGACGCTTCCAACGCTAGGCGCCGCTAGATGCTAAGTAGCGGGAAGCGCGGAGTGAGTGAGAGCGAGTGGATCACGTGACATGAAGCAAGCTCGGTCTCTGCCTCAATGTTGATCATTCAAGACAGCACGAGAACTGACTGCGCATGCGCAAATCTACGTAAACTACGTTATATGGACCAAAGAGGCACTGCTAACATCTGCCTCAATGGCCATAGCCTTGAATTTTCTGCATGAAACAATGATTTTTAGGAGCAAACAATGGCAAAAGGAGTATATTATATGTGTATTCCTGAAATTTATATTTGGAATAAAATAAATGCAATTAATAATGTGGTGAATTAATAAAGTTCTTGGAATTAATAAATGTAATGTCAACATTTCCTTTGGTGAGGCACTGCCTACCCTGACCGCACGTCCCTGGTGCTTATGTTATAATTATAGTAGGTAGTCCACAGTAATAGTGGTAGTCCGCGAGTGGGCGTGGCTTCAGCGCAGACAGCGGACACGCCCCCAGAGTTTGAGAGCAGAGACTACTGCTTATTTTTTCAAGATTTTGATAGCTTATTTTATGTACTTTTTTTTATCATTCAAATTTGTTTGGGTGGCTAATAACACATTTTTCTGTGGTGTGACAAATTCAAAACACATAATTTGGAAAATAGATACTAGTAGGTTTTAAGGATTAAATGTTAATACGCGTGCCATACGACCATTAATATAGCATGGTGATTAAACTGACTGGAAATTCCTACCAGCCAATCAGAATCGAGAAACTTCCCCTCCCTCTTGCAGCATCTCTTCTCTTCTCTGATGATGAGGCAACCTGTCACTCACATGAGATCCACCAATAGCAAACCACAACCATCCTATCAAAATCAAGCCCCGCCCAACATTTGTTCTTGTGCCAGAAGCCGTTTCACTCGCATATACTGTATGTCACAATAGAGTAGACTGTCGCAACTTCTGTTTCATGCCAATTGTAATATGTTTTATATATATTAATAAAGCACAATGCCCTATTGAAATATGTGACATGTATGGTTTGTTTACACTGCAAATGTAAAACACATTAAACTTATTATGACTGATGGGAAAGGAAGGAGAATTTATAATTGTGTATTTCTACTGAGATCCTCGTTCCTCGCAATAAGAGTATTGATGTGTCCCTCAAGATGGATGATTTCAATCGATTTCCAAGTCACGGACTGGGGGACGGAGGAAATGAGGAAGCATCAATTTCAGTATTTAAAAGCATCCATTGGGACACTGATACACTGTAAAAACTCAAATTGAGTGTTCATCAGAGGGGTCCAAGACCCTAGGACTTTTGTCGCACTTGAACCACGAATACTCACAAAATAATTGAATGGATTCAAGGAGTATTGTGGTTGAAATTTAAAAAAGTAACAAGTTCTTCCGTCGCGGGTCAATTTGACCCCATTAGGAATGAATGGAATGCAAAGAATGCTTCAGTACATAATAGAAAAATCTAAAAATGCTTCAAATTCAAACTAAAAAATGCTAAAACTTTACCAAAGAATGATTTTATAATGTCTACGTGTATCTGAATACATACTGACTTTAGGATCCAGCGAAACACCTCGTTCGCGCTATAAGGCCATCTAGTGGCAAGAGTCATGAAATATCATGTTATATTATTATTTTTCCACAAGAGGTCGGCAAAGACACCCAATGTAAGATGTTTTGAGCGGAATTAAAAGGGTTATTTATTATTTTTTGATCAAATCTAGTAATTTAAAGATAATAAAATTAAAAATAACAAACAATCTCCAAAAACAATTGCATTTAAAAAATGGAAAAAATAGTATCAAAATGAAATAAAATAAGCTTTCTGGACAATAAATAAATGTAAGTATAATTTTAGGGCTTCAGGTCAAGAAAGATTTGTTACAAAGTGCGATCGAAGAATGAAGGTTAAAAAAATCAAGGTAACCATATTCATTATCTCACAGTTTAAGTAAAAACTACCTAGAATTATCAGCTATGGCACACTTAAAGTAATTAGGTAGTCTAACAAACAGTTGTCAATACATTACAAGGCTATACTTATAAAAAGTGAGTACGCTCTTAAAAGTTAAGCCTCCAAAAGGGGTTTTCACAGAGATGCCATAGAAGAACCATTTTTGTTTCCCCAAAGAACCTTAAATATAGCAGTTAAACAGTTTGAAGTGCGTCATTGAAGTTTGTAGTGTGAAGAACATTTTAATAATCTAAATAATCTTTTTCCACTGTAAAGAACTTTGTGCGATGTAAAGATTCAATGGGTGTTAAAAGTTCTTCATGGAACCATCAATGCCAATAAATACCTTTATATTAAGAGTGTAACATTAAAGGGTTAGTTCAACCAAAACAATGAGAATTATCCCATAATTTACTCACCGTCTGTGTATATGACATTCTTCTTTCAGCCGAACACAATCGGAGTTATATTAAAAATATCCTGGCTCTTCCAAGCTTTATAATGGGAGTGAAAAAAGTGCATCCATCCATTATAAAAGTAATCCATACGGCTCCAGCGGGTTAATAAAATTCCTTCTGAAGTGAAGTGATGCGTTTGTGAAAGAAAAATATCCATATTTACAACTTTATAAACTGCAATCATTCACTATGGGAGTGAAAAGCACATTTTTCTTAAAGCGTGCCTTTAGCTCCATGTACCCAATGTGTAAGTAACATTAGCAACACATTATCAGCTGTTTGATAATGTAGTCAAGCCAAAGTATAATCATATCAATTACCGTGTGTCCGATGTAGTAGAGAGCGATACATAAAACACATTACCATTCTGGTACATCAACTTGTAGATGAGCCTGTATAATTCCCTCTTCCACTTCTTCTTCTAAATCAGTTTCTGCTTCAAACATTTATGGCTGAAATAAACCAGTAGGTATTTCCACTTGCTCTCCTGTAGCGTTTACCCAAGTTGTGGATCAGGTATTCTGAGCTCGTTCGTGAGTGGAGGCGGGGCTCATTTGCATATTCAAGAATCCACTAAATGAGGCAAGGGTGAAGAGTTACATTCAAGCAATTTTAAGGCATGAAGAAATTTTGACAGGAAAAAATAACGTTCAAATATGTATTTTTGGTGATCAAAGATGAATTTTAAGGGATACAATTATTGACTACAGGGAGACTTTTAATGTCAAACATAATTGTCTTTAATAACAAAATTCAGGAGAACCGACAGAATAGCACAAACACAACTTAACATCAACAAGAACAGACAGAGAATGAGGGTGTGACGATGTGGTTGAATGGTGGAGGAAGCAGGATCCACAAGCAGCACACTTTATTACCTAGACAAACTCAGGATAGGGAGACAGGACTCGAAAAACCAACATACAATAACACAACATTAAGGCTCAATCCCAATTCACCCCTTGGCCCTACCCCTCTGTTTTGCACGTTCAAGTCTAGGGGTAGGGTGTCCCGATTCTTGTTGTGATAGAGGGGTAGGGCGAAGGGGTAGGGCTACATAGCCCTCGAAACTGAGATTTTTCAGAGGCACACTCTGAAGGGCTACGAGAAAGTTTCCAGAATACATCGCGAATTTAAAGCCCCAGATGACGCCACCATGCACTTTATTTACTCTTATAATAATAATAATAATAATAATATAGTCATTTAAATTAAGAAATTGTATAATAAATTACCTTTCCGAAACAGAAAAAGACATAGGTTTCGAGGAAGGAACGTTATAATCATCATGTTTCCTCAGAGGTAAGAGCAGCGGCGCTCATTGTCAGTCGTTGTCATGGAGAAATCCTGTAAAAACTTGTCGCTTCTGTAACGTCAGAGCCATCATCGACAACTGATGACGTATCGGGTTCATGAAGGGTTGTTCCATTTCGTAGGGAAATATTTCAACCCCTTAGCCCTTGTAACTCTGTTTTAAGGGCCAAGGGGTACACTCGAAAACAAGGGGTAGGGGCAAGGGGTGAATTGGGGTTGAGCCTAAGAACTCACAAAGACTGATCTAGACACAGAACTTAAATACAAAGGCAAACAAGATAACAAGGGGGTGTGGCTAATCGGAGACACCTGGGAAGACTAATAGACATTAAACATAACGGGGAACTACCAAACATAGAAAAAGACAGGGGAACACAGACAGGAATCATGACAGAACCCACACCGTGACAGAGGGAGAGCACAGGGTATAAATACATGGAGCAAACAAAGGGAACAAATGAGCTAATTAATGAGACGACAGGTGAATTAACTGATTAATAAAACGAACTGAGAAACTTGGTCAAAGGTAGAATCAAAACACAAAGAAAACAATACCAAAACAGAACATAACTGACACCCTGTACTCGAAAATATATGAAAGAACACTTCAATTCAGCATTTACTCTCCTGATGCACTAAAATCCACTGCCCATTTCAGTTAACAAAAACAATTCAGGTAGTCCCAACACAAATGGATTAAGAAAACTTAAATTTTACATATAGGCTATAAGTGAATAGAACACAAGTACTGTAGTGACAAAATGTTCAGCAATTATGTTTCTGAAGCTTCTTTTAATTAAGTAAATTGTACAAGCAGCAAAAAATTTTTACAGTGATGCATTCAAAAAGCTGAACCCTAAAGTTGGTGTTTAGGAGTTGGGAATTAAGTCACAATTACGATGTTCAAATGACTGGTTGGAGCAAAATGGCGATGTGCCTTTTTTTACAGCAAGATTTTTTCAACAATACACCACTACAAAATTATGAATAAAATACTCGCATCATGCGTGTTTTTGCTTTTTTATGTTTGTTTTTTTATATATATGATTTATTTATTGAATTTTTCACAACACCAAAGACAAACAATCAATATAAAAAATTATATAAAAACTAATAATATAATAAAAACCACAAAAAAAAAAAAACATTAATACAAAAACACCAACACAAAATCCCTCACAGTACTAACAGGTTTAGTATAGTATATAATATATATCAGAGCTTTATGTCATAATACAGAAATAGGACAAGGTCAGCCTTAACTAGGTCCAGCAAGTTAAGTTGAGCAACCTCAAAACTTAGAAAATAATGTGTGCTGCTAACGATAATACCAGTTGAAAACTGAAAAACCACTGAAAGTGCAGGGTTGGGTGGTCAGTCAGTCAATTGAGACTGCGTCCAGTTGCAGAGATTTAACATGCTCAAAAAAGGGTAACCAAATTCTTGAAAATTTAATCATGGAACCACGAAGGCAGTGTTTAATTTTTTCCAATTTAACAAAAAATAAGGCAGTGTTTAATTTTTTCCAATTTAACAAAAAAATGTATCCACCGAGTATGAGAAGGGACTCGAGGACCTTTCCAGTTCATCAAAATGCAACGTCTCGCTAACAGTGTAAGAAAAGCTACCAACTCTGCGAAATGAGACGGCAATGAGTAATTAGGAGGTAAAACTCCAAACAAGCCGATTAGCGGAGAGGGATGGATATTGACTGAAGTAATAGCGGAAAGTGAGTCAAAAACCGACTCCCAGAAAAGAGATAAAGCAGGACAAGTCCAGAACATGTGAGTTAGATTAGCCGGTTCTACATGACACTTGTCGCAGCTTGGATCAATGTCAGGGAACATACGGACTAATTTACTTTTAGACCAATGTACCTTGTGGACCACTTTACACTGTAAAACCCTGTGGCGAGCACAAACAGATGACGTGTGAACACGTTTCAAAATCGAATGCCATGTTTCTGTCTCTATCTCTATATTAAGATCCCTAGCCCAGGTAATCCTCAGACTGTCAGAATCCAAAGGGCAACATGTAAAAAAGGTATTATAAATCGTAGATATGGCCCCTCTTTGATAAGGATTGATATTTGATATGGTATCGACAATGGTGGAGGGTGGGATCGAGGGGAATCCCAGAAAATGCTTACGGACAAAGTCACGGACTTGCAAGTATCTGAAAAAGTGGAACCTTGGTAAGTTAAAAACTTGAGTCAATTGTTCAAAAGAAGCGAATGTTCCGTCAATGTAAAGATGTTTAATGGAAATGATCCCGTGGTCCACCCAGGCCGCAAAAGCCTTATCAATGAGAGAGGGAGGAAAGAGGGGGTTAGAATGTACAGGGCATAGAAGAGGTGTTGACTGTAAAGTAAAATGCCGCCTGAGTTGACGCCAGATCTTAAGACAATTTTTAACTATAACATTACTGGAGAAGGTTAAAGGTGATAACGAGAGAGGAAGACACAAAAGAGACGTAAGCGAAGTGCTGTCACAAGCAGCCTCCTCGATCCTTAACCAGGGTGGAGGCTGACCGCTGGAACAGCACCAGATTAACATATTACGAACATTTGCAGCCCAGTAATAAAACAAGAAGTTAGGTAGTGCTAAACCCCCCAGCTCCTTAGTTTTTTGTAAAATGCCTTTCTGTATTCTTGGAGTTTTTCCATTCCAAATAAATTGAGAAATAGTGCAATCTAAAGAGTGAAAGAAACGTTTTGGAATAAAAACCGGTATGCATTGAAAAAGATAGAGAAATTTAGGCAGTACATTAATTTTTATACAATTTATCCCACCCGCAAGAGAAAGAGGCAATAGAGACCAACGATGAAGATCTTCTGTCAAACGATCCAACAGAGGAGAGAAATTACAGTTAAACAGGTCAGAGTAGTTCTTAGTTACGCAGATGCCCAAATAGTAGAATTGATTTAATGATGTCTTAAATGGCAATTTTGAAAGAGGGTAAGCTATGGCTGCTGAATTTATAGGCAAGAGTTCACTCTTATGAAGATTCAGTTTATACCCCGAAACCTGCCCAAATACCTTCAGTAGATCTAAAACGTGGGGTATAGATCTGTCTGGCTCAGAGATGAAAAGTAAAAGGTCGTCAGCATATAAAGACAGTTTGTGCACAGCGCCCCCTCTTATAATGCCCATCATTTGACTAGATCTAGAGCTAAGGGCCACTGCCAATGGTTCAATAGCGATGGCGAACAATAAGGGGGAAAGGGGACAGCCCTGCCGAGTACCACGTCCAAGGGGAAAATAATCTGAGTAATCATTGTTTGTGCGGACACGGGCCAAAGGAGAAGCATAAAGAAGTTTAATCCACGAGATAAATTTACAGCCAAATCCAAACTTTTTTAATGTATGGAACAAATAAGGCCACCCCACACGATCAAATGCCTTCTCTGCATCCATCGAAATAACCAACTCAGGGGTGGTAGAAGTTGAGGGAGAGTACAATATGTCATATAGACGCCTGACATTGTGAAAAGAGTGCCTTCCCTAGACAAACCCTGTTTGGTCTGTAGAAATGATTGAAGGCAAAACAGCCTATAGACGCCTTGCCAGCATTTTAGCTAATATTTTAACATCCGCACATAATAAAGAAATAGGGCGATAGTTACTACAGAGAAGGGGATCCTTGCCTTTCTTCAATAAAAGTGAAATGGTGGCCTGTCTTAAAGTAGGAGGGAGTATGCCGCATTGTAAAGATTCGTTAAACATATTTAGCAGTAGTGGGGAAAGTTTATCTGTAAATGCTTTAAAAAATTCTATAGGAAAACCATCAGGCCCCGGACATTTCCCATTCTGCATGGAGTGTAACGCATCTTTAATATCATCTACCGTAAAAAGCTCATCCATCCTAGAAGATGTCTCAGGGTCAATGGAAGGAATGTTTAAGGGCCTAAGGAAACTATCCAACTGAGCCTCATCAGATGAACACTCAGAAGTGTATAACAAAGCATAAAAATTCCTGAATTGGTCATTAATAGTTTGAGGGTTAATAGTTGTGCCATTGACAGTATTAATTTTTAAGATATGTTGAGCCGAGCCAGATTGTCGAATTTGGTGAGCCAATATTTTGCCTGGCTTATCACCAGATTCATAATAGCTGTGACGAGACTTAAGTAATGCTTCTATTGCGCCGTCGGAAGCCAATAAATCAAATTCAGACTTTTTAGTAAGCAATTCTTTTATAAGTTAGGGTTCAGGTGCATCCTCGCATCTGGACTGCAGGTCAGCCAATTCCCTAGAGATAGAGATACTCCTTTCAACAGTGTTTTTTTTCCGAAAGGCAGAGAAAGAAATGATCTCTCCACGTAAATAAGCTTTGCATGCCTCCCAAATTGTTGACGCTGACACATCTGAATTAACATTAGTGGAAATGAAAAGATCAATGCGACCATCAATGTTTTTTATGAAATCCGGGTCAGTAAGAAGAAACGAGTTAAAACGCCATGGGGATCGCATGAAGGACACACCAAGAAATGAGACATCAACTATGATAGTAGCGTGATCTGAAATAACTATAGGACTGTAGAAACAATTGTTAACCGAAGAAAGCAGCTTGTTGTCAATGAGAAAGAGGTCAATTCGAGAAAAAGTACCATGTACAGGAGAAAAAAAAGAAAACTGCTTATCACTGGGATTGAAGAAGCGCCATACATCCGAGACAGCATACTGCTCCATAAACAGTTGAACAACTTTAGATGATTTATATGGAGAGATGGGCTTAGTGGATGAGCGATCGAGTGAGGGGTCCAGGCAGCAATTAAAGTCTCCACCGAGAATAAGGTGACTAGACACTATATCAGGAATTGAAAAGAATTTTTTTATAGAAATCCTCATTATCCCAGTTTGGGCCGTAAACATTAGCTAGCGTCAGAGAAATGCTAAAAATTTTACCTGTAATAATAATAAAGCGACCATTGGCATCCGATATGATTTTAGAGATGGACAGAGGTACTGACCTATGCACTAATATTGCAGCCCCACGAGCCTTACTTGAAAATGAAGAATGGTAGAGTTGGCCTACCCATCCCCTACGAAGTTTAAGATGATCAGATGGTTTAAGTTGGGTTTCCTGCAAAAAAGCAATTTTAGCGTTTAAATGTTTTAAGTGATCAATCACTTTATTGCGTTTAACAGGTGAATTAAGCCCCCTCACATTCCAGCTGACAAACCTCAACCCACCACTAGAAGCCAACTTGGCATTACAGTTTAACATAGAAAGGATATGTTAGAGGTGGTATAATCCAACAAATCTGCACCCATGACAGATTCACAGCAGCAGAAGAAAGGGAGGAGCAGGCAGCACACAAAATTAAAGAAAAAAGAAAAAAAGAGGGAAAACACACACACACACACACACACACACACACAGCACAAGAAACCAAACCAAACCACACACAAAATATTCTAACCCCAACCCGGTTGCTGTAGAGAACGAAACCAGCAACAAACACACCTCTGATACAACGATCAGCGAATATTACTACTTCCCTAAAACAATCGCACTGCCCCCACAAACAAGTGCAATTAAACCTAAGAGAACAATTAAACCATATCAAACAACTCAAATAAAACACATTGAAAAAAACAAGGCCTGGACTTGTAAGACCCGTGAGGTCATATAATCAACAGAAAATACTAAAACAGCAATCACCTTAAAGCCGGTGTACGGTGCAAAGATGCATGTTATAAGAAACCAAATACACAAGACTTATATATAAAAAATAAAATAAAAAATATATACATATCCTATATTATATTAAAAAAAAATAACATGCATTTACCGTCCGTAATAAGGCAGGAAAAAGGTCTGCACGTTTTAGCAACATCAGCCGCAGACTGAAAGTGCCAATTTGCTAGCTTACGAGTTCTTGTTTAAGTCCAGGTCCTGGATGAATTTAACAGCATCTGAAGTGGACTGGAGCCATGTTTTATCTCCGTTGGGTAGAGTGATGCGCAGTCTGGCCGGGTAAAGAAGTGCCGGCTTGAACCCGCGCTTGTATAGCTCCGTCATGGGACCTCTGTACTCGGCGCGCTGCTTCACCATGTCGGGGCTGGAGTCGTCAAACAGGCGAATCGTATGGCCTTTATAAAGCAGGACACCCTGTTTACGAGCCTCGCGAATTACGACGTCTTTAACTTGGAATCGATGGAAACACAAGATAACAGGCCGCGGTCTCCCTCCCGGAGCCGGCTTAGGACCGAGGCTCCGGTGCGCACGATCTAACTCAGGGGGCGAAGTGAGGACCTCCGTACCAAGGACATCAACAAGTAGTTGAGAAAAGAACGTTGATGGACGAGGACCTTCAATCGATTCAGGTAGGCCTATAATCCGAATGTTTTGATGTCTGCTACGTCCCTCCAAATCAGCTACTTTGAGTTTGAGCAACTCGTTGTCTTTCTGCAAAGCGGAGTAGGCGCCCTCGAGATGCTTAAGTCGTTGGTCAACTGAAGTGGCGTTAACTTCCAGAGAATCAATGTGTTGCCCGTGATCAGTAATGGTGGAATGAATGCTGTCCAGTGTAGATGCAAGAGACTCGAATGAGGATTTAAAATCAGCCGAAAGGGCCTCTCTGTGTTCATCCAGCAGTGAGCTAATGTCAGCCATGGAAATGCTAGCCGTTGAAGAACCCTCCTTCTCTTTTTCTGCATGTTTTCCTTTAGCCTTAGACATGATGAAGTGTTCCGAGCACTTAAAGTTTATTAAACTTTTGTTGACAGTATAAATTAATATCCGAAGGTTTGGCAAGAAAATTTAAAATGAAACGGCGGGAGCAGGAGGAGCGCGCGACTAATCTGCACTCCTCATAACCGGAAGTCGTGTGTGCCGCTTTTTATGTTTTTGACCTTATTCTGCTCTAAACAATGCGCGCCGCCATGACGACGACTCCGGTAACCGGTTGCCTACTTCCGGTTCGTAGCGATAGACCCACTACCTGTACTAGCAGCGAGAGAACGAGTTCAGGCTCCACATGTGCTGTTGTTGGTTGTTTTAACAATTCAAAAAAAACAAAAAAAACTTTTTAGAAACTGAGTGCTTCTAGCATAAGATAAGGAGTTCCATATCAGCTATATTCAATGCCAGAGAGTAGACGTTTAGAGTGGTTAGCTGCACTAAAACTGAAGCATCCACAGAAAAATGTGCATGTCTATTCGCACCATTTTGTTGACAAACCAGTCCTTGAAGTGGGAAAAGAAAGGTGTCGGTACCCTCTTGCATTGGCAAATCATGACATTTGAGATTTCTACAGTGAAAAACAAAACTTGGAGATATTGCTGGTACAACAACAATTTATTGTTATTTATTAACAACATAAATGTATTAAAACAAGTTGTGTGTGTGTGTGTGTGTGTGTGAGAGAGTGTGAAAACGGAACTCCTCCTGCAAGTCCAAAAATACATTTATGATGAGATTACTACATTTGATTTAATTAAATGCATTTATGGTGAGATTATTATATTTTCATGTCAATCTGTGTTTTGACCATGAACCATGCGCTGTCACTTTAATTCAGCGCATGCAGCACAGCAAAAATAGACTCGGAACGATCGCTGCACTGCTGTATATACACCGCACCGGGAGTGCATTTACAGGCCGCATCCGCGTGCAGTGTAAAAGCTCTAACCTGTTAACATGGGTGCGGAAAAAATACGCACCGCATACGCACTGCAAACGGAGTATATGTGAAACGGGCGTGACACTGACGCCTTTTCTGTCAGTGGTAGAGTACCGGCTACATGCGAGAAGTAGCGGTACGCAAGAAAAAGTGCAGGTACGCTTAAAGCCCTGTTCACACTACAAGTGACAAAGCGACACGATACCATTCATTTCAAATGGGGAGCGGGCGATTTCCGGCGACAGCGACCGTTGGCGACCGGATGGGGCGTGTCTGGCGACGCGACAAAGTTGAGATCTGTTTAACTTTCAAGGTACTGATCCACTTGTCCGTGCGACACTTCAGTCGCGCCGCACTCCACTTTATTCCTATGGGTGACGTCACGCGACTTTAACACGCGCGCAAAGCATCCCGGGAAGGCGGCGCTTCATTTGGAAAAATGCTGCGCGTCAAAAAGCTGGCCGATGCCCATCTTTATGCAAATGAATCCGTCAAACGCGACGCGTCTATCCAATAGAAGTAGTCTCTCGAGGGGCCTTTGTTCTAGACTGGCCGCTGGATCAAAACCACGCCCATAGCGGTAAACTTGAGGAACGCCCATCAACTTATAAATGTGGAGAGGCGTGCGACACCACGCTTCAGTCGTGTCGCAAAAGTGGATCAGTACCGTAGCCCCGTTCACACTACAAGCGACTTTGTCGCTGCATGTCGCCAGTGGCTGGCAATGAGGTCGCTAGTGGGCATTCCCACTACTGGTTGCCTTTATGAATGACATCCAATCAGTTTTCTTGCCGCTCCACTCCTATTGGTTGTCGCTCCCGAAAGTCGCTCTTCATTTGCATAAAGTTAAACAGATCTCAACTTTGTCGAGTCGCCAGACACGGCCCATCCGGTCAATATCTGTCTGCAGAGCCGCAGAGCCACAGTTTTACCCCAGCAGTTTTACCCCAGCAGTTTCTCCCCCAGCAGTTTTACCCCGCGCATGCGTAGTTTCACCACAACAGTTTTACCAGCGCATGCGCAGTGTCACCACAACAGCTGTACCCGCGCATGCGCTGTCACATTGTTCTGTCCTAAAACGATCAAATTGTTATTGTTACCAATTATTTTTGCTTATTAGTTATTTTTTGCTCCTACTGTTGCTCGCAGGCCTTCAGGGTCCTTTACTGAAATAAATCAATGCTTGAGTCATGAACAGTTTAATCTTTTACGTTTTTCCTCCAAAAACTAACAGCCTGGTATAATATGTACACACTTTTTGTTCAATGTAGGGTTGCCAATGCCAAACGTTCCGTATAATACGCAATCGTCCCGTATTTGATACATAGAAGTCTTGTTCTGTATTGAACTGATACGGAACGCACTTTGTTCCGTATTTTTGAGAATCAATTCAGTGCAAATCCATGACAGACACATAGCTTCTAATAGCTATATGTCAGACAGACTATGAACGAAGACATTAGTAGGCTATGATAAGAAAGAAAAAAAAAAAACAGACGGTGCGGTAGATACTAATTTCTCCCCCTGTTCGTCTATTATCAGCCGCGTAGCGTTTTTAACATCTTGGAACATTATCAGAGGGGTTAATGTGTAAACTTGAACACAGATGAAACAAATGACTTGAACACAAACTATTTACAATAATTTCAAATAAAACTGCTGTAGTGAAACTGCGCAAGCGCGGGTAAACTGCTGGGGTGAAACTGTGGCTCTGCGGCTCTGCAGTCAGACCCTTCTCCATCCGGTCGCCAACGGTCGCTGTCGCGCGTGTCACCGGAAATCGCCCACTCCCCATTTGAAATGAATGCTATCATGTCGCTTTGTCTCTTGTAGTGTGAACGGGGCTTTATGCAAATGAAGAGTGACTTTCGTGAGCGACAACCAATAGGAGTGGAGCGGCACGAAAACGACATGCAACGACAAAGTCGGCTCAGAAACGACTGGAAGTCATTCATTTCCTATGGAGATTCGCAGACCGCATGCGAATGGGTCCGAAAAGGGTGCGAACGAGTGCGGTGCAAAGAAAATCGCGTCAGTTGGTCATCCGGATGCGTTCAAAAAATTGAACTCTTGCGAAAGGCTACAGACAGTTCCTATCCGGCAATTCCAGCGGAAGTTAGCGTTGCTATGGTACTGATAAACAAACCTGAATTAATTTCTTAGTTTCTGTATGTTTCAAGTCTTGAAACAGGTTTGTGTTGTCTAACTTTGATGGCATGTATATCTTCAGCACAGTTTGCAGCGCAGGCTGCAATATTAATATTACATGTTTTGTCTCGAAACGCATATTTGACAGTCAGTTGACAGTATAGTATTATATCTTGAGTTAGATGCAGATTTACTATGTAAAATTTATGTTCATTAACAAGAACAGTAACATTTGTTAAAAAAATCTCCGCCATTTTTGTACTACTCGCTTCCGACGCTTTTCAACGGTGTAGTACGACGTCCTCTGGGGGTGTATTGCGTATTACGGAGCTGATTTCAACTGCCAGTGTGAAAGCGGCGTAAGAGTAAAATGTAGAAGTGCCGGTACTTCATACCGGTGAGTACCGCCCCAGTTCGAGCACTGTGACAAACGTCCCACGGATGACCATCCCAACCCGGAATTATACCTTGGATATGACAGACTAGTGGTGAAGAAGAGATGTACAATTGTTTGTGTCGAAGCGACAGGTAAGCCACTTTTAATGTTGAATTGTGTAGCTGGTTAACGATAGCACCACTTCACAGCTAACCTAGTTAGCTACCTCCGGTTGTTTACATTTTTACGAGCTCCAACGGCCTGCTACAAAAATATTCGTGTTATCTGTGGGAAGTCTAACCTACATTTTTATAAACAATATGCCCATTATGTCACTGCATAGAGTAAATTTCACAAGTTCACACTTACATCAATTAAACAAAGTGAAGATTATGCGTTTTTGACCCAGAGTGCTCCCCCCGTTGTTGTAAGAGTATTTAGGACAAGAAGTGAGGAGATGGGTTGGTAGAGGGATGCTGTTAAACTGTCAACAAACTGAGGTAAATTTGCTGTATATATACACCTCTTAACTCGTTGATTGGGTTGATTAACAGAGTGTGCTCCACTCGTGTCTAATTAGGTTTAATTACCTGAATGTGCTCCACATGCGTTTAATTAGGTTTAATTATCTGAACGCGCTCCTGTGTTAAAAACATGGCCATTAATGGTTTATGCCTTTGTCCACTGAATATTACTTTTGGTTTAGTGCTATGAACTCCACTGAGGGCTATTGTAGAGCTAGCTGCTATCTGTATGTGGGCCAGGTAGTTGTTAGCCTGTACCATAGGCTTTTACTGTAATGTTGTCAGTGTGAGAAACATGGACAGAAACGGTAGAGTTTAACATGTAGCCTATGTGCTCTTTTTTTTTTACAGCAACAGCAGAAGTGACAGACCAGGAGGACTGAGGTGCCACAACCATCACACAGCACTATTTCCACCCACCGGGAAGATCCATCGCTTTGAGACCACATGTCAGGGATGAACGAGACAGATGCAATTCCCAATGCAGTAAGGTGAATTTATTAGCCAAATACAAGTGTGACCAGCAGGCAAAGCCAGTTAAACACTGGTACAGAAAGTTGTGGGTATCCAGGCAACCACCAGAGCCACAAACAGACAGTCCATAAACACAATCCAAACTTGATAGAGTAGCAATCATCCACACTGGAACAGGACTGAGGAAAAACTGTGAGCTGGAACACACTGCACAAAAAACACCAAACTTCTGACAACACAGAACAGAAAAAGCACAGGTTAAGTAGAGTCGTGCTAATGAGGACCAGGTGATACAGATGACTCAATCAGCACTCACAAGGACAGAGAGAGAGACACAGCAAAAAATTAGTCAATGAACCTAAAAAAACGTGAAACACCACAACTATGCAGAACAGCAGGGTGTTGACGAGACAACCAAAGATGCCACAACACAAACTGAAGATTTCAGCTACTCCATGCTTCAGAGTGATGCCGATTTATTTATTCATTTAGCAGACGCTTTTATCCAAAGCGACTTACAAATGAGAACAATAGAAGCAGTTAAACTAACAGTGGGACAACAATATGTAAGTGCTATGACCCCTCTCAGTTTAATTTAACAGTTTTTTTTTTAAATAGTAAAATAGAATAGAATAGAAGAGAAGAGAAAGTGTTAGTATTACTGGATCAAGTGCTGCCGAAAAGTGCTGCTGTCTTCAGCAGTTTCTTGAAAGTGGCTACTGACTCAGTAGCTCTGGTTGAGTTAGGCAGATCATTCCACCAACAGGGAACAGTCATGGTAAAGGTCAAAAAAAGAGATTTTGTTCCTCTTAGGAGATGGTACCACAAGACGACATTCGCTAGCAGAGCGCAAGTTTCTGGATGGCACATAAGTCTGAAGTAATGAGTTTAGGTAAGAGGGAGCAGTGCCAGTGGTTGTTCTGTAGGCAAACGTCAGTGACTTGAATTTAATGCAAGCGGCAACTGGCAACCAGTGCAATTTTGTGAGGAGAGGAGTGACGTGTGCTCTCTTTGGCTCATTAAAGACCACTCTGGCTGCAGCATTCTGGATCAGTTGCAGAGGTTTGACAGTGAAAGTTGGAAGACCAGCCAGGAGAGCATTACAATAGTCCAGTCTGGATAGAACAAGCGCTTGGACAAGGAGTTGTGTAGCATGCTCTGTTGGGAAGGGCCTGATCCTCCTAATGTTGTGCAAGGCAAATCTGCAGGACCGGGCAGTTCTAGCAATGTCGTCTGTGAAGTTTAATTGATCATCAATTACAACCCCAAGGTTCCTAGCTGACCTTGATGGAGTTATGGATGATGAGCCTAGTTGAATGGAGAAGTTGTGATGAAGTGTTGGGCTGGCCGGGACCACAAGTAGCTCTGTTTTCGCAAGGTTTAAGGTTTAGTTGAAGGTGGTGGTCCTTCATCCAGCCAAAAATGTCTGTCAGGCAGGCTGAGATAAGAGCAGCTACCGTCGGATCGTCAGGCTGGAATGAGAGGTAGAGTTGTGTGTCATCAGCGTAGCAATGATAGGAAAAGCCATGTTTCTGAATCACAGATCCTAGTGATGTCATGTAGATGGAGAAGAGGAGTGGTCCAAGCACTGAGCCCTGAGGCACCCCAGTAGCTAGATTTTGGGTCTTAGATGCCACACCCCTCCACGACACCCTAAAGGACCTACCTGAGAGGTAAGACTTGAACCATTGGAGTGCAGTTCCCGTGATGCCCTTCATCTTTAGGATTGACAGGAGGATCTGGTGGTTAACTGTGTCAAAGGCAGAAGACAGATCCAGCAGGATGAGTACTGAGGATTTGGAAGCTGCTCTTGCCAGTCTCAGAGCTTCAATTACTGAGAGCAAGGCAGTCTCAGTTGTCCAAGAGCTTGTTCTGTGTAAGAAAGGAGGAGATCTGGTTGAAAACAACTTGTTCAAGTGTTTTCGCGATGAATGGAAGAAGGGATACCGGTCTGTAACTTTCTAGATGTGCTGGATTTAGATTGGGTTTCTTAAGCAGTGGGGTTACCGGAGCCTGCTTAAAAGCTGTGGGAAAGGTACCAGTGTGAAGAGAGGTGTTTATGATGTGCGTGAGTGTGGGTACAACTGAGGAAGAAATGGCTTGAAGTAGATTAGTGGGGATAGGATCAAGCGGACAGGTGGTAGGGCGATTGGAAAGGAGGTGTTTAGAGAGTCCTGCCTCTGAAAGTAGAGAGAAGGAGGGTAGAATGTGTGCGTTTGCTAGTAAAATGTGTGTGTCAGTTTGTGGATTGGTAAATTGGCTTCTGATGGTGGTTGTTTTATCTATGAAGAATGTGGCAAAATCGTCAGCTGTTAGGGTTGATGAAGGAGGAGGAGGGTTGAGAAGAGAGGAGAAGGTTTTGAAAAGCATGCGAGAGTCAGAAGAATCGATAATTTTGTTGTGATAGTAAGTCATTTTAGCAGTCGAGATATTAGCAGAGAAGGAAGAGAGGAGGGATTGATAAAGACCCAGGTCTGTAGGATCTGTCGATTTGCACCACTTCCTCTCTGCACCCCCCTGAGTTTAGAACGATGTTCACGGCGAACATCAGATAACCATGGGGCAGGTGTGGCGCGGGCTGGCCTGGAGGAAAGGGGGCAGAAGTTGTCCAAGCAGGATGTTAAACTGGAGAAAAGAGTATCAGTTTCACTGTTAGTACCTAGTGTTGAGAGCTGATCAGCCGGCGGAAGTGTAGATGAGACCAAAGAGGATAGGCGAGAGGGTGAAAGTGAGCGTAGGTTCTGCCGAAAGGTGACCTGTGGAGGAGTGCGTGTTGTGTTCAGAGGCAGGTTGAGGTTGAGAGTGAGGAGGAAGTGATCTGAGGTGTGCAGTGGAGTGACCAGTGTATTGTCAGTGGAGCAGTAGCGCGTGTAGATAAGGTCCAATTGGTTACCTGATTTGTGAGTAGCCACAGTAGATACTCGTTTGAGGTCGAATGAGGCAACCAGGGTGTGGAAATCGGCAGCCTGAGGTTTTTCTAGGTGGATGCTGAAGTCTCCAAGAATTATGAGAGGAGTACCATCCTCAGGTAAGGACGAGAGTAGCACATCAAGCTCCTCCAAGAAACTGCCAAGTTGACCTGGGGGACGATATATATAACTACAAAATGGATTTTAAAAGGACTAGTGATGGTAATTGAATGTGATTCAAATGAGCTGTTGTCACACAGAGGTGGTAAAGGATAAAATTTCCAGTCATTTGAGATGAGCAGACCAGTACCTCCACCCCTTCCGTTCAGACGAGGGGTGTGTGAGAAAGTGAAGTTAGTGGAGAGGGCAGCAGGTGTGGCAGTGTCCTCTGGTCTGATCCAGGTCTCAGTCAGGGCCAATAGGCTGAAACCTGAATTACTTGAAAAAAATGTAATGAAATCAGCTTTGTTTACCTTTGGGTCTAATATTATGACTAACTCTTGCCTGACTTCCTCTTTTGGGCATCCTAACATCCTAACATTTGAACTGTTCGAAACTAGTGAAAACTCATGACTTTGGTTGCGTGAGTATAAAAATAACAAATATTGGAAATGAAACTAGACAGATGTCTAACCTTGAAACCTTTTGGTTACCTTGTAACAAGAGGGCTTGTCTATGAAGAACCAATCAAATTGTGGGGAAATTATGTAATGTATCATGTAATTTTTCCATACCCCATTCTATAAAAACTGTTGTATTCGTGTTTACTGGTGGGATTCTCAATGAAATTTGTCTGAGATCCTCCGGCCGTGATTAAAGCCTGTTTGAAGGCATTGTCTGAATTCTGTTGGTTATTATAGTTGCGCAGCAAGTTAGGATTATTAGACTCAGCCGACGTTGATGTGTAGACGTGCTAGAGTATAAATATTATACGTAGTTAGATTTAGGAAAAAATCTACGACAGGGTGCATGCGGAACAAGTCACAGCAACTCGCAGGATTGCAAATGTACGGATTCATGTTGAGAGGGCAATCAGGCGACTCAAAGTATACAAGATCTTGTCTCAAGTGATACCAATAAACATGACCCCCAAAATTGAAAAAATCCTCAGAATCTGTGCGGCCCTCGCCAACTTAAGGGGTGATCTCATCCGTGAGTGATAAATGACAACGGTGATGTTGTAGTTGCATCTGCGCGCGCACACACACACACACCTTTTACACGTCTACATAAATTGCTCCTGTATATTTCATATTGACACTCGCTGCCTTTTGTAATTTTTCACATATTTACTCTTTGTATGAAATTTGTTGTTATTCTTTGTGTACAATAGATTTGAACAGATTTGCTTACAATTTTACATTCACTTATGTACAACAATACTTATGATCAGCATTTTTAAATGTACAGAATTGATTGTGTAAAAAAATTAGTTTTCATACTGTTAACAGCAGCAGCACAACACAGTTGTTTTGTGATTTGAATCAAATGTTTCTAAGGGATATTTATTATATGAATTCATATGCTCATGTATCTGCAGTTTCAGTCGCTGACCAACAAATTAATCCACAAGCTGGGGCAACAGTGTTGAGGAATAAAATCTCTTCAGATGTCCTCTCCAGAACATAGGGCTCATCAAATGGTACAGTGAACATAACTGTGTCATTTGGGCTCCAGATAAACAATTTGGTCATCTTCAGACCGGCACCAAACATGCCTAATTGTACCTGCATGTAATATCCTCGGCTACCTGTTTGCTGAAGTTGTGGTACTCCATCTACTAGCTTGATATCACTGCAGTTATGGTCAAGTTGATCCAAGAGGGTAGAATGGAGTTTACTTCGGACGGGACATTTTATTTCGAGTAGAGGAGTCAATTACCCCATCAGGGCTGACAACCATGGCTCTGTAACACTAACGACGATGCCCCTATGTGTAATACCAGAGACCATTTATATAGAGACATGCCACTTCCTCAATCCTCAATGCAACTATAGGGAAAACCAGTAACGCCAAAGATGGCGGTTGTATGCACATGTCCCGCCCCTCCCGCTGGAAAGCCAATCGTCTGCTTTTAACAGTCAAGCCGGGAAACATTTAAGCCTATCTTCTGGTTCCACTGACGCATGCACACAGTTGAGGTTTGCGACAACGGAAAATACGTTACTGTTTGAAAAGGCGGCAGATTTGATATGCAGTGTATGTGTGAGTTGTGTAAATATCAGACATCCCAAGCTCCCGGAAGTTGATAGCGGTTCCCTGATGTCCGCAAATTAGTTCAAATCTCCCGGAATCTAGAGCAAGCGAGCAAGAGCTCGCACATACTGTGCTTCAAACCGTGTAGCGCGCGCACGGCAGAGAGGGAGAGAACCCTTGCGCATGCAAAGTCATCAAACTTTTAAAGCGATTTTTATCATATTTTACTGCTGTTTCTGCAGTTTTTATGTCCCGGTGACCAGTGAAAGTGCAGTTCTGATCTCTGCCCATTCATTTAGATATGCTCTTGTTAGTCCGAAATAGCTGCCCGGAGGCGTTGCCAAGATGGCGGCTGAGTCGCATGACTTGCCTAAAAGGACTTTGGTAATACTCATGCCTTGCTCTCGAAGTGCATTACCAGCAATCACCTTATTCTCCTTACCATAATGTGTGGCATAGTTGCCACGAAAGGAGGGGTGGAAGTGCTTTGCCATAAACTTATCAGGATTGGTGGATGCTCTAGATAGAAGGAGCTAAACTTGCAGTTATTCTCAATTTTCTTGCATTGTGCAACTACCGTTTTGGCGCTTGTAAATGTGACATGATAGATCGCTGAGGCGCCTCAGTTCAAGCGGGACGTGAACCGATCATCTTTTACTCTTCTTTACAACTACTAAATAAAGCCGAATGAACAATAGGTATGTTGAAAGATATAGTACAACTTACTGAAATGTATATGCCTCGGATCAATCAGTGTTTTTCAACCGTGGTAAGAGGTCAATAAAACAGCTGGAGAAAAATGTCACATAACGTTACATTTACCTCAGGAAAGCCATTTAATAGCCATATAGGCTGGAAAAAATAGCTATAGAGAGGAGTGTTTTGCTAAATATGTCCACTATTAGGCTACATATTATATTTTTTACTGATATCATTAAAATATTATAAAGTTGTTATTATAATAAACATTATATTTCATTTGAGTTGTTATTTTAAACCTTTAATAATAATACCAGCTGACAGGGCTCTCTGTATGTTTACAGCATTAGTGAGATTTTTTTAGATTAGTGAGGCTATCTACTGTAGCCTACCTAATAATTATCCAAATGAATCGATATTGAACCAAGATTTCACATACCCCCAATCCCCCCCTCCATAATTATCACTCCAAGCGAAACTCAAAAGTTGGCAGCCCTGGTCACTGCATTCCCCCTGCGCTGCTCATCTGTACTAGCCTGGTAATACCAGACTCTGCTACTTCACTTTGCTTCGTACACAGAGTCTGGAATAGCATAATAGAGAAGTGTTTTCTCTCTCGCTAGGGGGCGCGTACTTACGTTTAAAATCATTGGTTACCCGTAAGCCAATCAGATAAGTTTATTTATGACGTATGTTATGCGCCGACACAGCCGCATCGAACCACAGACATCATGCATCGAACTCAAATCTATGATCGAACTTCCACTGTAAACACTTGATGATGCAAGCGAAATACCGGAGTGAACATGGCTGTAAACGACTTTTTTGATCGGTGAGTGATGTAATAGAATGACTGCTGCGCTTGACGGCACAAACGAGCAGAGAGAGAGAGCCCCGGCCGCGCGCGCGCACTCTCACGTCTTTAAACAACACGAGCGCTGTCTTGCTCTCTCTCCCTCGCGCATATTCATCAAAATCAATCGACAAGATAGTAAAAGGTCGGAAGACCGCGGTTTCACGTGGAGCATTTGGAGATTTTTAGAGATTAGAGACTCTAGGAACAACATCTCAATGAACAACACTAAATTCTAAAGGCCTGTCTCATATAGACGCCTGTCTCAAGTACAAGCCGGTGCAGTTCGACGATTTGGGGAAATAAAAGGCCGGGCTATTATTTGAAGTTTTACGGTATTTAAGACCTGGAAAAGAAAGGAGACACTGACCTGTCAAAAGGCTCCCCAGTTTCTCGCTGACAATCGGTAATAGTTGATAAATTAAACTTTTCCCAAAGGGAGTAGGGCCACAACATCACCTCCGTTCAAAATGTTTAATGCACACTCTTCTTGTTCGGGCTTCAGTTTGCTAATGCCGGGAATATTCTCCACAACAGAGCGAATTGCATTCGCGTCTCCATATCCTCGGTCGTTTTTGATTTCCCTGACCTAATCTTAAACTCGGCGCTTAGCGTCTACGTCACCCTCTGTTCGTTGATTGGCCCGGCTGTTTTCAGGCCGGTGGAAAACTGAAAGATAGGCTGCTGTCTCAAGCCCCGTTCACACTACAAGCGACTTTGTCGCTGCATGTCGCCAGTGGCTGGCGATGAGGTCGCTAGTGGGCGTTCCCACTACTGGTTGCCTTTATGAATGACATCCAATGATGTGGAGAAGGATCATGCGCGCTCCACTCCTATTGTTTGTCGCTCCCGAAAGTCGCTCTTCATTTGCATAAAGTTAAACAGATCTCAACTTTGTCGCGTCGCCAGACACGCCCCATCCGGTCGCCAACGGTCGCTGTCGCGCGTGTCGCCGGAAATCGCCCGCTCCCCATTGAAATGAATGGTATCGTGTCGCTTTGTCGCTTGTAGTGTGAACGGGGCTTCAGACTGACTACAGGAGCGAAATGAAATTAGCGGAAGTAGGAGGTCTGACGTAGTCAGGCTACATCTGTACATGCAAGCCCTGTCTTCCCGGTATAACTGCATTCTAAACCTGTAATGAGCACATTCACCTAATACGTTACCAGAGTCTGATCTATATCCATTTGCCATGTGTTTCAGATTGTGTCATCCCCACATCGCTAAACTAAATCGAAAAAAACATCAAAAATGATCTTTTTAAGATAAACAGATAAAAACAAAATGATTTTTTTTCTTCATACCTTCCAAAGGATAGCTGCTGCATGACTGCACGATCTCCCTAATCCAGCAATACATGAACATCCGACAGTCTCTATCACCTCCGACTGCTGCAGAATAACCCAGGCAATAAGCTTAGGCTGGCTAGCACTTTAATTGTGCGTTCAAGTCCTCCTGGGAAGCTCGTCCGTACGAGCTGGGAAGTCGTGTTTACGACGTGAGGTGCGTTCAAGTCAGTTTCGTCGGAGCAAGTTGTACCTTCTTTTAATGAATTACACGAAAATACAGCAAGGGCAACACCTGGGTCAATTGTCATACCACGATTCCATCACAACTGGTTTTCATTAACAAATGCTATACAGAGAGATAAAAAATCTGTTAACAAAAGCCATGTGCAATGTCGCGAATCAAACCATTTCTCGCCTAAAGGGCCCGTACACACCGGGACGAATATCGGCGCGCATTATTCGTCCGCGTTTTTTGTGTTCACACCCAAGCGATTTTAGCTGACGATGAGTTGAGTTAGCATGCAAATTCATTCCCTGACATTAGATGGCGCTTAATGTAAAGCAGAAATACCCCAGAAATAACAGAAAATGTTGGAAAAAGTTACAAGCCTATGTACATGAAAGACAATTAAACTCACCATCAAGGCCCATTTGCTCTGCAATACCACTCCATAACAGTTCTCTTTTATCAATATTTTTGTAGTCTCTGTCGCGTTTGTCATACAGTTCCTTATGTTCCTACACCAACGAGACCAGCAGCTCTACATTTATCTTGGCTTGCATCTTCCTCGTCTTCTTCCCGGCAGTGTGTACACCATAGACTGTAAAAAAATATGGACATAGTGTCCGTGACGTCACCCGTAGGTTTCTGAAGAGCGTTTTTGAAGCCTAAAGTGGGCGGGGCCAACCGTCGCCATCTTGGCAGTGCGTCATCTCTCGTCACTCCCGGATAAAAGAAAATGGGCAAAGAGGCGGGACGTGGGTTGAGCTGAGGTGCTAATGCTATGCTACTGGCCTTGCGCTAGTAGTGACAGCTGAATGTAGAAGTAAAGCCAATAGTTAAAGTTCATATTTTTGCCCTTCGAAATACTATAATAATTAAAAGACGTAACTAAAAGTGAGACTATGTGTATCGTGATGCATCATTATTCTGCTAGTTAAAAATGTATTATCATGCAGTAACTTACAATATTGCTCTGAGCTTGTACGTGTGACAGTGATTCATGCAGTCAGCGCGGCATCGCACGTCAAGTTCGTAAAGAGCTTTATTTAGTTCAGTCGATTTTAAAATCTGATTTTGGCCGCCTCTCAATTTCTCAAATGGGTTAAACCAAAAATATTACCTCAGAAGTTCAAGTAAATGCACTAGAAATCCGCGCTCATTCAAGGGTGTGCATCTATTGCATGGACGGAGAGAAAGCACTGACACCTGCAGGATTTCATCTCACGGTACTTTTTATTTAACACTTAAAAGTTAGAAAAGCATATCTGTTCCGTAAGAGCAACGGTACCGCATAACGAGTGTAGCCTGTATACTCCAAAAAGCAAAGAAATTGTAAGACATCCATTAGTGCATGCGAGGAAAACAACTGGAAATACAGAGCTGGTTGTTCTCTCCATACTCTACAACGACGGAATCCAACGGCGTGGGCAAAGGTATATTGCGTGTATTAAATTGTATGAAATAATCCCGAAAAAAGCACAAACACTGCAGAGATGGCAAGTACAGCAGCTGCTGGAATTAGCTGAGGTTGACGTTAACAGATAGACAAACGTCGGCTAGCAGTTACAGCAGCCTCAATCCACCAGTCACTCAAGTGGCCACGCCCTTAATTATGCAGAACTTTAAGGTTTAATATAATTTAAACGGATGAGTTGTAAAAAAATTCACCCCCCTCACAGTTGTTATGAAAGGCAAAATTAGCTGTATAGACCAAAGCCACATAGAGAACCAGGCTCTAAACATGTTTTTTTCTGCTGTAAAGTTGGTAATTGTAACATGGGGGAGATACCGATTTGACTCACTTGTGCAGCCAGCCTCAAGCGGCCAGTCAATGATTTGCAGTTTAACTCTCTTCCTTGTTGGTTTCAAGAGAGAGACAGGGGGGAGGTTGCCGCTTGGTGTAGACGCTACTTGGCGTATATCTACTTCGCCGTTACGTATGTGTGCTCGGCAAGACCGTTTTGTGTTTGAGCGCCCCCAAGTTGTGTTTTACTGTAACTTCAGAAACTCCAGACACGTGAGCAAACGCGCCAATCTCATTGGCCGGATACGTCAAACCAAAAAAACGAACCTGAGGTGTTTTTTAAAAAATGACGCTTTTAAGCCTTGTTTATACTCGACGCGTCCGCAAGAGCACGAAGGTGCGCGCGGCAAAATGACGTAATTGCGGTGTGGGCGGTCGTGCGCGTTGGGTGCGCAAGACCCCATTTCGCCTGGCGGTGTGCACGGCACTTTTTGTAACATCGCGCGCGGCGCCGCATCCGAAGATGAACGACTTCGAGCCGAATCTGGCCGAACTGGTACGTCTGCACCAGCATGTTTATGATCCTTCTATACACAGAGACATTTACATTGATGGGCGACCATAAAAGCCTCTCATTTTGTGAATAGGAACACATTTGCATTAAGCACCCAGTTTGCACTTGTCTAAAGTAACTGCTTACATTTACAAAATAAGCCTACAATAGCAGAAGTAAGCCCTGCTGATGAAATTAAGGTTTAAACACTCTTCAATAAGGCTTCAGTTGTTTAACTAGTTTGTATAAAAAAGTACAATAAACCTACTGCATTTATTACTCTTTTAATATGGATCAGCTATTAATAAACTACTAATAAACGTCAAACTACTTCTTCACTGCTGATTCCTGGTGGTTTAGAGGAGAATTACTCCGAGTCGCCCCCTGTCGTTTCACAGAATAGCACAACGGCGAGCGCGTCAAGTATAAACGCCTCGTCCGTTTGGAGAGGTGCGCGCCAGTCCGCGGAGACTCGCGCTCGTGCGGACGCGTCGAGTATAAACAAGGCTTTACGCGTGGCGTTTTCCGCGTCGGTGTGCACACTCACATTGGCGCCTTTGTTTAATCACGAGGCGTTAAACGTCGGCGAATATCGCGCGCGAAATTCAACCCGGTGTGAACAGTCCTTAAAGGTGCACAAATGTTAGCATTTTTTGTTGTAATTCATTAATTTGCTGCTTTTAACACGATTAATGATGATTAGGGCTGAACGATTATGGAAAATAATCTAATTGCGATTTTTTTTAACCAATATTGCGATTGCGATTTAATATGCGATTACTTTAAGTTCTTTACCTTTTGTATAAGTCGACAAAGACAAGCAATAAATCATTGTACAGTAGGGATGGGAATCTTGAGGCAGCTCATGATCCGATCTAATTTTTTTCTTATTAATTAATCTTAATAACACTTGAAATATGTATATAATTAGATGTGTAAATGTACATACTTAAAAAAAAAAAAAAAAATATATATATATATATATATATATATATATATATAAAAGCACATTTAATTAAACCAATTACATGTTAAGAATTTTAAATGGGCTATAAACTAATATAGCTTCAAAATATAAAAGCTAGTAAATAAAGAGGAAAAAAATTGTTTTGAATTGTTGGAGAGAGAATAAATAACACAACATAAAAAATAAACGGTTCTTTCCTGTATGCCAGACCTATGCGTAGCGTGCCAAGTTGATGCTTGATCTGCAGACTGCTTTTCTCTCGCGTGTCACGTGACCAGTGTAATCGCAGCTTTTGCGGTTACAAAATCGCATTTCATCATATCGCGATATTATCGCAAATGCAATTAATCGTTCAGCCCTAATGATGATCATGATAAATGACAGTTTCTAGGACGAATAAGCATTGAAATTCAATTAAAATATACCATCAACTACAGTTGCATCCATTGATTCCACCATGTTTCACAGTGACACGCCCCCAACTCGTACAGATCGGGGCTTAAAGAAAAGCTCGGCACCACTGGTATTTACGACATTGTGGTGGCGTTCAAGTGCATTCAATTCGTAATTACGATCTATACGAGATGACTTTAACGCACCATAACTCTTATCTACCTCTGCTTTCAAAAAAAGACTTCAGTAAAGAAATGTGCTGGACTTTATTACTATAGAAGTAACTGAAGGCCTCAGTGCTTTTGTAATTGTGCATCTCCTCATGATCTACACCCTCCGAAAAGATCAAATAATTAATGATGCCAATATGGCTAACTCCTGGCCATAGCTTCATGTCATCCACCCAACCTGTCAATTTTTAGGGATGTGGCACTCTGATACGGTCGCTTCATGATTTCATCATCGGTGTATAACCACCGACTAATTCCCATCTTGACGACCAAACAATTATCTACTACTTTAATAAATTTAAAAACTATCACCGTAGCCTTTATGCTAGTGCTATCATGCTATGTGTAAACAAACACTTCAATCAGAAGTAGAAAACCGTTTAGTCAGTTGAACCCGCTATGAATCATGGGAAATAGAACGGGCGAAGAATAAGGTGAATATGAAGGTGCTGTAAACTGAATTATTATAGGTCTATATTGTAGAATACTATCGTATTTTGTACATGCAATTTAGCTTATTTTATTGTAAATTATATCACATGTATACTCTGTTTGTGTTTAGTTTCTGTGTTCCCATTTCCGTTAGTTCCCTAGTCAGTCTCCTAGGTTGCTAATTAGTTCATCTCACCTGTTTCTGTTCTCCCTGATTACTTCACATGTATTTAAGCCCTGAGTTTTCATTTGTTCCCTGTCTGGTATTGTAAATGTCTTTGTTAAATGTGCCAGCATGCACTATCAGTTTCTCCAATGCTCTCCTGAGCTTTCTGCTTTGGATTTATTGAAGAATGTTTTGTGTTTTACTCCATTCATTGTGCACTTTACTACAGCCACAGCACACGTGACAATATATATTTTATTCACTAAAACAATTTTTTTATTATTATTCATCAATGCACAAATTACAGAGATGACATGTTCATTATATATAATTTTGTATACAATACACAAAATAATATCAGCAATATGTTACAGAGGGAAAAAAAGTTTACAATTTGTTAAAGACCGAAAAAATTAAAGCCCAAGACAAAGAAAAGAACATGAAACATGAAAGACATTAATTTATATTAATTAGTGTACAAATTAAAGTCAATGCAAATTGAAGTCATTCTACATGCTTATTTACTGACGATGAGATGGTGTTGAGATTTCAAAAAAGACAAGAAACTGGTTTGTTGTTTGTGAACTTACATTTGTGGATATAAAATTTGCAAAGAAGATAAATTAAATTTATAACAAAGCAAACATTGTTTTTAGTAGGGGCAGATATCCTAAAATAATGCCTTTAAAAGTTATAGATACACCTTGCTGGATATTATCATCAATAAATGTGTCAATATTTTTCCAAAAATGTCACTTCAACAAAATACCATGTATCTTCTGGGCAAGTCTGACATCATGCATCACCGTTTCCGGGTTCAGACACTCTTTCAGATGCCAAAAGCAAACAACAAACGCTACTAATAGGGGAGAGAAACACGTTTTGACTCTCAATTTGTGTAAATACACTTGGGGTTCAGAGAATTAATTGTTTCCCACATTAATTTCCCACATCTAGTACAATTATATGGTTTTGTTTTATTAATACAGTGTATACTTTTTTCTTGATATACCACTAAAAAATGGTAGTGAATTGTGTACAACACAGCTACAGCATGGTTCACACAACATAATAATAATTAATCATTTCTGAACATTGACTCTCAGTCTTTACTCACCCTTTTCTCATGGTTTCTCAATAGAATTCATAAAAGTATAGAATAGAATAGAATGGAATAGAATAGTTCTACCTGCACAACTGGGGTTTAAACCCGGATAGTGTTTTCTGCTGGTTAGATCAGCATTAAAAAAACTATCTTAACGGTTAAATAACAGATTGGAGATTAAAATAATATCAGATTTGTCTAATTTTAAATAAACACACACACAAAAAAAAACCCCAGATGAAATATTAACTTAAGAAATTTACTTTTGCTATGGTTAAATAAAATGTTCAGTGATATCCTCCAAATATTTTTTAATTTTGCCGCAATTTTTTTCTCTATATAGTGTTGATATGGCAACTATTACATACATTATGTTTCGTCATGCTGGCATGTATGGAAGTATTTAAAACAAGTGTGTTACAACTAGCCGTGCGTTAGAGTGTGCCCCTCTCACCCATATACACCAAATTCATAATCTTAACCTTTATCTCCATACCGAAATCCCAATTTATCCTAGATAAATAGTGCTTGTAAACGACTGTTGAGATAGAAGCTAGTGGAGGCTTGGAGACAGACACTGCATCCATTGTGTCCACCATGTTCTCTCACTGACATGCCTCCAAATCTGGGCTAAAAAAATGCATTGTTCCCACTCATAATTACGACTTTGTGGTAAAGTGTAGTGAAGCCTCTCCTCCATTGACATCCCAAAAATGTCAAATCCCCACTTTTATTTTATTTTGCTAACCTTGTAGGTTTCACTTTCACCTTCCGTGTTTAGTTTCTTCTTCTTCTCCTTCTTCTGAGTGGGTGAATCAGAGGCGTTTTGCTACTCTCCTCAGTTCATCTGAAGAACCTACTTCATAGGTTACATCATTATATAAATCCAGTTTGAAGCAATAAGTTGATAACTTTTGTCTCATATTCCTTAGAATGGATACAACTAAGAATTGATTTTAATGAATAGTCTAACTCCAGACTCAAACCGCTCTGAATACAAGATTTCTTTCTGACTTCAGTTTCACACAGTTTCTGCTTCTGCAAACATGCATCTGCCAGCCCATAATTCAATGCACAGTTCCCCAATCTTAATCTAGTAACAACCACACTACCCCTCTTTCCCAATATATTTGTTGAATGTTTTACTGTTGGCTAAAGTGAAAAATAATATATGCCTTTATTCTCCCATTCTCTCCGTCATAGTTTTGTTATTCCTTGCTGAATAATAGTGTTTAGTTCCTGGTTTACTTTTGTTTCTATAGTTACCCTAGTTTGTTTGTTACCATGGTTATTGATTACCCACTCCTATGTCCTATTAGCCTCTTGTTATCCTGTATATATACCCATAGACATAATAAATACATAGACGCCCTATTGGCCGCTGGAGCGTACGTCAGCGGCAACGCCATATTGCGGAGGGCAACTTTCCCATACCTCTCATTACGGGAATTGAGGAAAACACCTGCTTCGTGCGCTGCTTGGGCTGTACAAATCGCCACACAATTGAAAACAGGTCTCGGGGAATTACCTTTCACAAACAAGACTGAACATTTTTTTCTGGTTGTATTTGGTCATTATATAATTAGTAATAGTAACGTACACCACGTCCAAACCACTGAAATTGGTTTATAAATGTAAACGTTATTATTGTTTTTATCCAGGAAAACCGCAGCTCACCCGTTTACTTGCATTTGTTTACAGCGCAGTCTTGCCCTCAGCAAAATGGTGGACGCGTTGACGTATCGCAGAAACGTTCCAAAGCGGCCAATAGGGCGTCTATGTATTTATTATGTCTATCAGCACCACCACAAACAACTATACGATATACCGTAAAACTTCAAATAGTAGCCCGGGCTTTTATTTTCCCAAATCGTCGAACTGCACCGGCTTGTATTTGAGACAGGCGTCTAACAGGCCTTTATAATTTAGTGTTGAGATGTTGTTCCTAGAGTCTCAAATCTCTAAAAATCTCCAAATGCACCACATGAAACTACTGTCTTCCGACTCGTGTTGTTTGAAGACGTGAGTGTGCGCGCGCGCGGCCGGAGCGCTCTCTCTGCTCGTTTGCGCCATGGTTTGCGCCCTGTCAAGCGCAGCAGTCATTACATCACTCACCGATCAAAAAAAGGCTTTGGCGGGACACAAATTAAATAGGCTACAACCCGAAACTAAAAAACGGACCCGGTCTCTATTTGAGACCGGCCTTTATTTACCCAAACCTGTCGCCACACCAGGGTAGGGTTGCACCAGCTGTTCGTAAGTTCTTACTTAAACTGGAACGTAAAGTCCACACTAGAGGCTTAGTAACTACTAGCTAGTTTGTAACTAACTCTTTACTTTATTCCGTTGCACCATTTGTTCGTAAGGCAGAACGTAGCTAGTAGGTCGTAAACTCTCCGTAAAGTAATGCGTTGACGCATAGAATGACGTCTATTTTTTTAAGCCAATCACAAGCCTTCTTATAGGTAAACAGGAAATAGTATGAACAGCGCGGAATTTCAAACTCATTCTTGACTAACCGAAAGTTTAAAAAAGACGTTACAACAAACGTTGTCAAAATCAAAACATTAAACTTTTTTTTAAGTATGGTGTCATCAGCCACTTTTTAAGTGGGTAGGCAGAATCACCCAGCAGAATGCCACTATACTCCCCGGAATCAAACTTTTCAAAGATGTTTGATCTTCTTAGGATGAAGCTGTCGTGCTTTGAACCTGGCCATCTAGCAACGCAGTTTAAGAAACACAAACTTGGGTCACAGATGACTTGGGTGTTTAGTGAATGAAATCCCTTCCTATTCACAAAAGCATTCTCATCCACTGTTGGTGCTTTTATCCTGATTTGTGTCCCATCGACGCAGCCAAGTACATCAGGGAAACCGGCAATGGCATGGGATTTTTTGCCTGTTTGTGTTTTGTACATTTATGCTTGGCATGCACACGTAAGTTAGTTGTTCATGTGGCGACACAAGGCAAGTGACACCACAATAACGTAATGCGACGCAGACTTGAAAGCTTGGGGAGAGAGCGCCGTTTCGGTCCGTTTCATGTTGAATATCAGCCGCGATCATGTCCGTTATCCGCATTATTCCCTCTCTTTTAAAGCGCAAACGAGCAAATATGTCGACATCATCATAAATATCCAAAGGATGATGTCGGTCTCGTAAAACTCGTCGACGAATTTGCGGTTCTTCATTATCAATTTACGAGCTCATCGATGTAATCTAATCTGGCTGCCATCTCATTCCGACCGTTATTCATGGGCAGAGCTGCCGTAAATATTTAGGTGGAACGTAGAGTTACGTTTAAACTAAGTTTAATGGTGCAACCACTGATCTATATAATGACTGGATAGCTCATGACGTTCTAAACTGCCATCGGGCAGTGAAGCCACCGGAAGTGTTCGAGCGGCCATCTTACGATTCCCTACCAGCAGAGGGCTCCAACGGCCGTAGATTTTGGTAGCTTTCACGGTACTTTAAAGGTGACCCGCTGAGCAGCATACAAGTGTAGAACTTTTTCCGGTTGGACTCTGGAGACGTGGCTCTGGGCGGCTCGAGTGTGAGGAGCGGAAAATGGATCGGATCGGTTGAGGATTAAGATTCTTCTGAGCGTCGGTGTTAAGTGAAGATGGGTAAATCGAGGAAAAAAAAAGAGGAAGTTGGATCAGAAATAAAAACTAGAATACATGAATCAGAGAATGAAGGTGAAAAGGAGATGGATTGGGTACAGGTGGAAGGTGGGAGAATAAAAAGTGTTGAAAAAGCAAATAAAAAGAGGAAGAAAGACAATGAAGAGGATTCAACAAGTACAGATGAGGATAGCGAAAGGGAAGTAGTAGATGAAAGGAAAGAGGAGATAAAAATGATTGTAAGATTTAAAGAGGGACAAGGAATAAAAGGGATAAACCCAATTGAATTAACTAATGAGTTGAGGAGACAATCAGGGGAGATTAAATGTGCAAGAGTGCTTCAGGATGGAGCATTGGTGGTGGTATGTGAAAATGAGGAGCAGAGAGATAAGGTAAAGAAAATGAAGGTTGTGTGTAAACAAGTGATATCAAGTTGTAATCAAATAGGTGGAAAATCATGGTTATGTGGAGTAATTACAGGGGTACCATTGGAGGTCAATATGATAGAGTTGATGAGGAATGTTAAAGGAGGAAATGTAATTGAAGCAAAACGATTGCAGAGGAATAGGGAAGGTAATAAGGAAGAAAGTCTCTCTGTAATGTTACGTTTTGAAAGTGGTGGAATGTTACCAAGTAAAGTGATGATTGGATATGTAAGCTTTCGGGTGAGAGAATATGTGCGAGCTCCGCTGAGATGCTATAATTGCCAGAGATATGGTCATGTTGCAGGTGTATGTAGAGCTAAAAAGAGATGTGCACATTGTGGGGAAGAGCATGAGAATGGAAAATGTGGAAGAAGTGAAGCAAAATGTTGTAATTGTGGGGGGGCCCATAATGTAGCATATGGAGGGTGTGAAGTTAGAAAGAGAGCAGTAGAAATTCAGAAGGAAAGAGATGGAAATAAGTTGTCATATGCAGAAGCAGTTAAAAAAGTGGATTCAAGGAAAAAGAAAGAGAGTGAGGAGAATGAGGAGTGGAGAGATCGAAACAGAAATGAAGAAAAGGAAAGCAATAAATCGGATGATACAATGATAGTAAGTAAAAAGAGTTTTGTGTTATTCATGGCAGAGGTCATAAACTGTACAGCACAGACGGAGAGAAGAACAGAAAAGATACAGATTATAGTGAGAGCAGCAGAGAGGTTCCTGGATATCAAAGGGCTAACATGGGAAATGGTTAGAGAAGGTCTAACCTCAGAAATTCAGCCTAGTCAAGAGTCATGGGATGGACAATAGTATTGATGTTAGTAATCTTACAATGGAATGCTAGAAGTCTGGTGGCTAATGGATTGGAATTTAAGGGTTATGTAAATAAGATGGAGGTTAAGCCTGATGTGATATGTGTACAAGAATCTTGGCTGAAACCTAAACTGGATTTTGTTATTAAAGGATATGTTTCTGTGAGAAGAGATCGGGAAGAGGGAAATGGTGGTGGGTGTGTTACTTTCATTAAGTCTGAAATTCAGTGTAGAATGGTGGGGAAAGGAAGCGAAATTGAATATGTGGTGGTAGAGGTATGGAAGGATGATAAGAGTGTTGTAATAATTAATTATTATAATCCAGGTAGACAAATGATATTGGAAGAGATGGTGAAGATAGAGGGGCAAAACAGAGAGAGGGTGATTTGGTGTGGGGATTTTAATGCTCATAGTAGTATATGGGGAGGAAGTGTAACTGACAGAAATGGGCAGGTGATTGAAGAATTAATGGATGAGATGAAATTGATCTGTCTAAATGATAGAGGAGGTACACGTGTAGACATGAGAACAGGTAAAGAATCGGTGTTGGATTTAACTCTTGCTAAAAGTAGGTTAGGGGGCATAATCAGCTGGAAGGTATTAAGGAAATGTAGTATAGGTAGTGATCACTTTCCCATTTTGATTGAAATTAATAAGAATAAGAGTGTAGAAAGAAATGTAAGAAGAGAAGGGAGATGGAATTATGAGAAGGCTAACTGGATTGAGTATGTGGAAATGGTGGAGGAGGGTTTAGATATAAATGAAGTAAGAAATGCAGATGACATAGATACTATAAGTGAGAAAATTATAGGTGTCATTAAGAAGGCGGCAGAAAGTAGTATTCCCAAGAGTAAAGGAAGAAGAAAGATAAAAATGGTACCATGGTGGAATAAGGAGTGTGATGATGCTATTAGAAGGAAAAGGAGAGCATATAAGAATGTAAGAAGAATGCATAGTTACCCAGGTTTAATGGAATATAAGAGAGAACAAGCACAAGTAAAAAAGGTTGTAAGAAGGGCAAAAAGACAATATTGGAGAGACTTTTGTGATAAAATAGGGAGAAGTACACCAATAGGAGAAGTATGGAATATGATTAGAAGGATGAATGGTATAAGGAAGGAGATGGAATATCCTGTTTTAAATGAAGGGGAAGTAATAGCAATAGAAAATTGTGATAAAGCAGAAATGTTTTGTAAAACATTTATAAAAGTAAATAGTACAGAAAATCTGTCTGAAGAATTTAAGAGGGAAAGGGAGGAAACTTTAAGAGAACATCCTCATTTATTGGAAATGAGAGAGGAAAGAGATAATGTAATGGATGTCCCGTTTGGATTAACTGAACTAAAACGAGCACTGAGGAGAATGAGAGAAACTACTCCGGGTCAAGATGCAATCAGTTATAATATGCTTAGACAGTTAAGTGATGAATCATTGAGAGTAATGTTAGAGTTTTATAATAAAGTATGGGAAATGGGGGTGTTACCACAAAGTTGGAAAGAAGCACTGATACTGCCAATAAGGAAACAAGGGAAGGATCTTAGTAAGCCAGGTAACTATAGACCAATAGCTCTTACTTCTCATTTAGGGAAAGTGATGGAGAGAATGATAACGGATAGATTAGTATATTTTTTGGAAAAAGAAGGCAAATTAACACCTTATCAAAGTGGGTTTAGGGTAGGAAGAGGAACTATGGATCCGGTAATGTGTTTGGAGGCAGAAATAAAGAAAGCTCTGTCAAATAGAGAATCAGTAATTGCTGTGTTTCTCGATATTGAAAAAGCTTACGATATGTTGTGAGGGAGGGTCTTATGATTAAGTTGGAGGAGATGGGGGTAGGGGGAAAAATGTTCAATTGGATTAATGACTTCCTTAAGGAAAGAGTAATAAGAGTGAGGGTGGGAGATTCTATATCATCTCAAGGAATTATAGAAAATGGCACTCCTCAGGGAAGTGTAATAAGTCCTGTTTATAATAATGATAGATGATATATTTAGTAAGGTGGATAGGAGTGTTGGTAGATCATTGTTTGCAGATGATGGGGCTTTGTGGTTCAGAGGAAGAAATAAAAAGTTTATTATGGGGAAAATGCAGAAGGCGGTGGATGAGGTGGTAAAATGGTCATATAAGTGGGGATTTAAGTTATCTGTGGAGAAGTCACAAAGTATTATATTTTCCAACAAGAAAGTAGAAAATGAGTGTAGATTAAAGATATACAACAATGAAATGGCACGAGTGGCATCAGTAAGATTCTTGGGATTATGGCTGGATACTAGACTTACGTGGAAAGAGCATATTCATAAGATAGTAAATAAGTGCAAAAGAGTTATAAATGTAATGAAATGTATGGCAGGACAAGAGTGGGGAGCAGATAGAGGGGCGCTTCAAACAGTATATGTAGCAATGATACGATCTGTGCTAGATTATGGAAGTGTGGCATATGGGTTGGCGGCATATGAATTCAAGCACAGGCATTGAGAATTTGCTGTGGAGCATGTCCAACTACACCTATAGCAGCAATGCAAGTGGAGGTAAATGAAATGCCGCTTAATATCAGAAGGCAACAGTTAATGGCTGTTTATTGGACAAATCTAAATAGTCAGGATGAGAGGCATCCAACAAGGAAAATATTAGGAACATGTTGGGAACAAGGGAAGAATAGACACAAGAGTTTTGGATGGGTGGTAGAAGAAGATATTAAAGAGATGGGGATAGACAATTATAGAAGTGTGCCAAGAGTAATGTATCCGCATACCCCTCTATGGATTCTTCCTCAACCAGGAGTAGATTTAACATTAATGAAGATAAGACAGAGTGAAGGAAATAAGGAGATGGAAGTAATGAGAGCAAATGAGTATTTAATAATTAGGTATGGAGATTATATACAGATATACACGGATGCTTCCAAAAAAGGAGAGAGAATAGGAGTGGCGGTATATGTACAAAAGTTACTTGTGAGAAAAAAAGCTAGAATTAGTGACCAGTTATCAGTATATACTGGTGAACTGATGGCTATTTTGTTAGCAGTGCAATTAGTTAAAGAAAGGAGAATTAATAATGCGATCATATGTTCAGATTCATATTCTGCAATAGTCAGTATTGATAATCAAAAATCAGAATCAAGACCAGATTTAATGATGGAAATACTGCAAAATCTCTTTGAGTTAAAGCAAAGTAAAATACAAGTACAATTTATGTGGGTGCCAGCCCATGTGGGACTTAAAGGAAATGAAGAAGCAGATAAATTGGCTAAACAAGCAGTGGATGAGGAAATGGTAGAAATTGAGATACCACATAGTATAAAAGAAATAAAATCAGTAATAAAAGAGAAAGTGATTAAAAAGTGGCAACAATATTGGGATAATGAGAGTAAAGGGAGACATTTATATGCAATACAAAAGAAAGTGGGAGAAGGGAGGAAAAAAGGGAGAAATAGAAGGGAGGAAAATATAATTACAAGACTAAGAGTGGGACATACAGGTTTGAATAAAACATTACATTTAATATCTAAGCATCCAACAGGATTATGTGATAAATGCGGACAGAGTGAATCTGTGGAACATGTGATTATTAATTGTGAGGGTTATGAAGAAGAAAGAGAAGTGCTAAGAGAAGAAGTATGGAAAAATGAAAGGAAAGAGTTAGCATTAAAGAATATATTAGACTCAAATGTAGGATATAGTACAATAAATGTGTTGTTTCAGTTTCTGAATAATACAGGTTTAATGAAAAGAGTGTAGGATTAATAAGTATAGGCTTGTAGAGAGATGTGTATGAAGTAAAGTGTGGGATAAGGAAAAGTTAATCTGAAGGTTAAGTAAGGTTTGGTGAGAAGTGGGAGTTAAAGGGAAGTGGGGTGGAAACTGGAGGAGCTGAACACGCAGCGTCAGTGGGTTAAATAACATTTTTTTTTTCCCTCTCTCCTCCTCTCTTTAGGGGTGGGGAGGGGTAGAAATGTTAAGAAAATAGGAGGTGTTTCTGATCCAAGCTACCTGATGATGGCAGTAATGCACTGTAAAGTGCGGTTGCCAATAAAACAAAAAAGAAGAAGAAGAAGAAGAAGCATACAAGTGTAAAACGACGTTCACAAAAGGACGTAGAAAAACTGCCACAGGTTGTAATTCAAGCCTTATAAGTAGTTATTTATATGCCAAATTGTTGCTATGCCCGTGTTGTTTTCTCTGAGGCAAGAGGTAAGGTAATGCTGCTGCTTCTTTAACAAGCAACGATAAAACAGTCAACAGTAGCCTATAAGAAACATCAGAGCAGCAATAATCACAAAGTGTCTAATAGCGACACCATTTAACAGCTTCAAACGAGCTTTGTTCAGAGTCCGTTTACCGTTACATTAACCCATACAATTTGTATTATGCATTTCCTGAACATGTACTTGCTAAGCAAACACTTTATCTGAACAAACTACTAATCTATAAAACACAATCGGTCTTCTGACCTCGTTGAAGGCGGTGAGAGAGTGCGCGCGCGGCCGGGGCTCTCTTTCTCTGCTCGTTCTTATGCGCCCTGTCCACTGATCTAAATAATTCGTTGTTAAGACGACTTTGTTCCCTCGTTTTAATAAATCGTGGACACGTTGAACTAATTCCCTCCCTCGTTTTGATTTAACGAATTACAACGTGGCCACAATATAGTAAAACGAGGGAACAACTTAGTATAACGTGCTGAGGTATTATTAATTTGTGGCCACTAAACAATATTCACCTGAATATTCACCAATTCACAAAAATATAGGTCTTTAGCATTCACTATATAATTAATAGTATCAAACTGTTTTTCTTACCTGTGAAGATAGCTCTTCAGTGAAGGCCGACCAGTGTTCTCGTACAGCTTTTTATTACTTTTGCAAAGAAATTGCCGTTTTTTAATAAGCTGGAAAAATGTCCGACTTTAAACAAATACCCATTTAAATGCTTAGGATGTTTGCGTTGTGAGAATGTACAGGGATACTTTAGATTTAAAAACTGTGTCTCGTTAGGCAATGTTTTTTTCAGTCAAATCATAAAATTTCCTATTGATTCAATTGAGATTGAGGAGTCACGTGCCGATGTGGGCGGGGTCTGAGCCGGTCCGCCATGATGGTAGGAGACGCTATCGGTTGCCAGGGGCAACGCCATCAGAACTTCACAGAAGCGCGACTAAACATTCAAGAGCTCTTTCATTTTTGTGCATTTATTATTTTCGCGCATTTATTATTTCGGCGGGACAGAGACGGATCTACGAACACGAGAAAGTAAAGTAATGCAAAAAGATAAGGGGAAAGAAAAGGGACCTTACAAGAACAAGCTCACACCAAGCGCAAAACAGTGGTATTTGGAGAAGCTCTCAGGCATCCAAAATATCGACCCATACGAGCTCCCTGCAGCGGAATGGCACAGAGACCTGGACATCATATATATCATATATATGTGTGTACTGTGTATAATAATTATGTATATATAAATACACAAACAGGCATGTATAATTTTAAGAAAAAAATCTATTTATATATTGTTTATAATATAAATGATCTTTAAATATAAAAATGTAAATATTTTTACATGCATGTGTGTATTTATAAATACATAATTATATTACACAGTACACACACATATATAATGTAAACAAAAACTTTTATTCTGCAAACAATTAGTCGTGATTAATCATTATGCAGCCCTAGTTCTTTTGCACTGTTTTAGTGTTATTTTGCACTGTTAACTTTTCCAAGCGATTAACCCCCCCCCCCCCCAAAAAAAAATCAGTTCTCAATAAATATTGTTAAGCCATATCAAGTTGTTTCAAGCATTTATTTCAAAGAAATTAAAAAGTAATGAACAAGGCACTCAAACAACACTTTTGCACATGTTCGTTAAGGCACAACAAACAGTGACAATCTTATCTAAAGGCATTAGGTTTTCACCCTCACATTTGACAAGCATGTGCACAGGTACAGTTGTGTGTAAGAATTTGAATTTGTTGCGCACAACACCAATCACCCTCTCAACGTGAATTCTGAGATGTGCTATGGCCCTAGTCTCCTCCACATCTTTCGCCTCCAGCTGTGCACGACCCCTTGTGAATGTAGGTATTTTTACTTCAGCACACATCATGCCCACACTTTCTCTTATATTAAAGCCCCTATCTGCCAGCACAATGTCACCTGGTAAAAGTTTGTTCAGGAAACCACTGTGCTCAGTTACATGCTTGTCACTTGTGCGTCCACCCCACCCGTTCGATATGAAGGAAATGACACCCTGGGGCGTGATCACAATCAGGTACTTCATTGTGTATGCGTGTTTGTATTGAGAGAAAGTCTGTGCCCTTGCCAGTACATTTGAGGGTTTCTCGATGAACACCTCGAAGCAGTCCACAATGGCAGCCACATTTTTCCCAAATGACTCCACAAACTGGTGTGGCATACTGGTCAATAAGCATTCCCTGCTTGGCCAGTGCACCAATGGACACAGCTGTGCGTACATCACTCCAAGGGTATGGTGAAAGGCATCGGCGACTGTTGTCCTATGTACTCTAAACAGATGGCTGAGGTGCTGTATTGGAAGGTCTAGTCTGAGGCGCATTAAAGTCAATAGGACAAGCTGGAAAGGTGAGAGCTTCTTCATCCTACCTTGAGGCAGATATGGAGTGAGGGTGAGTAGAAGTGTCTGGAACAATGCAAAGTTTGGAAGCCCCGTGTAATACTTTACTGTGTTATCATCACCACTCAGAAAGTTCTCATTCATCCTGTAGTCATCAAGCTCCCGCTTCAGCTCTCTGTTTTCTTCCAAGAGATTGTTAATAACATCACGTCTAGATGTGCAGAGTCCACATTCCATGTCCTGGGCTGGCGATGGCGGCGGCTGCTGGTGGTCCTGGGCTGGCGATGGCGGCGGCTGCTGGTGGTCCTGGGCTGGCGATGGCGGCTGCTGGTGGTCCTGGGCTGGCGATGGCGGCTGCTGGTGGTCCTGGGCTGGCGATGGCGGCGGCTGGTGGTCCTGGGCTGGCGATGGCGGCGGCTGGTGGTCCTGGGCTGGCGATGGCGGCGGCTGGTGGTCCTGGGTTGGCGATGGCGGCGGCTGGTGGTCCTGGGCTGGCGATGGCGGCGGCTGGTGGTCCTGGGCTGGCGATGGCGGCGGCTGGTGGTCCTGGGCTGGCGGCGGCGGCGGCTGCTGGTGGTCCTGAGCTGGCTGTGATAGCCGCTCCAGATGCTGGGTCCTTCGCTTTACTTGCCGCTGATATCTCGCTCCATCTGTTTCTTTAACGTCATTGTGGCCTAACCGCAGGGATGGTGTTCAGTCAGGGTGGTTCTCCAACATCTCATATGATGGTTTACCTACAACAGAATAATTAGATTATGGAAAATCTATGTAATCAATGCTTTAAAATGGCAACAAGGTAGCATAATGTCATGAACATAATCTCAACTATTTTTTAGTCATTTCATAAATAATCTCATATAATGGTTTACTACAAAATAATACTTAGATTATGACAAAAATATATGTAATCCATGCTTGCTTTACACTGCCATCGCAGAACACATGCAAAATAAAGATAAATCCTGAGAGGGTAACGCTAACGTTAACTCATGGTATGACAAAAGAGCTCAGGGGGTAACTTACACAAGACAAAAAAAAGGTTAGTGAAATTGTGGTGTAGAGAACACTACAGCGACCACATTCCACCAACAAGGTGACATAATGTCATGAGCAGAATCTCAACTACTTTTTAGTTAACATTAATGGTTGGCCATTGAGCATTTTTGAAGAGGCAACAGTTTGTTAGATAGTTAGCTAGGCAGCAACTTCAGATGCACTTCAGGGTTTGCAACAACATTAGGTAACCTAGGTTACACTTCGTAGCTTTAAGAGACAACATAAAGACATTTTTTAGAGAACGTACCCGAGTGAAAATGCAGAGAACACACTCTCATCGACTGGGGGGTGAGATCGAAAGTAAGGTCCTTCCTTCTTATTGCAGCCAACCAAGCAATCCGGCGTCTCCTCGTCAGGTCAGAGACTTGCTCTCCCTGATGCTGTGTCCATTTCGGTAACCTAAAAAACTGTATTCCATTCTTCCTATGTTTTCCAAATGTATCGTTTGAGGTACTGGAGCAGTTTTTAACGCAGCAGTGACTTCCAGGCATGGTAAAACAGTGTGGAATTGCGAGAACCTCCTCTACTACCGAGTTCACAACACACGTAAACAATCTTGTTTTGCCGCTGGAATCCTGCCAACATGGCGGAGAGTTTGAGAATCCCGCGAGATCACGTGATATCGAGGGGAGGGGCTCTGTACCATGACGACAACTCCTCACTCTCAATAGAACGCGTGAGCTCAAAGGGAATACCAATATGGCGGCGCGGTGGCTTCACTGTTTATGACGTCATGAGCTATCCAGTCATTCTATATAGATCAGTGGGTGCAACGGAAAAATATTTAGTAGTGCGTAAGTTGTAACTTAGTGCCCATTTACGTCAAAACTAGGCTAAATTGTAACTTGTAAAAGAGACAGGCGTCTATTTGGGACTCGGCTATTATTTTAAGTTTTACGGTATTAATTATATATTTTTTTTATTTAAAACAACCCAAACACATCTATATACATTTGGATGCTGCATTAAAAAAGTTCTTAAAGGGAAAAAAAAAATTAATCAACTCCATAGTTGATTCCAAGTGATCAAGGGCTTATCGTTCCAGTTCAGCCCATTGCAGTTATGCCAGTAGTGGGCACTCGTGCAATGTAAGCAACGAACTACGCACATCAGAGTGAACGAGACGGAGGGAAGTTAGCGAGTGAAGGGCATGACAATTTTGGACCGGAACACAGCCTTTAACGAGTCCGTGTTGGCTCAGTCTGGTTGATGGGTTTGTGAGGAGAGTGCTGTACTTTGAAAGTTAATCAATAGCCTACATTACATTTAAATAACCAAAACTACTTATTCTTTTGTTGTGTCTTTTTGTAAAATCTTTGCACTTTTAGTGTTTTTTTAGGTATTATTATTGTTATTTGGGGTTAGGGTGGGCTTAGGGGAGAGGGGATAGGGTGTTGGTGTTTGGTGAAGGGTTTGTATTACATTTTACATTTACATTTATTCATTTAGCTGACGCTTTTATCCAAAGCGACTTACAATTGCTATATATGTCAGAGGTCGCACGCCTCTGGAGCAACTAGGGGTTAAGTGTCTTGCTCAGGGACACATTGGTGTCTCACAGTGGATTCGAACCCGGGTCTCTCACACCAAAGGCATGTGTCTTATCCACTGCGCCATCACCGTATTAGAGCAATGGCAACAGCCAAAAAAAAGAAAACTTCCCCTGTCTGGGAATATTTTGAGATTCCAATGTATGAATGCATTTCTAAAAAAGAAGAAGAAAAAATAAATATATATTTATTTATTATTTAAAAATGTACTTATTTTATTGTAGTATTTTATAATTGTTGACCATTGATGTGTCTTATATTCAGTCAATGTACATGTACAGTCACTCCCAATCAATTTTTTTTCTCCTCACACTTCTGCGGTGAAAACCTTTGTCTTCTGTTGGACAGTGATATAGACCAGCACAAACAAAGCTTCAAACCATGCCACTTCTGATGCGATCGTAGAAGTGGATAAATACCTTACAGAGACAAACATACAAAGAGCTGAAGATCCACTTGAATACTGGAGAATGCAGAAACACGTCTACCCCTATCTGTATACACTGGCATTACAGTTTCTGTGTGCCCCGGCCTCCTCTGTACCGTGTGAAAGAGTGTTTCTAAGAGGAGACAAAGACTCAGCCCCAACACTGTGAAACAGCTTTTATTTCTTAATAAAAATAATTAAAACCTTGATCACCTTTCTGTCATTACAGTTACATAAGCATTATCACTGCCAAGTGTTATAAACACATTTAATAACAGATGATCCTATCACACAACGTCCTTCTTCACTGTGTGTGTGTGTAGAGAGAGAGATACATTAGATCTTATTGAATCAAATAAGATCATTTTCGATTTTATTGTCACACTTGAATGGGTAAAGGAATTTATTTAATGGACAAATCAAACACAAACGTGTAAGGCTTTTATTTGTACACATAACATTGAAACTATGGAGTGTGTTGTGGTTGCTTCACCTGACAGAGCTGCTTACACAGGCTTCTGGCTGCTTTATAACAGCACCAGATGGCGCTGTTCTCCACACTCTCGAAGCTTTGAATCTTTCCCGGAAGAGTTAGGGGAAAGCCCGAAAGCCTCATTGCTTCATTTCCCCATCCCTACTCTCTTATAATACCTACTTTATTTTGAATTATGTATAGATGTCTTCCTTTACTTTCATGATCTCATTGATATTGCCATATTTCCATTACCCTTTTCCACACTAGACTCTTCCCTTCTGATAGGTCACCCTTTTATTCTCTTGCTCTGCTTATATTCTCTCTTAATGTGATGAGAAGTAATTACAGGGCGATGCTGAAGTGCCCTCTGGAGACTCCTTACACTGTATTTTAGAGTTATTTACTACTTATGGACAACACTTCTGTCCATATTAATGGATTTGAAAGTGCTTTATAAATAAAACATTGCGTTGAGTCTTCTCCTGTTTGGATTATTGTCATCTGCCTAACCTGTTTGGTTTATCTTTGCTTGTGTTTCAAATAAACTGCTGCGATTAGATCCACATCTTCCCTGCTCAACCTTAGCAGCAGTGTTTTTTTCAGCACCATTTTTGATTTATACTATATAAACTATATACTATATCATATGTTTATACTTTCATGTACAAATCCTTATTCCATGTTGCATGACCGTGTTGTAAAAACAAAATCATTATTTGCTTTAGTTCACCCCTTTCTCCTGCTTGTCTGAAATATAATTATTTTGTAAAACAGAAATGCAGTCAGTTATAGAATAACCATATAACATTTATTTCATAAAGTTGCATTAATACCTCTCATTATTCTTTCTTGCTTTCAGTTAAAAAAATTGTTTTACATGCTACAGTTCTAAATCAAGATCCACAGGTTGAATGAGAAATCTGACACAAAACAGGAAATATATTAATTATGATTTTTAAACATAAGATTCAATGTTATTCTGAATAATGTATTACTTGTGTGGAGGCAGAAAGAAATAGTGCAATGTTAATCAGGGTCAAGAAGCCCGTTTGTTTTTTACTAGAAGCATTAAAAGAAAAACAGAAGCCCATAATTAACTTAAGATTGCCGTATGAATAAAAAGTCACATGTTATATTTCAAATGTTATCTAACGTCAAATCTTTGTGAATAAAGTGTCTAAAACAAGCAACCAATCCGCGCTCGTGTTGAAGACAGACACGATGACGTCAGCGGCGCCTTGCTCCAGACGCACGTGAACGCGCCCGAGAAAGAAACTCTCGCACGCTGGCAAACGGGGTCACGAACTATGACCTTTCACTGGAGTAAAAACAATAACAAATAATGTGCAATAAACGCGAGGGCATAAAAAAACACGTCTGTTCATATCACAGGTAAGCAGCTTTTCATTTCTGCATGTCGCACAATGGTTGGTCAAAACGTTCGCGTGAAAAAAATTATAACCCCATTTGTGCAGCTTGTTGTCTGGCTGCAGAGAAACAGGCCCGAGCTGTTCTCAAAACTCACCCGAGCTGTCAACAATCGAGCTGGTGTGTTTATTTAACGATAAAAGCCCAAACCGAGCATAGTATGCTTTAGATCGTCCGGTATATTCCACGTATTCTACATCAACTGCTGTATACAAGTATAATTAAATCAATTATTTTGATATGGTTAATACATTTTAAGTATTAGCTGGTTAGCATGAGAGCTAACATATGAACTCGACCCTTTTACCTTTGCCACCGTGGGTCCTTCAGTGGGAGGATTTCGCCTCAGTGTTCACTAATTTTGGTCGATTTGTCTGACTTGACATGAATATTGCTGCCATGAGGAATAACGAATGTTTTGAGTATTAATTCTTTTAACGGACGCTTAACCAAGCCTTTATGTTGCGTTTCTTTTCTTGGCCTTGCGCCAGAATCTCCATTTTGTTTTGTGTTTTGAACATGACTTCCGCTACGAGGCGGTACGGCGCTTTTTTATTGAACATAAAAGAAATATACATTTATAATGACATTTGTAAGTGTAGAAGGAGACCACTTAAAGCAAGGCACACAAATAATTGAATAAAAAATGACGGAAAACTTCTACATCACTTTTAAATACAAAGAAATTAGGTTTTGTCTTTATACACTTACATTAATTGATAAAGAATTTATCCAGAATTAACATTGCATTGATTAAAACATTCAGCTTTTTTTGTCATCCAGCAACATTCTAAATACAACATGGTTTCTAGATAAAGTAGGCAATTACTGCATGCCATGTAACAAGAAAATATGATCAGTTGTATGGAAGCTTCTTTTGGCCATGGGATAAAAAATAAAAAAGGTAAATGTAACTTTTTATCTGACAATTCTGATTGTTTCCCCCCGCAAAATGTTATAAACTCCAACCCTCTACGTACACACTGATGCTCGAGTCGCAATTGGCTAGTCATTTTTGATTTTGCTCACCAGACATGGAATGCAAGAACAATGCAAAATAAAAAATTCTACATAAGTATAATATAAAATTTTAATTTCAAACACTATTAAAGTCAAGTAACCCTGTAATCAAATAAGAACAAATAATCAAACTACAAGCAAAAGCACAGATAAACTCAATAGAACAAAGATTAAAATAAAATAAACACTGCTTTTCATTTTTTTCAGGTAAATCTAACAGTTCAGATTAGGAAAAGAAATTGAATAATTCACTGTATATTAATTAAATATAGATGAATTGTTATTAAAGTTACAAAAGTTATTCAGTCAAGAGCAGTGAGTGATTTTTTTTGCAGGAATATTAGGCTGCTGTCACTTTAAGACATAATGCACGGATCATATATACTGATACTGATACACACACGCTTTATTTCTTTCGTGGACGACGAATTAAAAATCTGAACTATTTGACTAAAGTGTGTTTTTCCCTGCCTAGATCAAACCACCTATAAAATCTTTTAGAATAATGCAGAAATTTACTGTCTATTTCAAGTATTTGATATTATGTTGTGCTTGCAAAACATACTGGCTTGTCTATGCTTCATAATCAATATTTGATTGGCGCATAGGTGGAGGTGTTGTTGGCAGATGCAGGACTGGTCCAATCAGACACTTCTAATGACCTCACATGACCATGACAACCAATATGGAGGTGCTGGCTCAGCAGATATTGACCAATGAGCAGGTTTCAGAGGTGAGTGACGGGTACTAGATGTAGTGTCCACCCAGAATCAGCAGCAGTTCATCCTCTATTACAGGAAGGAATGCAAACACACTAATATTGGTGTAGATGCCATTCACTTAGTTTAACTCAGTTTGGATGGGAATGGAATGAGTGGTTCCAATGGACCTCAATAATGAAGCATAACCATGAGCTGTGAGGTATAAATGAATTTATTAGGTGTATGCTTGACTAAACAAAATAGGTCTTTAGGTTATACTTAAAATGAGAGAGTCCCGAACACTTCTAGAAAAAGGAGGCCTACTTCTTTGTGAATTTTGATATTCTAGGATCTATTAACGGGCCGGAGATTTGCGAGCATTGTGAATGTAATGTTGTGCAAGGTCATTTAAGTATTGAGGAGCTTTATTGTCACTTCGGCCATGTGCTTTCTTGTCTTGTTTTGCATGACTCTGAGTCGGCGAGTGCTCTCATTGGCTGCATCTTCGTGTCATGTTTGTTTCTATGTGCCAGTTTATAGAGGGTTTGCATTGACGTCACTTTCCTGCCAGAACACACTCCCTCAGCCGGACTGCGTGGCAGAAGAGCTGCTGCGTGACTGGATTTAATAGGGGAAACTGTGAAAGCACGAGTAAAACAAACGATTATCAGTTTAAACTAAAGGTTGGACTCGATATAATGATCCTTACGACTCACCAAAAGATCCAGTGATCCGTGGATATTGACATGATGCAGCAGGAATTGTATTTCCTGACATTTATGTGCCGGATTTCGACGCCGGGGAAATAAAGCAAATTTGTCTGTGAACGGTTTATATAAATACTATATAGGTAGGTATTAATCCATGTGATCACTTATATCAATGCTATATCATCATATCGCCCAGTCCTAAAAATTAATAATTTTTTTGTCCGTGTTTATTTAAAAACATCCAGTTATGCAGAATATACTTAATTATAAATATTTAATTGATGAGTTGTAAATACAATATAAGGTATCAATTTTACCCCAAATGCAGCATATTGACTCAAAATAAAATCTGCAAACCACTTTTCGCTCCCTGGATCCAGTTGTTTCTGTGAATGGCAGCGAGCCATTTGCTTCTCTGTTCTGTATCTTTCGGCAGTCTGTAAAATTATACCTATCTATCATATACAGTATATACCTAATATACTAATCTAGTTGTACAGTCGATCTCAAATAAGCTCTTTCCCGTTTTAGATGTGTTGTGTGTGTTTTTCGCAGCATTCACGCTGAAAACCAATGCTACCGCTCAGTGTTTCTGCCTCTTAGTGTGTGTTTCTGCAGTCACTCGAGCAGTGACATCACACGCATAACCTCTATTGTCTAACCGTGCCCTTCTTGTTATATAATTATTGATTAATTTGCCCCACCTGTCCTCCCTCGTTACCTGCTTTGTTTGCTGCCCTATTTATTCTCCTTGTGTTTGCAGTCCTGTGCCAGTGCGTTGTCATACATTCCTTGTGTCTTGATCCCTGAAGCCATGTCGTCTCCTGCTACCAAGTCTTGTCCTGCCAAGTCAAGCTGACCGGTCCTGTTTTACCCCACGGGGTAGTTTTTGTAATTTTTTATAACAAATAAAAGCCCGTTGTTCTGCATCTTGAGTGCTCGTCTCATCCCTTGACCCAAACCTGACATTTATGTTCATGAGAAGAATTTTAAAATGAAGTGATGAAAAAATTGGGTTGATATAATCGTATTTGTTGGCTCTAGTAAGCACTCTTGCTGATAAAATTTGAACCATTTGAAAAGTTTATTTATTGAACTTGTAGTAATAGTGAATTACAGTAATCTTAGACAACTGTCTTGTTTTCAGTAATTAATACCTATATTGTCAGAATTGATTTAGTTTTCAAAAACATAGAAATGTTAATCCTGCAAGAAAAAAGGAATGTTAGTTATGATTGATTAAAAATTTCCTTCACTAAAGCACATACAAGGAGAAAAGTATAGGACCGAATACAGAGCCCTGTGGCACTCATACTTGTGTTTGGTCTGACATCTCGTCACTAACAAACTAAATGTGATTGGATTGGTAGGACCTAAACCATGCTAATGTCTGCCCACAAATTCAACATAATTCTTGAGCCTATCCAAGAAAATGTCATGGTTTATACACTAAGTTCTAAAAGCACTATAAAGGAAGACAAAGAGAGAGCTGTGGTCAGATGATAGGAGCAAGTCATTTTTAATTCTGATAAGTGCATCTTTGTGCTGTGATGGCCCCTGAAACTTGAATGAAACTCTTCACAGATTTCTGAAAAAACACAAGAAACACGAACAATACAAAGTTCTGAAATAGTACTGGTTAGAACAAGGAGGGATTTAAAGCGCCCCTTTTATGCTATTTTACAGGTTCCTAATGTTGTTTTGGAGTCTTCTTCAATAGGTTTACATGCATCCAATGTCAAAAAACATACAAAAAAAACATTTCTCATAATATCCACTGCTGCATCAGCTCTTTTCTCTCAGTGTCTGAAACGGTTCGATAAAGGATTCAGTCTCTCTAAGCCCCGCCTCTCTGAGAGATGCTCTGCTCTGATTGGTCAGAAAGCAAACGCTCATTATCATATCTGAATCTCAGCTCTTGATCACAGTGATACGAACAGTAACGATGGCGTGGGTTTTACCGTGTCAATCTCATCAAAGTGGATTTGCTTTGTCAGCAGAAAACAGCGTCTTCTCGACACGAACAACACGAACCAAACTCTTCCAGTCTCAGATACACTAGTGTTTGAGGGCGGAGCAAAGAGATGCTGTTCTGCCAATGACGACCATAGGCTGTGATTATGCAAATTAGTGACAAACCTACGCAGGTTCGAGCAGGAATTGGAATAAGGAATAAGATTGGAATTACTGACGACTTATTCAGGCAATTCAGATTGGTTTTTTGTGGATGAAAATCACTCCATCTGTCTTTTTAGACTTTTTACATTCATAAACAGCTTTTACGCCATATGTGAAAGGTAATATCAGAAAAAAGTATAAAAGAGACACTTTAAGAAATAGTGAAAGCAAAGTAGTTTTGAATATAATAGTTTTGTAGTCTTAACTAAGTCAATGGGTATGCATTATGTTCTAAACATTAAATATTTTTTCAAACAAGTTTTAATACATGAAATAGCTTCAATCGTACAAATAAAAAAAGATTAAAAAAAAAAAGATTTTTGACAGGGTACTTAGGGAAACATTGCTATATGGCAACGCTGTACCACAATGGAAAATTGTCAAAAAGTCTTTTTTTTCTATAAAATTATAATTTTCTTCTCTATTTAAATGCACATCTCTTTTAGAAATTGATAGATTTATATACTTGGATTTCATGCAAACCAAAGATAAGTAGATCCCTATCATTTAATCCCTATCATTCCCTATTATTTGGCCAACTCATCCTCACTAATCACATGGAAGAGCTAACTCTGCACTCTCCCTATTGACCTTTACGTAAAATACTGCTGTATTCATTTTCTGAAAAGAAGAAATCAGTTTGTTATTTATACATGAATACAACTATTCTACAATCAACACTTCAAATAAATAAATAACTGCAATCATATTGTTGATGCCTCTATCTAAAAAAATCCCAATGAGGAAATACATTACAGCAATTCCACTGTGGTACTGTGGAAACATTGATATTTTCTCAATTTACAGTAAAACTATGTTAGACAAAGTTGATTTGTGAATAAAAACATCTAATTTACTTATCAAAGATGCTGCAAAAAAATCTCCCATGAGAAGAGATGTTAATGAGGTTAATAGAGCAGTTTCTGGAGCACTTCAACAGGTGTGAGGGTGACGGTGGGAAAGACAGTTTTGGAGAGACATTCAATTGTCATGTGACATAAAAACAGCACATCATTGGTTACTTTAAGGCCTACCCTTTTAATTCCCATAGTGGAATATATTGTACATTTTATTTATATTGCGCTTTTCTTATACCCAAAGCGCTACAACAAGTAGCCTACAGTACAAAAGTAGAAAAAATAAAAATAAAAATGCAACAACAGGTAGAATACATCCAGTGTCACCAATTAAGACACAAACACTATATTAAACTGTTTCTTAAAACTTCTTAATGTTGGGGCATTCCTAGCAGTTAAAGGAAGTGCATCCCACCACCATCACAGAAAAGGCTCTTTCACCCGTAGTCTGTAGTCTGCAAGAAGGAGAAAAGAATTGGCAGAGGTGAGAGATCGAGAGGGCATATATCACGTAATTAAATCACATATATATGTTGGTGCAGTTCCATGTACAGCTTTATATGTTAAAATAAGAGTAATTTATATGTTTAAAATCAATACGGGTAATTGCAAGGAAATGAGTAGAAATTAATTGTTGCGATATTGCAACTCTGTACCATAAAGGGTTAAATATTGTCTGTCTAGGTAGACCGGTGCACACTGTGCGATTCTGGCCACGATTTGGTCGTCTGAGACAAATTTTGCAAATCCTAAGAGATTTCTCTGATCCTTGGCTAAAATCTGAAGTCTTTGATCGCTAGTTTGACGTGTTCACCGACGGCCGATTAATGAGCGTTGCGATCAGATTTGACCTCTGATGAAGTTCTGGCGGTGTCAGGAGATTTGACTCTCAGTCCTGCACTGATTCTCCTACGACCACCGTTTTTCAAGACCAGCTGTGACCAAAATGAACATTAGAGATTTCTTTGTACCATTTCAATCCCGCGTGTAATGAAGCTCACATCACCGAACGTGTCGTTGATTGATGATGTAAAACTCCAGACGAGTTTTCTTGCGAGGGTTAGTTTTTACAGTCTGACATTAATGACAGCTGAGATCTTACAGTGTGACATGACTTACAGCGATGATCATGTTCGTACAGTCTGACAAGAAACAATTGTAAAGGACTATT
>JAPDVR010000015.1:3773306-4078306 GCA_026230005.1 Gila orcuttii | reverse complement strand
TGTATGGGTGTCTAATCGTGCTGTGAAAACCCTAACCCTGAATGGTAGTAAGTAAAGGTCCTTACACACTGAGTCCGAAATGTTCGAACGTTAAAAAATAAATACGACCTCATGTTATGTCAATCTCGTTTGCACACTGCCTCCGAAACTCGGATCAGGTTATTTGGTTATCGGATCAGGTTTGATTTGCGTTTTTCGCATCCGTAGCAAGCATTTTGAATGGTGTTTTGACAATTCAGAGCCACCGAATGACGAATATGAATACCTTCTGCCTTTTCTGTTAGTTTGTGACAGATGCAGTGTCAGTGGAGAGGCTTCTGGGTAAAGGGGCAGACATGAGCCGAGCCCAGCCTATAGAGTACTGCCTGGTGTGTGGAGATAAAGCCTCAGGTACAAACACATTCAATGTAAATAATGCCACATTACACAACATTACATATGAGAGAGCTTTATTATATTAGTCTCATTCTCACACTGCACCCGCAGACATGCATGCTAATTTGCTTTTTCCTGCATTGCAAGCCTAAATAGATTGTAAAGACCATAAGTGCCAATGGTTTCTACGATGTACTTAATGCTTATAATGCTTTTGGGAAAACGCAGCCTAGGCCAGTTATAATCTTATTGGCTGGCTGCAAACAAAAGTTACAGAGAATGAATTAATCACTGGATTTGGCAAGTATGTGAGGTTCATACTGAATCTTTGAAAGATTTTTTTTTTTAGAGGCCTAGTAAACTGAGCTTGATCATACATGCTTTTAGATGTCTATGTCTGATTTCAGGTGCAAGACAATAAAGATTTACATCACGCCTCAAAAGGTCATGCGGAAAACAAAAGGAAGTTTAAATGCCCATATCTAGAGCGCAATGATACGATTTGTCGACCCGAGTGTCACAATGTCTTCTGCCGACGATTTAGTGGCAAAACAAGGAGGCACCATAGTTTTAATCAAATATTAAAGGAATATGGGATCAGGGGAAAGTTCAGGTGCTTTTGTTTACTTGGATTCTTCTAGTTTACAGATTAATTTGACCATAACTATGTCCCTGTTTATAAAGCTGGTAAAGATGCGTTTTGGTTGAACGGATCACAAGTAGACGAGAGACACATTCCCGTTTACAGCTGGTGTTTTAATCCGTCTCTTCTGTCCACTTTCAAACACTTCTGTCCTGATTTCTTCGAGGGGAGGATCTATGGGTGAGTAAATGTTTGGGCTTTTCAGATCTTACGATCTAATGGACAATAAGCTCATATCATTTACATATGAACGCGACCGGAGACGACAGAAACACACAGAGAAACACACATCAGCTTCAGTTTCTGCTCTGACAGACGCGAGATCAGCCGAACGCTGTGAGTGTGTGTTAGACATCAGGAATGGAGAGAGAACATTGTGCTTGGTACGTTTTTCATCTTCAAACCAAAGTTGAGTCTTCAGTCGACAGAGTTTAAATCCCGTCTGGCTATCGCTCTTCCTATAATGTTCCCGCATTAGATCAGTAGACGGAGAGAAGACGGGCTTTAGTGTCTGTTTGAACACATTCGATCACATGAGTGTTTACAGTACGAAAGCAATCCAGTCGAATGTGTTTTCAACTAACTCTGGAAGTGAGGAAACTGGACGAGCTCGAAGCGTTTTAGAGCCGTTTACTCCAGTATTTAGAGTCGTCCACTTCTGATCCGATCGACCAAAACACATCTTAATACCAGCTGTAAAACAGGCCAAACAATGTTTTTACATGTGAGTTTTGGATTATATTATGTATATATATATGATGTTTAATGTTTTTTTTTACATTGATGTCACTTTCTGATTTGAAACATTCTAAATTATAATAATTATTTTCCCTGGAAGAACATAAAACAAACATTCTGTATGTTTTATTACTTAATTTTCAAAAAACACAAAAAAACACGTTATTCAAAAAGTTATCACCTTAATTGTTTTAATATATATATATATATATATATATATATATATATATATATATATATATATATATATATATATGTATATATATACAGGTCCTTCTCAAAAAATTAGCATATTGTTATAAAGTTCATTATTTTCCATAATATAATGATAAAAATTAAACTTTCATATATTTTAGATTCATTGCACACCAACTGAAATATTTCAGGTCTTTTATTTTGGCATACAGCTCATGAAAACCCAAAATTCCTATCTCAAAAAATTTGCATATTTCATCCGACCAATAAAATAAGTGTTTTTAATACAAAAAAAGTCAACCTTCAAATAATTATGTTCAGTTATGCACTCAATACTTGGTCGGGAATCCTTTTGCAGAAATGACTGCTTCAATGCGGCGTGGCATGGAGGCAATCAGCCTGTGGCACTGCTGAGGTGTTATGGAGGCCCAGGATGCTTCGATAGCGGCCTTAAGCTCATCCAGAGTGTTGGGTCTTGCGTCTCTCAACTTTCTCTTCACAATATCCCACAGATTCTCTATGGGGTTCAGGTCAGGAGAGTTGGCAGGCCAATTGAGCACAGTAATACCATGGTCAGTAAACCATTTACCAGTGGTTTTGGCACTGTGAGCAGGTGCCAGGTCGTGCTGAAAAATGAAATCAGATGGAAGCATGAAGTGCTCCAAAATCTCCTGATAGCTAGCTGCATTGACCCTGCCCTTGATAAAACACAGTGGACCAACACCAGCAGCTGACATGGCACCCCAGACCATCACTGACTGTGGGTACTTGACACTGAACTTCAGGCATTTTGGCATTTCCTTCTCCCCAGTCTTCCTCCAGACTCTGGCACCTTGATTTCCGAATGACATGCAAAATTTGCTTTCATCCGAAAAAAGTACTTTGGACCACTGAGCAACAGTCCAGTGCTGCTTCTCTGTAGCCCAGGTCAGGCGCTTCTGCCGCTGTTTCTGGTTCAAAAGTGTCTTGACCTGGGGAATGCGGCACCTGTAGCCCATTTCCTGCACACGCCTGTGCACGGTGGCTCTGGATGTTTCTACTCCAGACTCAGTCCACTGCTTCCGCAGGTCCCCAAGGTCTGGAATCGGTCCTTCTCCACAATCTTCCTCAGGGTCCGGTCACCTCTTCTCGTTGTGCAGCGTTTTTTGCCACACTTTTTCCTTCCCACAGACTTCCCACTGAGGTGCCTTGATACAGCACTCTGGGAACAGCCTATTTGTTCAGAAATTTCTTTCTGTGTCTTACCCTCTTGCTTGAGGGTGTCAATGATGGCCTTCTGGACAGCAGTCAGGTCGGCAGTCTTACCCATGATTGCGGTTTTGAGTAATGAAATGGGAGTTTTTAAAAGCCTCAGGAATCTTTTGCAGGTGTTTAGAGTTAATTAGTTGATTCAGATGATTAGGTTAATAGCTCGTTTAGAGAACCTTTTCATGATATGCTAATTTTTTGAGACAGGAATTTTGGGTTTTCATGAGCTGTATGCCAAAATCATCAGTATTAAAACAATAAAAGACCTGAAATATTTCAGTTGGTGTGCAATGAATCTAAAATATATGAAAGTTTAATTTTTATCATTACATTATGGAGAATAATGAACTTTATCACAATATGCAAATTTTTTGAGAAGGACCTGTATATATTCAACATTAAAAAAAAAATTATACACCCTTACTCCAGTCCATTTTCCGTGAAACTTAAAACACACACAATACTCAAAACCTTCATTCATACGTCTCATCTCTGTGGGTTTGTGTATTTGAAGGGCGGCATTACGGGGCAGTCAGCTGTGAAGGCTGTAAAGGCTTCTTCAAGCGAAGTGTGCGCAAGAGTTTGACTTACAGCTGTCGCAGTAGCCAGGACTGTGTGGTCAACAAACACCATCGCAACCGCTGCCAGTTCTGCCGTCTCCGGAAGTGCTTGGAGATGGGCATGAAGATGGAGTGTGAGTGTTTAAAACCAATTCAGACCACATGATCATATGTCTGAGAGCATTAACTTGATCTGTACTTTTTTTTTTACACCCCTTAACCATCATAATTGTGCTGGAGCTCATCTGAGGGATCTGTGAACCGTTCTCAGATCTGGCCCATGTTTACAGAAATGTGAGACAAACATTGATGTACAGTAACTGACTGTGTTTGATGACTATGATACTACACAACCTTCCTACAAACAAACATAGTACTTCACAGTCTTGGAGTTTTTTTCAAGCTTATTGTTATCATGAAGAAATAAATGATGCAAGAATACATTTTAAAGAGGACCTATTATGTCCCTTTTCAAAGTCTTGGTTTTGTTTTTGGGCTCTACTAGAATAGGTTGATTATTTTCCAAATATTCTCCTTTGTTGCGGCTCCTCTCTTCCCAGTCTGTCAGTAACGCTCTGTTTACTTCCTGTCTCTATGAAGCCCCTCCTTCTGAAAAGCACACTGTGTTTTGATGGCTCTGGCCGGCTGGATCAGTGTGTTGTGATTGGTCGAGCGCTTCGAGTGTGTTTGGGAAAGTTCCGCCCCTTACCATAACCGCCAGTTTAACACACTACTAACTAACTCAACTAGGCCCCGCCCCTTTATTCTGCGTATGAATTATTTAAATGAGGAATATTAAGTAAGTAAGTAAAATGTATTTTTATAGCACATTTAAACACAGCTCGCACTGACCAAAGTGCTGTACATAGCTCAATAACCACAGAATAATACAAATAAAATAAAATAAATACACTTACAGATCAGTGATCTAAGCTAAGACAACATCAATAGACAAACAGTTAATTACAGACACAACAGGGTTAGACAATCTAAAACACAGGGAAGGCCAATAGAAAGAAGTGAGTTTTGAGCCTGGTTTTAAATACTGTAACTGAAGAGGCTTTTCTGATGTCAGGTGACATCAGGTATTGTGATATTGTGACGTGTTCGTTCCCGGAAGAAACTCAAGACTATAATGAAGGCGTTTCAGAGAGTTTCAGAGAAGAACTATATCATGCTTTGCAACTTTGCAGAGATTTTTCATGCTCAAACAGCAACATTACAGACTGAAGACAGATGAACATGGAATAAAAGCATAACGGGACCTCTTCAAGTGGACTTCAGGGCAAAAATAAATGGCACAAATGTGTAGATTGTGGCTCCTTTGAATGTTTCATAATTATTATCTTATCTTATCCTATATTATCTTAATTGCGCAGTGAAATGATTTCAGTGCCTGAATCTTCTGACAGTGTGTGTTATATGTTACTCTCATAGCTGTACAGAGTGAGAGGAAACCCATCGATCTTCCCAGAGAAAAGCCGGGCAACTGTGCAGCGTCCACAGAGAAAATCTACATCAGGAAAGACCTGCGAAGTCCCCTCATCGCAACGCCAACCTTCATCTCTGAGAAAGACGCTTCACGGTGAGACCTGCATTCACAATTACTAACAATTTGCATGCGATACACCTAGCCTAAACCAGAGGATTAGCTTACATGAAGATCTTTCAAATTAGAATGAGGGATTTAATGTAGTACTTTAGTACGTGTATTTATTTTATTTGACTTCTTATTTCTCAGGCACAAAATTTTGTCGATTTTAGCCACTTTCTGCTAAATGAATACATGTTTTGATCATGATTTAATCCTCTGTGCAGGTCCAGGCTGTTGGATTCTGGGATGCTTGTCAATATCCAACAACCTTTAATACAGGCTGATGGCACATTACTATTAGCAACAGACAAAGTAAAAACATCTACATGAGTTCTCTGTGTCTGTCAGTCTTTTCTTTTGGGTTTTGTGTAGTCCAGTCTATGCAAATCTTGGGGGTTTTATTGCTGTGAATTTTTTTTTCTTTTATTATAATTTTACATGTTATAAATATTCTTTATGTTTTGTTTTTCATGCTGAAATATAAATGATTTGTCGATCAGGCGGAGTCAGGACAGGGTGATCTGGGGACGCTGGCTAATGTGGTTTCGTCATTAGCAAACCTGAACGACTCGCTTAGTAACGGAGAATCGCCAGACGCTCAGCTGGAGGATTCACCCAGTGAAATCACACGGTGTGTTATTAATGCAGACAATACATGTGTATGTGTTTACACCATTAAGAGATGTATTAGTTGAAGAAATGTCACCTCACACTGCAAAAAATGCTTTTCTTGCTTAGTATTTTTGTCTTGTTTCCAGTACAATTATCTAAACATTCTTAAATCAAGAAGCATTTACTAGATAAGAAAAATGACATAAGAAATTATATCTTGTTTTCCCATTAAAAAAAATCTAAAGTGAGTTTTTGCTTAAAACAAGCCAAATTATCTGGCAATTATCTAGCAAAAATCTTAATAATTGAATTAAGATTATTTTTCTTACCCCGTTTCCAGATAATTATGCTTATTTTAAGCAAAAACTCACTTAATTTGGATTATTATTTTTTTTTAATTTTTTAGAAATCAAGATTTCATTTCTTATGTCATTTTACTTATCTGGTAAATGCTTATTGATTTAAGAATGTTTAGATATTTGTACTGGAAACAAGACAAAATACTAAGCAAGAAAAGCATTTTTTGCAGTGCAAAATGAAAAATCTGTGTTTACTCAAATTAAACAAAATTTTACCATTACGTTTTTTTTTTTATACACGCTTACTCCAGTTCCTTTGCCATTCCTTTGCTCTTTTGTCCTTCTATGTTTATGGACTGACGTTGAATTCCAAAGAGCTCATTTCTAACTGTACCATTAAAACAAGGTGAAATGCATTAATGTTTGTGGTTGTTTCTGAGTGTGATGTGTTTGGTGTTGCAGTGCCTTCGACACGCTGGCTAAAGCCCTGAGCCCCAGTGATGCGGCGGAGGGGCGGAGCTTGTCGCAGGTGGACGGAGGAGGCGGAGCTACAATACAGGTGATCAGCAGGGACCAGATCACACCGCTCATAGAAGTCGAGGGACCTCTGCTTACAGACACACACGTCAGCTTCAAGGTGTGTACACAGCATTCTCACACTCTTTTACTGTCGAAATTAAATAAAAAAAAAGGTTACACTTCATTTCGATTTTACATTTTAATAACTTTCCAACTACATGTCAACTAACTCTCAAAGGAGTATTAGTAGACTATTAGGTTAGGGTTGTACTTGCAAAGTTAGTTATAGTCAGTAGAAAGTCTGTTGAGGAGCATCAGAATAAAGTGTTAGCAGATATTAAGCAGTCTACAATAACTCTAATGACTGCTAGTTGACATGTAGGTTCAAAATTACTTATAGTTAGTAGAATGTCTAAAGCGTTATAAAACTTACTTTCTTAGAACATGTTTCAGATCTTCGATCCATCAGTACACTTCAAGAAAAAAATGTCTTTATGCAGGTCTTAAAAAGTCTTAATTCACCCTCATGCAAAAATTTGGGCCTTAAAAAGGTCGTAAATCAGAGCAGAAAGTCATAAAATCGTGGCATTAAATGTTGCATGCATATGAAAAATAAGTATTTTTGTCCTGTTTTCCAATACAAACATCTAAACATCTTTAAATCGAGATGCATGCACTTGAGAAGCAAATGTTAAAGGAAGTCTTGAAAAACTGTTTCAGTTTATGATTAAAACAAGAACAAATATCTGTCACCCTTTGAATTAAGCAGAGCCCATTTATGGATATTTGTTCTTGTTTTAATCATAAACTCACTTCATTTTGATCAGTTTCACCGAAAACAAGACTTGATATTTGATGTCGTTGTGTATCTCCAGTAAATGTATCTTGATTTGAGAATCTTTAGACTTGCACTGGAAAACAAGAAATACTGAGGAGAAGAGAATCACTTTTGTGCATTATAATCAGAAGCTTCAGGTAAAGTTATTTCTATTTTCTAGCGGTCGAGAGCAGAGCGATTCAAGACACTCTTTTTGTCAAATTAATAAAAAAATGAAAAAAAGGATATCAAACTCTGAAGTGCTGCTAATATAATTCATTGTGTTTCTCCCTAGACATTTACATTTAGAAAACATATTGACGTATTGTTCCCTTAAATTTTAAAAAATTTCCCTTCAGATCATTAAAGCTTTTTACATGGTCTTTAAAAAGACTTAAATTTACCTTCAGAAAAAAATTTAGAAACATCCTTCAATCAAAATCATAATCCTTCATCAAAATTGTGAACAACTTTTATTTTCTTCTGACTCCACCTGTAGGATAATGTTAACCAAATCACCATTTAGCGATTGTTTATGCTGTTTTTGTAGATTATAATGCAGCCTTCATAAAAACTTTCCAATGCTCTTATTTAGTTGGTTAGCATATTAATGTATTAAAGTTGAGGTTGATGAAGTGTCACACGTCACATTAATCCTCCACAATCCACTGCAAATTCACATTCATATCTTTTCCCCCACTGATCCTCTTTTCACCGTCCTGTCAAATCCTGATGGATTAAAATTATGTCTCGTTCTACATCGTTTATTTAAATGTCACAAAATGGGTTTTGAATGCCATTTTATGTTGAGTTTAATAATGCATGCGTTACGGAATAATTAGGCATAAAGTGTGGTTAAGAATATTGATATTACTGAATAACGACCCTATGTTCTCTTCTGTAGAGCTGATTTAAAGTTGTTGAATTTGTAATTATAAATAAAGTTATTAATTTTTTATATAATGCAACATTGACTCTTGTTCTTTATAATGTAAAGCTGTATTTTATAAAGCGCTATATACATAAATAAATATGGCTCGACTTGATATAGTATGTGTGAAAATATAAAGTTTCTTAATTGCAGCTTTTGATATTCCAAGATAAAAATCCCCGTTTGCTTTTGTAAAGGATGAAAGAAACATGTTCTTATGGAGTGTGTTTGATTATTCTCTCTCTCTCTGTAGTTGACGATGCCAAGCCCGATGCCTGAGTATCTGAATGTGCATTACATCTGTGAGTCTGCGTCACGCCTGCTCTTCCTCTCCATGCACTGGGCGCGCTCTATCCCAGCATTCCTTGCTCTCGGGTGAGATTTATATTGCAGAGGTCATCTTTATACTTGTGCGTGCTATCTCTCAAGAGTATGTCATTTCTCAATTCAATTCAATTTAAAATTGCTTTTGTAAATAATACAATATTGCCAAAGCTTGGAATACATAGAATAATAATAAAAACCATCAAAATAATAGAAGAAAATATTATAACATAACTTAAATTTAAATACATTTACACTCTCTCTCTCTCTCTCTCTCTGTGTGTGTGTGTGTAGGCAGGAGTGTAACACGGCTCTGGTACGAGCATGCTGGAATGAGTTGTTTATTCTGGGTCTGGGTCAGTGCGCTCAGATCATGAGTTTGTCCGCTATTCTCGCTGCCATCGTCAATCATCTGCAGTCCAGTATCCAGGACGGTATGGTTCAACATACAAAATTACAATTATTTTCTGGATTGCAAAGTGAATTAAAAACAAGTGATCAGGAGCAAACGTTTCAGCACATTGCTATCTTCAGTGCTCACTCTGCAACAAACATTCATCCTTGTGTTGATGAATTAACAATCAGGGATCATCAGCTGAAATTAATGATCACAAGTAGACTGAGTAGAGTTGAGACACTTTTTGCGTTTTGATTTTTCACACAAAAATAGATACTGAAAAGAAGTGAATTTCCACATGACATTTCATTAGCTTGTAGACTAAGATATTATCAATCAATAATACCCATAAGTAGTAATTTCCCACAATTAGCTCATAAAAATAAGGTGTTTTTTGTCTCAACTCTGCCTCGACTGTCCCCATATGTGGTCCAGTTGAGACAGTACCACGGTACAGTTGAGACACCCATTTTTAACGATGTAAAGGTTACTAATCGTTCATTGCAAATATAATAAATAAAGACAAATAAAGAAAATAACAATTAGGCAACATGTTTGGTTATTCATCCATTTAAATTCATTCATTTTATTTAAATTAGCACTGGTTAAAATGTATAAAACAGGAACAATATTAATTTATTCATTAATAATACACAGTTTAAATATCACAAATATCTTTTTTTTTTTTTTTTTTGCGTCCTATGCTGGCTAATTACGACGTTTAACCTGTTATCATAACACTGAACAACTAAACAGTGTGTTTCCTAATATAACTCTATCACGGGGACAGATACACGTGTCTCAACTTACCCCGCTGGCCACCTCGCACATTTCTCTAGATTTCGCAATGACCTTGCATGACACAATACCATGAAATATGCCCGTTTTTAGGGCACAAAATAACGTTTGTGATGATACCAGTTACGTTTAACAGTCACATAAGGATAATAAGCTCTTCATTGTGGAGTGTGCATGGTGAAGTGAACGTCTTATCTTAGAAAAAAACTTTTGCTGACATCTTCGGATCGGAAATGCGTCCGTTGTTCAAATTTCCCACAATCAAAGAGGACACTAATACACACGTGCACAGCAAAAATCACTAAATTGTGCTTGCTGCGCACGCAAGTTATTTAAGGTGTCTCAACTGTACCCAGTCTACCCCAACTCTATCACAGGTGGAGCTCCAAGAGTCTGATAACTGGCATGCATGACAATTTTTTTTTTGTTACAATTGAATATCTGTAATATTTTGTCATATCATTTTTGACCTATGCAATCTAGAAAAAAATAAGTTTTGATAGACTTCTGTAGTCTGTGCTGAGTCCAGCCACCCTTTTGCTCGGTCTCCATATCTCTTCGGCTCCACGCACCTGAAGAAAAAGGATTTCTTTTGTCAATTTAGAGCGCAACAATTTCTTCTAGTTTACTTAAAGACTAGAGATATTATACAATGAAACAGTTAAAGGCTGTGCATTTAAGCAGTTTTAGGCACAAAACAAAGTGGAAAATCCGCTTAACCACCATATACAGATAATAATTAGAAATTGCCAAATTGTCCCCCAATATTTGATATTTTTGATGCTGCTCTTCTCCACTCCATTACGCTCCGCTCTGTTTAATGTTAGGATGATAAGAAGTTAGTAAAACTCATATTTTAGGCTCCTCTGCCTCAGCGGTCTAACATCAATGTCAAAATGATTGAGATAGCCAATCAAATCAAAGGAGGCGGAGCTTTCTGTTCACAGAAGCTGAGTGCGAATTTCAACACAACGCTTTAGTTTTAATGGTGAAAGAGTGTGTGGTGAGATATAAGTAGACAACTATTTTACAGTAGAAATCTTCAACGACTGATGGTAATATCTAGTGGTGTAAGCTACTCAACTCTTTTGGAAATTTAGCCATTTTTTTTGGAAATTTAGCCATTTAGCCAGTTTGTTTCATTAACATTTGAGCTGCAATAAATATATTCACACAATTCCATTATCGAGAGAGTACATAGAAACCAGTAAAAATACTCCAGTAAAAAAGTAAAAAAAAATTTCAGTTGTCCAATATTCACCCAACGTAATTGAATCTGGTAGATTGCACTATTTTTTATAGAATTACAGTAATGAAAAGCAAAGAAATGAAGTTTATAAGAGAAATACAATTGTGTTATGTAAATCTAGATAGATAAATAGATAGATAGATAAATAATTTCAGAAATTACTGAACCTTTAGTGAAAATGAGTGTAAATTAGTGCACTTACTGCAGTTGCAATGATAAATTTTGCCACGCAGTTCAAACATTTACACTGAAACGTTTTTAAGGAATTTCTATTTCCTGTTTCTTTACACTTTTTTCAAACTTACAAATAGATAAAAAATATGGCATTCAATGCCATCATAATATATGTGTATAATGGGTTAAAATGGTTAGTGTGTTCTTAAAGGTGCAGTGTGTGTGGTTTAGCGGCATCTAGTGGTGAGGTTACGAATTGCAACCAACAGAAGTTACGGTGGCCGGAAGTGATGTCATCGTCTGAGACAGCAGAGACTAGCAGTTCAGCAATGAGGTTTCTTTACAAGGATAAATTAAGAAATTATGTTTACTTAATTATTCAGTAAACTGTTTTGCGAATATTATTGTTACTTGTTCATCATCCTGTCAGTGTTTTATTCGCTGAACTAAGCTTGCTTCATTGCACGAAGAGCAACATAGTAACGAAACGCGTTTGTCCGTTTAGGGCCATCGTAGAAACATGTCGGCGCATTTCAATGTAAGGGAAACCGCGGTGTGTAGACAAAAAAGTGCTCATTCTAAGGTAATACAAATATAACGGTTCATTAAGTAAGGTCTTTATATACCACTGAAAACATAGTTATGGATCTTATATTGCATTTCTGTCAGTAGATCCTCAGAAATATTATACAATGCACCTTTAAGAAACATCTATAATGAAAATATCTCCAGTATCTAAAATGGCTGATGTCAGGAGCATTGCAGGAATAAGTTGATATGTTGATGGAACTGAACTAACGACGGATCTCCTCTCAGTAGACAAGCTATCGAGTGAGCGCATTAAACTAGTGATGGAGCACATCTGGAAGCTGCAGGAGTTCTGCAACAGCATGGCCAAGCTACAGACTGACGGATACGAATACGCCTACTTAAAAGCCATCGTCCTCTTCAGTGCAGGTACATGAGCTCACAGCTTTACACAACCCTTGAGCGTTTGTAAGACACTTATAAACTCTGTTTCTTCTCAAGATCACCCAGGTTTGAGTAGCTGTGGCCAGATTGAAAAGTTCCAGGAAAAAGCACAGATGGAGCTCCAGGATTATGTGCAAAAGACGTATCCTGATGATACCTACAGGTCTGCTCCATATTAGAGTGATATTCTGGGTGAAATGCCTCTTATCTCTATCAACAGCATTTGTCACATGCTGTCAGTTACCACAGGGATGTTAAAGTGCCCCAGTTATGCTGTTTTAAAGGCTCCTGATGTTGTTTTGGAGACTCCTATAATAGATTTACATGCATCCAAGGTCAAAAAACATTTTTATTTTCTCATAATATCCACTGCAGCATCAGCTCTTATAGTGTCTGAAACGATTCAATCAAGGATTCAGTCTCTCTAAGCCCCGCCTCTCTGAGAGCTGCTCTGCTCTGATTGGCCAGAAAGCAAACACTCATTATCATATCTGAATCTCAGCTCTTGATCACAGTGATACGAACAGTAACGATGGCGTGGGTTTTACCGTATCAATCTCATCAAACTGGATTTGCTTTGTCAGCAGAAAACAGCGTCTTCTCGACACGAACAACACGAACCAAACTCTTCCAGTCTCAGATACACTAGTGTTTGAGGGCGGAGCTAAGAGACGCTGATCAGCCAGTGACGACCAGAGATGGGCATTATGCAAATTAGTTTCAAACCTACATAGGTTCAGCATGAAGTGAGACTGAATTACTGATGACTCGTTTCAGGCAGTTTAGAATCGCTTCCTTCTTTTAGGAGACAATAACTTATCTGTGTTTATACATTTATCTGCAATTTAATCTTTTAAACTTTGCAGACCTTTTACATTCATAAACAGCTTTATTACACACTACATGAAAAATAATATCTGAAAATGCGTAATAGAGGCACTTTAACCGTTTTAAGGAAAAACATGTATAGTGGGAATATAGAATACACTTTATAATCACTTTGCATCTATAACCATAATAACAGGTCCTGTGGTTTCCTTTAAAGTGCTGTTTAGATGCTAATGAATGCTAGCTTCAGGTGTTATTGACCTTCTTGGACATGAGAGTCCATAAAGTATAGTTTCTGTGAAGCAAACCTCATCTACAGGAGCTGTATATGTGTAGTTAAACTTCACTGCTTTTAAATTCTCCGAAACATCGACTTACTTTAAGTTTATTTATCTAATCATGTTTTTTCTTCGCTGCTGCAAATGTAATTTTTTTATGTGGTTTCTGAAAACATTCCTCATTTGCTGTTCACAGAGCTGAGGTTTAATTTCTTATAGGCTGGTTCTACAATAATCCGGATATATTTGAAATGTAACAATTTTTTCTATGTTTTGGCCTTTCGTCCACACCAAAACAGCATTTTTGTTCTGTGAAAACTGAGCTTTTTGACTGGACAAAGTGGGAAAAAATTAGAAAACGCTGTTTGTAGTCTGGACTGTAAAAATGAAGACACATTTAGTCACTTGATGTATATTGTACCCATAGATATACACTCACCTAAAGGATTATTAGGAACACCATACTAATACTGTGTTTGACCCCCTTTCGCCTTCAGAACTGCCTTAATTCTACGTGGCATTGATTCAACAAGGTGCTGAAAGCATTCTTTAGAAATGTTGGCCCATATTGATAGGATAGCATCTTGCAGTTTATGGAGATTTGTTGGATGCACATCCAGGGCACGAAGCTCCTGTTCCACCACATCCCAAAGATGCTCTATTGGGTTGAGATCTGGTTACTGTCGGGGCCATTTTAGTACAGTGAACTCATTGTCATGTTCAAGAAACCAATTTGAAATGATTCGAGCTTTGTGACATGGTGCATTATCCTGCTGGAAGTAGCCATCAGAGGATGGGTACATGGTGGCCATAAAGGGATGGACATGGTCAGAAACAATGCTCAGGTAGGCCGTGGCATTTAAACGATGCCCAATTGGCACTAAGGGGCCTAAAGTGTGCCGAGAAAACATCCCCCACACCATTACACCACCACCAGCAGCCTGCACAGTGGTAACAAGGCATGATGGATCCATGTTCTCATTCTGTTTACGCCAAATTCTGACTCTAACATCTGAATGTCTCAACAGAAATCGAGACTCATCAGACCAGGCAACATTTTTCCAGTCTTCAACTGTCCAATTTTGTTGAGCTCTTGCAAATTGTAGCCTCTTTTTCCTATTTGTAGTGGAGATGCGTGGTACCCGGTGGGGTCTTCTGCTGTTGTAGCCCATCCGCCTCAAGGTTGTGCGTGTTGTGGCTTCACAAATGCTTTGCTGCATACCTCGGTTGTAACGAGTGGTTATTTCAGTCAAAGTTGCTCCTCTATCAGCATGAATCAGTCGGCCCATTCTCCTCTGACCTCTAGCATCAACAAGGCATTTTCGCCCACAGGACTGCCGCATACTGGATGTTTTTCCCTTTTCACACCATTCTTTGTAAACCCTAGAAATGGTTGTGCGTGAAAATCCCAGTAACTGAGCAGATTGTGAAATACTCAGACCGGCCCGTCTGGCACCAACAACCATGCCACGCTCAAAATTGCTTAAATCACCTTTCTTTCCCATTCTGACCTTCAGTTTGGAGTTCAGGAGATTGTCTTGACCAGGACCACACCCCTAAATGCATTGAAGCAACTGCCATGTGATTGGTTGATTAGATAATTGCATTAATGAGAAATTGAACAGGTGTTCCTAACAATCCTTTAGGTGAGTGTATATATATACTGCAATATGCTGTTCACTTTCAGTGTTGCTTAAGATAAATGTTACTTCATACAATCTTCATATTACAATCCTGCAAACAAAGATGAATTTACTCGCAATTGCTGTCCTGCATCAGAACATGAGGGCGATTGTGTTTTACACAGCAAAAAATGCTGCTCGTAGTTAGTATTTTTGTCTTGTTTCCAGTCCAAATATCAAACCTTTCTTAAATCAAGATGCATTTACTAAAGTAGTAAAATTACATAAGATATTAAGTCTTGCTTTCTGCGGAAATAAATAAAAATTGAGTTTTTGCTTAAAAAAAGCAAAATGATCTGCCAATGTTGTAAGGAAAATAATGTTGTTTCTGTTTGAATTAAGATTATTTTTCTTACACCATTGGCAGATCATTTAGCTTTTTTTAAGCAAAAACTCACTTAATTTTGATTAATTCCCCCGGAAAACAGGACATAATATCTTATGGCATTTTACTCATCTAGTAAATGCATCTTGATTTAAGAATTTTTTGATATTTGAACTGGAAACAGGACAAAAATACTAAAGTAAGAAAAGCGTTTTTTGCAGTGCAGACCAGACGTGGAGTGGCGATTGAGCGCGACTCGAATCGTTGCTAATAAAATGATCATTGCAGAAGATTATTATGTCTGGTCTGAGTCTCTCGTATCATCTCAGTAAGTTTTTATTGTGTTTTACACATGAGCTGTAAGATGATTTGTAAAATTACAGTGACACTGCAAAAAATGCTTTTCTTACTTTCTATATTTGTCTTGTTTTCAGTCCAAATATCTAAACATTCCTAAATCAAGAAGCATTTACTAGATAAGTAAAATGACATAGGAAATTATATCTTGTTTTTCAATAAAAATAAATAAAAATGATGTGAGTTTTTCCTTAAAATAGGCAAAATTATCTGCCAATGGGGCAAGAAAAATAATCTTGTTTTCCATTTGAATTCAGTTTTTTTTTTTCCTTACCCCATTGGCAGATAATTGTATTTATTTATTTATTTTATTTATTGTATTTAAAATCATGATTTAATTTATAATGGAAATATATGTTTCTTTCAAGCATCTCCCTGGCCTTGTACCCTGGATGAAATTGCTTTTAAAAGAAAAAGTTGAAATTAATTGAATTATATATTTTTTTCATCAGTGTTATCTATTTAGAAAAAAATAGATTGCCTTTAGAAAAATAATTTTGTTTTCCATTTGAATTCAGTTTTTTTTTTTTGGCAGATATCTTAAGGAAAAACTCACTTTTTTTTTTTTTTTTTGGAAAACAAGATATAATTTCCTATGTCATTTTACTTATCTAGAAAATGCTTCTTGATTTAAGAATGTTTAGATATTTGTACTGAAAACAAGACAAAAATACTAAGTAAGAAAAGCATGTTTTGCAGTGGACAAGAATCTTTCGGCAAACGAAAGAGTGTTTTGAAACGAAACCGTGTTTTCCGATATATCCGGATTAATGTAGACGTATTAAAGCCGTAGGTGTTTGTTAATTGTCTGATGTGCTCTGATTAACTGCTGATTGATGTGGCAGGTTGGCCCGAATCCTGTTGCGATTGCCAGCGCTGCGGTCGATGAGTTCCAATATAACCGAGGAGCTGTTTTTTACAGGCCTTATCGGCAACGTACCGATCGACAGTATCATCCCATATATCCTTAAAATGGAGACCGCAGACTACAACAGCCAAACGACAGGCCTCGCTGTGTGATCACACTCAACTCCCATCATCCCTCGCATATATCACATTATACCGAACCGACCAACAAGCTCTACCTCAAGAGGAGCTGCAACAGTGAAAGCCTTTCAGTGTGTGACCCACCGTTACCCGAGAAATATTGTGTTGTAGTTCACAGAAAGGTGCATTATGGGACTTTGAGTTCCAAAGACAGGACATTTGCCTCAAAAATTAAACAAATGCCTTTCTTTTTTTAAAACATAATTTAAAAACAGTTGAGCACTTCATGATGATTCCACTGGATACAATCCAAGATGACATTTTCCTTTTTTTTTATGACTTATGAGACAATATCTACAGCAATGAGCTGTTGAACGATCCTTTCCCATGGAAGACGCGATCCTCGATTGAATGTAACCGTTGACATCAAGACAGTTCTCTGGATCCCTGAATCTAGGTCACACTTTACAGTTCAGATCTGGTTTAATATTTCTCCATCATAATGCAGATATTGATATGAATGGGAATATTCTGTTTCCCACAGCTCATTATTGCTCTGTACTGTCACTTCTGCCGTCATGACAATCAGCTTCTCCTCAATATCCTCAATATTTATTTATTATTTCACTGAGTCCAACTCAAAAGTCCATACAAATGTAGATGATTTCAGAAATCATCCGTGTTATTAAATGACATATTTGATCTGTATCTTTATAGCATTCGACCGCTGCTGCCATGTACAAACGGTGTCGTTTCTCGTTTCCGATGTAATATATGCACAACCATGATGGTTTAATGCAATTAGATTACTAACATGCTTTAATTTGCAGATCAGTGCACATAGTTTCTCATTTCGTCCCGGTTTATAGCGATTGACATGCACTTATTTAACAGGAATTTTCTGAAACAGAACTATATTCATCTCTAGGCTATATTTATTTGGGTTTAAAATCAGTAGCTTAAAAAGAAAAAGTAAATATACTTGAAGTTCCAGACTATGTTAGCCTGACACATTATTGGTTAGCCACATTGTTTTTTATGTCCAAACTAACTATTAAAAGATAAACCACACACTCCCACTGTGACATGGTAAAGCATGTATATTTAACCATTAACGCCATATACTTGTGAGGTGAAATCTGCCCAAAATGTGCTTTGTGTATTTGAAAACCTACAGACTAACTAACTAAACTGGTGGTTTTGCATTTGCATGCTTTGCTTATACATCGAGACCATTTTGGGCTGAACTCTGAACTTGTTTGAGTCTAAATAAATTTCTTGTGAATCAAGTAAAAAAAAAAAAACATTACTATAAAGTGATTGCTGTTGAATAAAGCAGAAAGTATACTTCGTTTTTTTACACGTACCCAATCTCTCGCCACGAGTTACAACCCATGTACATATCTTTGTTTTATTTCATGCTAGAGTTGTACAAATAAGGGTACTAACTTTCTAACCTCTTCGCACAATCGCTCGTCAGTAGCCGCGTTTCATTACCCTTCACATTGCGCAAATTGAAATTGCAAATTTAAAATACACCCAATGGAAACACGTCAAATTTGCCTAAAAACAAGGCAAAAAAGTTTTTACGCTCGCATGAGGTGGTTTTTCAGACAATTCGAAAAATAAATATTTCGCAAAACTGCAATGGAAACAGTTTTTGGGCATTTACAGGTCACCTGACGTAGATGAGGCGGTGTGTTTGGACAGAATACGAGACAGAGTTCTTTATTAAACTCATAAAAGACAAAAGAATTACATGAATAATGGATTCTAGACCTCAGAGAAATGCCACAATCAAGACCTCGAAGCAGAAATGAGGGAGAAACTCCCAGAAACTCCTCATATGTGCCGCTCACAGTATAAGAGTCTTTCCTCTCCATTAATGATTGGATAACACACATACGTCTCCTTCGATAAATAATAATGGCCAGTGCGGTGGCTGCGATATACATAACCCTACCAACGTCCGTTGCCATGATTTTTGGAATGACTTCTCGCGAGAGGAAAAAATGAAGTTTTAGCCGCATATCATCTGTTAATGGAAACGCAGTCATTTCGCAAAAGTTTTTTGACGACATTTAGAAAAAAACGCAAAAATTTTGCGCAAATCTGTAATGGAAACGCGCCTACTGTCGCTGTGACTTGTTCTGGTCTGTCCTGTTTATGCTTATGCAGTTTTTCTTTGATTACCTTGTGAATCGACGCCCTCAGGGCTCGGTTGCCACCTTGTGGATAAACTAGTTACTGCAACAACAACAAAAAATTTGTGATTTTTTTATTTTTTTGACCTGCGGGTTTAAGGTACGCGCATAATCTTCTGTGGTCTCATTTATAAAACTGTGCGAAGGGACGTACACCTGAAAGCCAAAAATGGCGTACGGCAAAAAATATTCAGACTTATAAAACCGTGCGTACGCCAAAACCTGTGCAAAATTCCCTTTATAAATCCCAGTCAGTGGAAGAGACCCATGTGCCACAATCTATCCCCGAAATAACCATATATGGAGCTTTTAAAGCCTTGTTTTACTATGCATATCCTCATCTGCATATCATTTGCATATGCATATTCATGCACGTGAGGCCATGTTTAACGGTACTAGACATTAGGAAAATATGAGATATGGATTTGCCGTCACTTTACATTGCTAAAAATCATTTAGTAGCCTATCCTTGCCTTGTTTTTGAATTAATAAATCAAATAGTATACGAATTCACGAAATTCATATCTTTTCCACTGGCCAAATAGTATTTAAATCTTTAATGGAAACAGATAGTCCTTATTGTGCATTATTGATCATTTTTTGCGTGAAAATATTTTCTCAGACCACGAGCTCTGCTATTATCATGCGCTAAGCAAACATTAACACCGCATGCCACAGGAAAAGTGTATAAAAGCATTGCATCCACTACAAATACTTATATTTATTATTAAAATATAAAATTTTTTTTGTAACTTCTTGGTAATGATTTCATGTAATTTAAATGCTTAACTCCATTAATGAGAATGGCATATTTAATCTAAATATGTATATCAGATGTAAAACATAGTTTAAATCATTCCTTTATTTCTTTAAACTGTCTGTTATTGTGAAGATGCGCTGTATTTATGATTAGGACTCATGATGAATATTAAAGATGTTTTCCTTCATCAGTCCCTCAGATCACCGTCGGTGTCGCCAAACTGCCCGTCTCCTGATGTTCGTGTGTGTCAGAGTTTACTTACAGGTGCACGTTCTCCCGTCAAGTTTGTTTTAATAAAGCACAACTTATGCGTGTGAAGTGGCGTACGGCTCTTTTGTGCGACGGTTATAAATCAAACCCCTGATGATGAAATCCGTGGCACTGAATCTTCCTGTACGCGTAAAAAGTGAAGTATACTTTGGCCTTCTGATGTCCATTGATAAGTATATAATTATAATAAAGAGTGCATTCACTTTATAAATGAGTTTACAAACATTGACATCAACTTTAATCATTAGCAATCTCTGACCTCTATAACAGGAGAGGTGTCTGTTTCACATAAGGGTCTCATTGATTATGTCCAAAAGTAAAAAATATTTATTGTTTGAAAAGCATGACCCGTTTTTATATGCTTTTTAGCACTGGCAGACAATTGTTTTAAACAAAACTGTATGTATGTTAAGATGCCTAAAGTTTTTGATTTCAATCATCAGTGACACTGACTGGTTTTTAGGTGTTGTAATGCCATGTTGTAATGCCTCTGTTTTCATCTGTCTGTGAGACGATAAGAAAAGCTGTGCATGAACTAGCTTATGAATTTGATTAAATTCTATATGATGTGGAGTTTAAATGTTGTTGCTTGAGGAGGGGGAGGGGGTTAAAATATTTTAATTTCTTACATTTTGCAATGCTGAAACCTTACGCTTAAATGTTTTATATTAATCTAGAGTTCAGTTCATCAGTAACAGCTAAAACCCAGATTTGTGATAACTTTGCCGTTTTTATAAAGTCCCCCTGTGGTGAAAATCCAGCTTTTAATGTTGTTTATATGTCTATGTGGTGTTTTTAATATGCTTTAAAACACACCATTAAAGCTGTCGCTCAAACGCACAACTCTGCGATGCTGTTTGCGAATGTTCGTTAGAACGATGCTTTCGGAAACACACCCCTGATCAACGTGTGATCGTCAACGAGTGGATCTCTGAGCTGAGTCAGTGAGTGGAGGCGGGGCTCATTTGCATATTCATAGAACTGTACATACTAAATGAGGCAAAGGTGTCGAGTTACATTCAAGATATTTCAAGGCATAGATTTTTATTCAGGGAAAAAACTTTCAAATATGTCATTTTGGTGATCAAAGATGAGTTTTAAGGGATACAATTATTGACAGGGGGGCTTTAAAAAAGTCAGACCCTATGCTATGACATTTGAAATGTATCCGAGTTGTATCCCATTTCTCTGGATCATCTTTCAATTGTTTCTACAGTTTGATTAGAGTCCACCTGTGAAAATTCAGTTGATTTTTCATGAATTGGACAGGCACACGAGGCCCCAGGAACAGGGCTGGACACCTATAAAACACACCTGAACCAGCTAATCAAGGTCTTCAGAGGCCTGTTAAAGTGCACAAAGAAAATTGGGGATTAAATTTAAAAAAACCTGACTAGAATTAACCTAACACATCAGGCGGGGCTAAAGCGGTACAATATAGGACAATTTAAAGGACAATTCTGGCGCAAAATGAACCTAGGGGTAAATAACACATGGGTACCGAGTCGAACTGGGATGCATTTTCGTGATAATCGAATGTACCCAGTTTTAACGTTAGTTTTAGTTTAACCACAGATTAGCTTATAACGCTAGTGTATGGGGCATAAAGTAAGTAAAAATAAAAATCGCTAGTTAATACCACTAACAAGGCTCAAAATAGCCCCACACTAACACGCTAGCATAATGAGGGTCTCTACCTGCAAACCGAAGCATTGAGAACTGTGTAAGTGTACAGACAGTTTAATAAGAAGATACTTTATAAACACAGTTCACTTCGCGTATACAAGCAGGAGCCATCTTTGGAGAACAGTCTCGACCAGTCGAACCACGAACGCCGCGATACGTGAGATGAACTGTGACTTGGAATCTCATATGGTCCGTTGTTTCCGGAAGAAATTATTATTTTCTCTGTTGCGTTCAGTGCTTCTTATGCGCTCAGTGCTTTCTTCCGGAAACAACGGAACACCTGTTCTCAATGCTTCGGTTTGCAGGTAGAGACCCTCATTATGCTAGCGTGTTAGTGTGGGGCTATTTTGAGCCTTGTTGGTGGTATTAACTAGCGATTTTTATTTTTACTTACTCTATGCCCCATACACTAGCGCAGTGTTTCTCAAACCTGTCCTGGAGTACCCCCAACACTGCATGTTTTCCCTAATGAAACACACATGATTCAACCCATCAGCTCATCACATGGGTTTGAGTTAAAACTGGGTACATTCGATTCTCATGAAAACGCATCCCAGAGAACGGTCGACTCGGTACCCATGTGTTATTTACCCCTAGGTACATTTTGCGCCGGAATTGTCCTTTAAGTTCACGCAATCCCACTAATTTGACCCAGGTTCACAGAGTCAAGACAATAGCTGTGTCCGAAATTACACTTATTCTGAATAAGTAATTACTTAACAACGCTACAAAAGTATGTTCTAGATATAGTAAGAATGTAATATGGACATAGCCTACTACATCCACCATGATGCCAAAATTATGTGACATGACCTAGCATCAGTTGCATGCTTCACTGTTATTCACAAATTGTGAGATAAAAATCGCAATTATTATTATTTTTAATATTATTCAGTGCGGAAATAAGCTGCCATATTTATTTCATGATGTAACTTATTCAATTAGTTGTCTGCTAGCTGCATTTTATTTCAAAGTGTATTTGACGCCTTATATTCTTACTTTTTTGTACTTTTGTTTATAGCAACGAATCATGATGTATTTAAGTATGTAATTCCTTATGAATGGATTTATTTAGTTTAGTCTGTAAAAACCCGAGTGTTTGTTCGCTCCTCTAGGTGGCGCGTGTATCTGACGTCATCATTAAGGGCGAGGCAGGAGCAGCATGAGCCGATGTGTTGGGATCACGTCTGTGGATCATCAGTGTTACGCAAATAAATCATATAATCATGCCGATGAAAGGAAGATTCCCCATACGGAGGACGCTGGAGTATCTGCAGAAAGGAGAAATTGTGTTTAAAAAATCGGTGAAGATTATGACTGTCAATTATAACACGCATGGAGATCTGAGTGAAGGAGCAAGGTCAGAAAAACAACAGCTGACTTTATTAGCCAGAAAGGTCTTATTTAAAGAATTTTATTCGTTTTCACTTTCAATATGTCGGATAAAATAGTATTTGTGTTGTGTAGTGTCAGAAGAATATTACATATATTAGAATTGAAGGTTAAAAACATGATGGATGTTTCAAAGTCACTCATGTATGAGAAGTGTAATTTTAATGTATTTGACAGGAAGTTTGTGTTCTTCAACATTCCTCAAATCCAGTACAAAAACCCCTGGGTTCAAATAATGATGTTTAAAAACACGACGCCATCACCTTTCCTGCGGTTTTACCTCGGTAAGTGTTTTATTCTCAGGGTTGTTTCTGATAGGCTTTATCCTCTAACGTCTGACTGTGTGTTCAGATGATGGAGAGCAAGTGTTGGTGGATGTAGAAGGAAAGCATCATAAAGAAATCACACACCATGTGAAGAAGATCCTTGGCAAGTCAGAGTGAGTAGCAGAGCATGATGTGCTTTAAAGTCCCCATGAGATCAAACTCACGTCACACTTTATATTAGGCGTCTTTCACGACTTTCCCGTTGTTAATTCTTGAAGGAAACAGCTGCGAATTAGACTTCCTGGTTCTGACATCATACCTCTATTAGCATGGAAATTATTCGTCTGCATCTTCGTTCTTTAATTTGCACGTCAATCATGCGCAGAACTTTCTACTCCCATCACGCTTTAATGGGATTGCGCTCTCACACTAATTTGCCTCGTTTAGTAAATCAGAGTGTCTATTTACACTTGGGGTGTAACGATTCTTGGTAAAAAACGTTCTCCATCCACGGTTCTCACGCTTCATCTTAAATCTGACGACGCATCTATAATATGGTTTATTGAAAATAACACAGACGGACAGAGTTCGGCTAATGCATGTTTCTGTCGATGGACACATTTTGGGTTCCCGATACATTACAATAGCGTTGATCTAAAAAAACGTGGACAAAAGTCACTCTTTGTAAACTTTGTTCAATGCGAGAGCCGAACATGAGCAGTCATTACTCCGTCACCAGCCGGGTGTTAATCGTGCACAAACACAGGTGAGACTAAACTACACATTATCTGCGTTAAAACTAAACTCATTTAAACCTTGCTAATTTAAATATTCAAGAGCAAATTGCCCTCATCTGAAGCGTGCAAATATTGAGTTCTCTTTCAAGTCCTGCACTTCAACAGACAAATTCACACACAAATTATATCAACATGCCAGTCTTGAGTTTCCTAGCAGACATAGTCGGTTACGTGTTGAGTGAATGAAACGGTCGAGGCGTGTGTATCAGTATCAATACACTGGATCCGTGCATTATATCTTAAAGTGACAGCAGCCTAATATTCCTGTGTTTTTTATGTAAATCAAACAACAAAGGACAAGGAAATCATTCACTGCTCTTGATTTAATCTTTAATTTGTACAGTCAAATATGCAGTGTTATTTTACATTTTATTACTTTATTAAATTTCTGTACCTGAAAACTAATGTTAGACCTACCTACTTCATTTATTTGTATCTTTGCTCTATTGTATTTATTTGTGCTGTTGCTTGTAGTTAGACTATTTGTTCTTATTTTCTTTATTTTGATTTGACAGTAGTTATTTTTCCCCTGAGCATAGCACATACCGAAACCGTGACCCTAAGACTATCTGAACCCCTAATTTACGCTAAATGGAAGTCGCCCACCTTGTTAGCAGAGGTTATTTACAGTAACTCCGCCCACTGACGCCTGGTCACGCCAAACAAAATTACGGAAAACGCTGTATTGTCAACAGTAGCAAATCGATTTCGAATCCGTCTTTGCCTTTTTCTCAGTTATTTTGCTTTATTTCCAGATTCAATCATACACCCGTTCCTGCGCACTAGAGCACGTATACACATGCACACACTTCAAAAACGGTGCTTTAAATCTCTTGACAAACTAAAATACGTAAATTACATTTGTAGGTATTCTAAATAAAAGATATAGATTGTACTGAATGTCAAGATTTCTTATTTTGCTCAAGATCAGGATTTATTGACTCCACGTCAAGTAAACGAGAAACTCTTCTTCTAACCGCAGCTAGAGATCTGTCGCTCAAACACACAACTCTGAGAGGCTGTTTGCAAATGTTCGTTAGAACTGTAGTTTCGGGAAACACAGACTTGTTGCACTGCTGATAACGACAGAACTTGCGACTATACAGTAGTTGGCTAACGATGATTTCGGGAAACACACCCCTGATCACATTGACCACAAAATGCCATAATATAATGAGATTGAATGTGCCTGTGCTCTTTCTTCCCACAGTCAAGTTCTGGAAGCTGAAGCTCTGGCTAAAATGGAGTTGTCAAACCCCGCTAACTTCGGGCACAAGAAATATTTCCTGCGGGAGTGTATGAGTGAAGTGGAGGGTCAAGTTCCTCATCCCGGTCTTGTCCCGCTTCCCAAAGAGATGACGGGCAAATACAGGGCCAAACTGGCTGCGACATCTGACGATTAAAAACTGTTACAGTGAACGTGACAAACGCTTTGGACTCTGGAAGAAAAATCTTAATTAAACTAATTTTTTATTGGTGAGTGAACATGATTTTGTAAGTTTAACCCATTAGGTAAACTGTGATGGACTGTGGAAAGCAGACTTCATTTATAATCCTGAAAAAAAATGTTAAAATAAATACTTTCTGACCACATTTTCTAGCCATAGTTTGTTTTCGCTCTTGTTTTTGGAAGTCAGTCGCTAGTTCTGCCTTTTCAATGACATCACACATCTTTAAAGACGGCAAACGATGATTTTAGAAGTTAAAATCGCATGTAGTCTAAAAAATATACATATTATATACAAATAAAGTGTATGTTACAACTGCATCTGTTTTGGAAAAAAATCAGCAGTGATAGATTTGATGTAGGAGTTACACTTTACTTAAATTGGTGAGTGAACATGATTTTGTAAGTTTAACCCATTAGGTAAACTGTGATGGACTGGAAAGCAGACTTAAAACTTGCACAAGTGTTAAAATTAATACTTTCTGACCACATTTTCATTCAGTCGGTTTTTATTAATTATTAGTGTTACATTTATGATACCTGATATTGCTCGGTGTAAACACACAACATTATCCAAAAGCAAATGGACCGGTTGTAATATTACTCACAAATATGTTGCTCTGTTGACAAAAAACATGAGTAATCACAAAAAGCATTTAATTCAGCCACTATATGCTAGTGTGTTCTCATACTATATTGTAATGGAAAATCACAAGAAATAAATGTTAACTTCAGCTCTTCAAATACAGTGTATATTCTGTACAGGAAAATGTAAGTTAATACAAGACAGAATTTATGTGTTTGTGATGGGTACAATGAAGGATTAATAAAACATGCAAGCAAAACAGGAGATTTAAGCATATCAGTGAAGAAGGAGATTCTGATGACTCTAAACAAGTTCAACACTTGCTTTCCGCAGCACTAGATGTGTCTGTGTAAGTGCTAAATCATTCAGCTGCAACAGAAATCAGTATATAAATAGAAAGTTATATATACAAATCTAAATTACATACATCCAAGATATCTGACATTGATTAGACAAATCAAATTTTGTTACAAACAACAAAGAAAAACTGAATTGCCATCAGTCACTGATGTTTCTGAGATAAAAACACAGGATTTCTATTTAGTGCTCATTCGTTAGATCAATGAACATAAGAAAACGATTCAAAGTTGCAGGTATTCAAGAAAAACTGAAATAACTCAGTAAAAGTAGCGTTGTGCACGAAATACTGACTTTGTTGAACAGAAAGTTTTACTTTATATACTTAAAGCAACTTTGCATTAAAACCTACCCATTTATATGACTTGAAACTATCTAATAAATGAAAATAACACAAAGGTTTTGTTTGCATAAAACATGAATTTGAATACTTACCAATGTATTTTTTAGAATGTATAAAATTGCAAATTTAAGTTGATGCAATTTGTTTACAATTCTATGCTTTTTTGTTTCTCTTGCAAAGAAAATTCTCATTTGTTTAACATTTTTGTCTAGAGCATCAATAGCATATTTGTATGGAAGCTTGTGTCCGACACAGAATAAAACATTTTAAAAGATAATTGCAAGTTTACATCTACCAATTCTGACTTTATTTCTCACAATTGTGATTTTATATCTCGCGATTATGTTATAAAGTCAGAATTGTGTGGAAAAATTTGTGATTACCTTTGTAATTTTTTATTCTGTCGGAAACAATTGCGACTTTATAACTCGCAATTATGTTATAAAGCCAGTATTGCGTGATACAGTCACAATTGCGTGATATAAAGTCAGAATTGTGAGGAAAAAGTCGCAATTACCTTATTAATTTTTTCTGTGTCGGAAACAAGCTTCCATGTGTTTCTAACTGAAAACAAGACGTTTTATTTAATTTTTTCAGTTTAAAAAAACGAGTTCGCGTCGTCCGCTATTTTTTTCTCTTCTGCTCTTGTAGTGTGCGTTGCAGCTCCTTCAGGTTCTCCGACAGAAGCTCCACCTCGTCAGAACGTCCGCTCAGCTTGGCGTCAAAGATATACGCTCGGATATTGTCAATCTGTTGCAGCAGCAGCTCTTCCTCAATCGTGTCATCATCATCTTCATCGAACGGGTTGTTTGACGCGGCGGGAATCACGTCGGAAACCTCTTTAAACGGGTTCCCATCTTCACAATCATCTTCAAAGGGATTTCTAGGCGACTTTGCTTTCCCAGGATCGTCCTCTTCATCATCCTCATCCTCAAATGGGTTGTACTGTTTCTTTCCATTGGTCGTCTGAGAGTGCGTAGGTTTTTCCTCAACGTCCTCGAATGGGTTTCTGGTTGGCGGAGTTGGTGTGTGTGTGTCCGACGGAGGAGAGTTTCCAGTCGAGCGCTGGTCTTCCTCGTCCTGAGCCGTGTCTGAGGGGGTTTTAGTGTGTGTCCTGTGCTCCAGCTCTCTCTGCTGTAGATGCTGGATCTGGCTCTGCTGGAGGTCGGTCTCCTCGGCCAGTCTCTGTGAAAGGCTGATGGCTCGACTGGTCTGTTGCGTGTCGAACTCGTCCTGAAGTTGCCTGAGGTTCTCCTCCAGCATGGCCACTTCATCGCTGCGGTTTGCGGAGCGAGCCTGGCGTAAGAAAGACTCGATGTTGTTGATCTGCTGCAGAAGAGGGTCGTCCAGCTCCGAGCGAGTGTGTAGCGTGTCTGATTGTGGGAGCCAGCCGGCAGCTTTGGTCATGCGTGGACCGGGAACATCCCCGTTTGTGCTGACGGCCGGCCGGTTCTTCTCGTTTTCCAATCGACGCTTCTGTGCCTCCAGGCCAGCCTAGGGTTACGCAAGACGAGAAAAGGGTTACAATGTGCGGTAACACTTTATTTTACAGTGTCCTTGTTACATATGTATTTACCATAATAATAACAGTAAATTATGCATAATTACTAGGAGTGTAACAATTCATCGATATGGATTGATGCTACACGTAAAATATCGATATAAGGTACCTTTATTTTGGCACTCTCCACATCCTCACGTAACGTCCGTCTACGCATTTCTGCCAAAGCGCGCATTTTTGTTTACTCACCATCAGTGTTGGGTAAGTTACTCAAAAAAAGTAATCCACTACAAATGACTAATTGTTACTTTAAAATTGTATTTTGATTACATTACTGATTACTGCATGTAAAAAGTAATCAGATTACTAATTACTTTACTTTCAAGTTACTTTGAAAACGTATTAAAACTACAAGAATACACTACAAAGTGAAACTCAGTTCTTTCCGTAATTTCTTATTGCAGACATCCCAAGTCTCCCGGAAGTTCCAGGAGTCTCCCGCATATTGATAGCGGGTCCCTGATGCCCGCAAATTAGTTAAAATCTCCCGAAATCTAGAGCGAGCGAGCAAGAGCGTGCATGCGAGACTGCGATTTAAGCCGTGTAGCGCGCGCATGGTGGAGAGAGAGAGTGAGAGACCTTGCATGTGTGTGTGTGCGCGTGTGTGTGTGCGAGTTTGTGTGCCTCATGAAGTGCGTTCTCCGGTAATTCATTAAAGCGCATGATCATTAACTGACGCAGCTGGCCAAACGTGATTAGACTAAATATTTTTTTCTTAACAATACATTTGTAAACAACGCAAGTAACTTAACTTTATTGACATCAGTAACTGTAATCAAATTACATACATTTTAAATGCAAGGAGTTACATTACTGCGTTATCACGGAAAGTAATCAGAATACAGTAATTAGCACTTTGTAAAGCGTTATACCCAACTCTGCTCCCCATACTGTCTGCCGGTGTGTCTTTGTAACGTTAATCTCCTCATCTCAGGAGACACGGCTGCTAGTCACTTCGAAAAGACGCGCTAGCTGAGAGGAGTTTCGTAAAAGATGACTAAAAGTGATCGAGGATGGATTATTTCAACGAACTTGATGAACCCGTGATATCTAAAATCTGAAACTTTTTCACGCAATCTTGCTAAAGCAGCGCGTTATTGGTGAGGGCAAAGCTCCTTGTATCGCGTGTACGTTAATCACAACAACAAAGTTTGTCAGGCGTCTATATCAGCTGAGGAGATTAACGTTACAAAACAGTTATCTGCTTTTGCTAAAAAAAACTAACTTTTAATACATTAAAAAAAAACATACTTTAATTTTGTGAGTTACCTTTATTTTTTAAAAGTTATAACTTATTTAAAACAAACCAGCTGCTGTTTGATATTACTTGGAATGCACACAAAAAAACATGATTGATGAAAAACGTGTGGTGTGCAATTTTCAAAGTTTAATAAAAAATTAATCTTTTATATTTTGGTTGCATTTGTGAGTTAATAAAAATGTAACTGGTTGTGTAAACTTGGCACATAATATCTAAATATCGATAAATCAATCGATATTGCCCTGAATTGAATCAAATCGAATCATATCGCAGAATTTTTTTGAAGTATTTGCAAATATCGCATCGTTGGCTGAGAGAATCGATATCATATCGTATCGTGATGAACTGTCCGATTTACACCTCTAATAATTACATGCAACTAACCCTCAACCTAACCCTATAGTAAGTACATGTTGCTAATTAATATTACTCAGTGCTTAATTACACTGTAACAATGACACCTTAAAATAAAGTGTAATCCAATGCGCTTTACGCCAAACGTCACATGAACAGCATTTTTTTACTGTTGCCATTTTATTCAATTTTAACATCTGAATAGTGGTGAGAAGAAAAATTAAACGTTTGTTCTTGTTCCAGAAGCGTTTCACTTTTAAACAGAACCAATTTTCAAGTTATGAAATAAAGAAAAAGTGATCATCAAACTGCATGATTATGATTCTGCTCTGTCACCTGTCTCTCCTGCTGAGCTCTCTTCTCCAGCTCTTCTCTTCTCTTCTCTTTAAGCTCCTCGTGTTTCTCCTTGGTGGGGAGGGACGTCAGACCCAACAGTTTCTCCTATGGGACGCAAGAAAGAAGTGTTGAATGCGAGCGTCTACCTTTACCTGCAGTCGCACACATACCTTCTTAAAGATGTTTAACATTTAAAAATAAATAGGACGGATCATGAAAACTTAATTAGGTTTTTTTTTTCAGTACTGCCATAGCTAAGCGGTTTACAGAAGCTAAGCTAAGTGTTTACAGAAGCCAAAATAATTTAATTTATACAAATCAGCCATTTCATAAGTGTGCACCCGATGAAGCCTGCTCTATCTGCAATATATATTCATGCGTGTGTCTCAACACTGATGACCTCTAGACCGGGAGATCCAGAGAGAGCGCTGCAGTTTTACTGTAATATGAATGTATTGTATAATTGAACAGAGGGAATGACGGCTATAGTGTTTGCGTGCGTCTCGACAGTTACAAATAAAGCCAGAATAAGCTCATGGAGTGAACCTGTCAATCATCTTGATGGATGACACAGAGGAAACTGACCAATAGGAGGACAGTTGCACAGGGTTCCCACAACCTCAAATTCAAGGACTTTCCAGGTCCAATAGACCTTATTCACAGCAGCGCCATCTTTGGTTTTTAAAGGGAATGAAAGGACAGACATGCATCTCTTCAATGGGCTGTACTGTTATTTCATGTGTTTTTGGATTGTTCTGCTCATGAAACACTGGAAAAATATCTTTCCAAGAAATTTCAGTTGACAAAAAACTCCCGACAATATAAGCTTTGAAAAATTGTAAGTAATCTAGGAGCCTTTTTGGAAACACCGCAAGTCTATTCCTCACAGCCTCGCTCTCATACCCGTCATGGCGCTGCTCTGAATAAGCTCTATACCCTCCGATTCGAGGACTTAACCCTCTGCTACTCCACATTCAGGGGTCACACAAGCCTTGAAATGTAACTTCTTTTTTTTCCCCAGGAAAACCAATGTAATATATTTTTGCTCAATAATATTTTTTGATTATTGTTTAGAATTTTGAAGTGATTTTATGATACTATGCAATATTTATACCATTTTTATGAGCCATTTTTTTTCATTAAAACTAATATATACAGGTCCTTCTAAAAAAATTAGCATATTGTGATAAAGTTCATTATTTTCCATAATGTAATCATAAAAATTAAACTTTCACAGGGCTCTCAAGTCTCACGCATTGGGCGTGAGACACACGCATTTCAACCCGCTCACACGCCACACCTTGTATTTCTCATGCTGAGGAGTAAGGGAACTTGTCCCGCTAAACAATTAATGGACGAGGCGCAGGCAAACGGAGGGAGTTCATAGCATCTGTCTCGAGTTATACAGAGTTAAATGCTAGCTACCAGCCAATCAGAAATTAGAATTAGTTGTTTCCGGGTAAATTATGTGTTCCCGCTGCAAGCACGTTCGTTACTAGACAACACGCGCACACACGGAGTGGAAGTTGAAAGAGCACGATCTGATGAATGCGGTTTGCGGACATCTTCATTTATTTTTATTTTTTTTTAGCATTTTGATTTTACGATTCCTGGACGATTTCTCTTGCCTGTGATCAAAGACAGTGAGAGCTGATGTTGAGGAGTATAGCCAAATTCGTGCTAAATTATTTTTGATGCATTCAAAAACTCCCCAACTGCTTTTAAAGGGGTCATTGGATGCAAAATACACTTTTTATATGGTATTTGCAAATAAATGTGTCTTTGCAGTGTGTGGACACAATCACCATGCAATGAAAAAAATCCATTCACTTTTTTTTAATCCTCAAAAAGCCAAAAAGTTGTTGCTCATTATCATTTAAAGAGACATGCACCGAAACGGGTCACTGTGAACAGAGCTGTTTTTGAAGAGGTAAAAAGGGTGTTGTTTTACACAACCATTGAGAAATTTTAACCAAAGTATGTTACAAACTTTACATAGACCCAAAAGAATCATACCAACTTGTGGAAAATGGGCATCCGATGACCCCTGTAAAGGTGACCGGTTTGGGTCTTGACATTCATGCTCAGATCAAGTTGTTATGACACAATGTTATGTACATTGAGCACTGATGTTCAGTTGGCTTGTTTGGGGTCAAATTTATTTTTATTTTTCAATGAATTTGAATTTTTTAAATATAACTATTTATTTTATTTGGATGAATTTGTCTTTTTTATCAGATTTAACAATTGTTATAATTTCCATTTGTGCTGGTCAATTATGAACAATAGGCAAAATTGAACTGCTAGCAAAAATTGAAGCGAATTTGGTTGGGTCGAAGGATCGCTGCTGCAAATATTTGGGTGGCTCCTCCCCTAAATCTCACTCTAAACTTTTGATAAAACTTGAGAGGCCTGCTTTCATATATTTTAGATTCATTGCACACCAACTGAAATATTTCAGGTCTTTTATTGTTTTAATACTGATGATTTTGGCATACAGCTCATGAAAACCCAAAATTCCTGTCTCAAAAAATTAGCATATCATGACAAGGTTCTCTAAACGAGCTATTAACCTAATCATCTGAATCAACTAATTAACTCTAAACACCTGCAAAAGATTCCTGAGGCTTTTAAAAACTCCCAGCCTGTTTCATTACTCAAAACCGCAATCATGGGTAAGACTGCCGACCTGACTGCTGTCCAGAAGGCCATCATTGACACCCTCAAGCAAGAGGGTAAGACACAGAAAGAAATTTCTGAACAAATAGGCTGTTCCCAGAGTGCTGTATCAAGGCACCTCAGTGGGAAGTCTGTGGGAAGGAAAAAGTGTGGCAAAAAACGCTGCACAACGAGAAGAGGTGACCGGACCCTGAGGAAGATTGTGGAGAAGGACCGATTCCAGACCTTGGGGACCTGCGGAAGCAGTGGACTGAGTCTGGAGTAGAAACATCCAGAGCCACCGTGCACAGGCGTGTGCAGGAAATGGGCTACAGGTGCCGCATTCCCCAGGTCAAGACACTTTTGAACCAGAAACAGCGGCAGAAGCGCCTGACCTGGGCTACAGAGAAGCAGCACTGGACTGTTGCTCAGTTTTGCATGTCATTCGGAAATCAAGGTGCCAGAGTCTGGAGGAAGACTGGGGAGAAGGAAATGCCAAAATGCCTGAAGTCCAGTGTCAAGTACCCACAGTCAGTGATGGTCTGGGGTGCCATGTCAGCTGCTGGTGTTGGTCCACTGTGTTTTATCAAGGGCAGGGTCAATGCAGCTAGCTATCAGGAGATTTTGGAGCACTTCATGCTTCCATCTGCTGAAAAGCTTTATGGAGATGAAGATTTCATTTTTCAGCACGACCTGCTCACAGTGCCAAAACCACTGGTAAATGGTTTACTGACCATGGTATTATTGTGCTCAATTAGCCTGCCAACTCTCCTGACCTGAACCCCATAGAGAATCTGTGGGATATTGTGAAGAGAAAGTTGAGAGACGGAAGACCCAACACTCTGGATGAGCTTAAGGCCGCTATCGAAGCATCCTGGGCCTCCATAACACCTCAGCAGTGCCACAGGCTGATTGCCTCCATGCCACGCCGCAATTTCTTTCTGTCTTACCCTCTTGCTTGAGGGTGTCAATGATGGCCTTCTGGACAGCAGTCAGGTCGGCAGTCTTACCCATGATTGCGGTTTTGAATAATGAAACAGGCTGGGAGTTTTTAAAAGCCTCAGGAATCTTTTGCAGGTGTTTAGAGTTAATTAGTTGATTCAGATGATTAGGTTAATAGCTCGTTTAGAGAACCTTTTCATGATATGCTTATTTTTTTGAGACAGGAATTTTGGGTTTTCATGAGCTGTATGCCAAAATCATCAGTATTAAAACAATAAAAGACCTGAAATATTTCAGTTGATGTGCAATGAATCTAAAATATATGAAAGTTTAATTTTTATCATTACATTATGGAAAATAATGAACTTTATCACAATATGCAAATTTTTTTAGAAGGACCTGTATATATATATATATAATTTTTTTTTTCAATAAATGCAATATTTCACATTAAAATAGAGTGGAGGACTTTAAAATTCATTTTGTGAAGTGAGAGAAGTGCCATCTGGATGCGTTAAAAAATAAAAACTTGTATAATGTCTTGTAACCAACTGTATAGCTCCCTATATAAAGGCTAGGATGGCTTGAGGATTAAATCATGGGCTAACTTTCATTTTAAAGTGAACTACTCCTTTAACGTAACGTGTAAATGCATTGTTTTACACTGTTCATAATGAATGAACTCCATGAGTCACTTCACCAGAATAAAATCTATTGAAAAATGCGCACAAGAAACTCAAAGGTCTTCACAACAAACCACCAAAATAAAAGTTTGGTTTAACTTGAATAAATGAAAACTCAAACTTGTCAATCATTTTAATGGATGACGCAGAGGAAACGGACCAATAAGAGGACAGTTGCACTCGCATGTGGATTTCATGAACACATTTTGTTACGCTTTGAAAGGTTGCCTTGTGAAAGCGAACCGAACCAAGAAGAAAATGCAACATTGTAACAAACAATCTATAGCTGTTAAAACGCCAACGCCCTAGCATAAACATTGAAACAGGATGATAGTGTAAACTCTTATTATGATGTCTTCTGGGATGTTGTTTACGTCACCTGAATGAAAAGCGTGGCTGTGTATCGCACCATCCTCTGCAGCTGCAGGGCTTTCGGGTGAGGCTGGACCTCATCTTTCAGGCCCAGCGTGAGGATCTTCTTACTAATGCACACACAGAAACACACTCTGAGAATCCTGATTTAGATACAGCCATCACATCTACAGTGTGTGTCTTCAGTCTACCTCAGAACATCGATGAGCTCGTAGTATTTCTGGATCTCCATCCTCAGACCAGCAGCGTTCTCTAGACTATAGGCCTTCTCGCCAGCACTGCAGAGGAACACACAATCATCAGTGTTGTGCAAGTTACTTCCAAACTGTAATACATTATATATTACTTGTTACTGTTATTTAAAAGTAATTCATTACCTTACAATATTACTGTCTCAGAATTGTAATGCGTTACATTATCCTGTATTACTTTTAAGTTACTTTCACCAAAATAACTATACAGAAGTAGAACTTAACATTCTAAAATGACTAGGGCTGTAACGATATGCGATATGAAACCGAAATCGCGACACTCAGATCCACGAACCTGCAGAATCGCGACACACCCCTTCCAACTCTTATCCATACCGTCCAGATCCAATGCTACCACATCTTTAAATTACTATTAGTATTATTTGAAGTTAACTTAACATTATAAAATACGTAGACCTACACCACAAAACTAGTTGAGGATAAATTATTTAAAATTTGGGAATTCCAGCGTTATGGACATGACATTTGTAGTCAAAACTTGAAATATAAATTCTCAGAAAATGCATTAATACCAAAATATTGAAACGTCTGTTTATCCATAGGCTCCTCCCTGAAAGGAGTCCAGACATTAGAAAAATATCAGTCTACACATGCGTTTTATATTTAATATTAGGGAAATAGACAGTCATGCGTGACAAAAAAAATCTTTAACTTTTAGGAGGCAACGATTTTTTTTGTTGTAATTCTGTGAATAACACAGCGCAAATCAGATGAAGAAGGGTTGGCTCTCCACAGAACATAAAATATTCATTTTATTTTATTTTTCGTGTTCGCATTTATGAGGAAAAAACAATGTTACAGACGTGACAGTTCTCCGTTACGGACGCCACCGCTCTGAAGCAGCACTAAAAGACTGCTTTAAAACTTTCACAGAGACCTTACACAGAAAGCCTTTCTTTAAAGTCAATTTCGTTTTGTCTTAATTTTAATCAATGTTTCATCAACCATTTGCCTGGATTTAATAAATAATAAGTAGGTTAAATAGCCTATAGCAGACAATTATAATCATGGAGGTGCCGGCGCGTGAACTGGAGCGCGTCTCATAAATGAACCGAAACTCAGCGTATAAGGTAGCCTATTCACGGACCTGAAAAATATATCTGTATTGAAATGTCTACTTGTAAACAGAACAATTCAAAACGAAAGAAAACAGACTGCTCTCTGCTTATGAAATGAAATGTGCATTTCTCTCTGGTGCATTCACTACTGCGAAGATCGCGAGTCAGCAACGTCAACTTCATCTTGACTTTATTAATAAACAATTAAAATGTCTCCTTGCTATATTTGACATATTCATAATCATTGCTTTTGCCGGTTCTTTGTGACAGCTTTTAGGTGCTTTATCGGCAGCGCCGCCGCCCTTACATGAACGCGTCACCACCGCATCAAAAACATGATTGCGTGATGAAAACATGAAAAATACCACACAAACATAGCCTAACTGTTTAGAAAGAAAACACAGAACGAATAGCCTAATGCGCATACGTCCATCTCGCGAATGTATAGTCTTCTTCATGCCATCTTCACCATTAGCCGCTTTTCCACTGGCCAGCGCGAGCACAGAGGCCGAAATCATACTTCACGGCACTCCTGTAAAAAATAAATCGCTATACAAATATATCAGACGCTGCCATTTAGTCTTTATTTACAGACTTGGACACCACACGCGGCTATTGACTGACCACGAACAGGTAATTTAGCCTACTTGCATTTTTCATTCGTTAATGTCTCGCGATCTTGCTGGTTTTTGTTTGTTTGTTTTACAATTAAAACTAAAAGTCTGTTGTAACGCAAGCCTTACTGAACATGTACCGAGTAAAATATTACTGAAAATTTATTAGTAATGCCTTACACTACTGCGTTACAGCAAAAAATAATATGTTACTGTAATGCATTACTTTTGTAACACGTTACTCCCAACACTGTCAGTTATTTAGAAATACACACTTCATATATGTAGAGGAGAGCGGGGCACAACCTAAAACTTCTTGACTTTCTCAGTTTCTGTGTAAAATCACTTGGGGTTCAGAGTATTTATTTATTCCCACATTAATTTCACACGTCTAGTACAATTATGTGGTTTTGTTAACCCTGAACGAATGGAAGTGTGACAACATGCCCCATAGGTGGGGTATATTATAACAAGACCATGTGACAGATTAAAATGTTATCTGATCTAATCAAAAAAATAAACAAGACAAACTAAAATATTTTGCCTATAAAATACAATTAGTAACTTTTTCATATAAAATAATGGCATTTTTTTATAATTACAAATAAAAAACCTGTATAAAAACCTCATTGTAACGCAGTGTGACAACATGCCCCGGCTGTGCAACTGGGGTTTAAACCCGGCTAGTGTCTTCTGCTGGTTAGAGAAGCATTAAAGAACCATATCAACTGTTAAATAACAGATATAAGATTAAAGTAATATCAGATTTGACTAATGTTAAATAAAAGAGATAAAAAAAAGTAAAAATTTACTCAAATATTCAGTGATATCTTCCAAAGATTTCTGAATTTTGGCACAGTTTTTTCTCTATATAGTGTTGATATGACAACTAGTAAATACCCGAAGTTTCGTCATGCTGGCATTTGTGGAAGAATTTAAAACAAGTGTGTTACAACTAGCCGTGCGTTAGTTTGTGCCCCCTCACTCCTACATTCTCTGTACGATTATAAGATCATCAGATAAGTGAACTAATTAAAGTGAATAAAACAGATAAAGTGAACATTAGTAGTGCTGTGCTTGTGGGCTTACTTGAGCGACTCGGCCATGCGTGTGTATTCTGGAGCCTTCGCTTCAACTTTCTCCATGCACGTCCTTAACCTCTGCACAGCAAACACACACAGTACTGTGGGAAAGTCTATGCTAGGGCTGCACGATATTGAAGAGAAATGGAATATGCGATAACTCATTAAATACTGCAATACGATAATGCTTAAAGTGTGTAAAATAAACTTAAATTATCTTTAAAATATATTTAAAATTATATAACCTACATACATGTTTCACATTCTTTTTGTGACAAGAAAACATCCCTACAACTTCTGAAAGTGAACAGTGTTTTACTGTCACATAAGAAGTGTTATTTTAACATCAGTGTAAACCACAGGGTTTCAGCTTATCCTACATTAGCTGTAGTTAACAACAGAAACTCAATAATCAAATGTAAAAATAAAACACTGCTTAGTTTTCACTGTATGAATTAATATCCTGATTCTTATTAAAGCTACAAAGTTATTCAGCCGAGAGCAGTGAGTGATTTTCTCTGTCTTTTGTACATGACTCAGTTATTGCAAGCCGTTGCGATATGCATATCGCGATATATGCATTTGCGATATTTCGATATATTGTGCAGCCCTAGTCTATGCTTTATATTAACATGTACAATCACAACAATGCATATATAACTGCATGCGGAAATCATCAGGGTCCAAACACCCATGTGGAGGATTAGATGAATTATATATATATATAAACCTAAGAAGGACTTAAAGCAAGGATTTGGAAGAAAGTAGAAATCTGATTCTCTCATGTAAAGTTACATATTACAGTACTACTGGACGATTTTCATACAAATTTGGTACACATTTGTACACAATGTATGAATATGTTCATTTTCATAAAGTTATTAGCTGCTGAAATTTGATTGGTTGCTGGCAGTCATGTTTTTTTATGTATACAAGTCATATAAGAGGATATGATGTGACATCCACCAAAGAAGATTTATACAATTTTTTTCAGTTGTTGATGCAACTTTTTGTCCTCAGGATGTAAGTTTTGTCAAGATTTTGACATTTCTTTCAGAAGTTACAGCCCAATAAGTGAAAACAAGTGATGCCAGACCATTTAATACAGTTATATCTTCATAACGCTTTAACGAACAACCCTCTACGTACACACTGGACATAGAATCATAATTAGCTGTATAGTCAATGTCAATTCTATTACCTGTGTGTGTGTGTGTGTGTGTGTGTAGAGGGTTGTTTGAGCGACAGATGCTATTTAAATTGAATGACCTTGCACTAAGTATAATCGCATCTACTGGTATTTTCAATGTTTATATGTGAATAAATGTCTAAATTAAATCTGTTCATCATAAAGCGATCATGTTTCTTCAGAAATTTTGGACTAAACCGCTCAATTCATTTGGATTATTTTCACAATCTCTTTATGAACATTTTGAAGCTTCAAAGTGGTAGTTGTGTAGGCTGTCAATGGAAAGTACAGAACTGGCTCAGATTTTATTAAAAATATCTTCATTTGTGTTTGAACTAAAGTTTGTAGTGTTTGGAACAACATGAGGGTGAGTAAATGATGACAGAATTTAAATTTTTGGGTGAATTAACCCTTTAAACCAGCAACATTTGAGTGCATGAAGCGTCAAACATTTTACACTTAATTTTTTCAGTTAATCAAGTGTATCATCATCATCGGGGGATTTAAAGTGCACTTTTTCTACAAGTAGGCGAATTGGGACACACCTAAGGATCAATCAGATGAAAAAAGAAGAACATGATGTTTTTAAAGTCTGATGGATATCTGAGCTGAAAATGCCATGTTTTATTTGTTTCCATGAGAACATCAAGAAGATGTGGTCTCCAAAACCATACTAACTTCTAATTGTTACATTTTACAAATTTATGTTTACTCTTTGTTTAATGTAATTCAATTATATTTACTTGATCCAATGTTCAACAAAAAAAAGTTTAAAGGGGTGGTTGATTATGATTTAACTTTTCTAACTTTAGTTAGTGTGTAATACAACATCTGCAAAGTTACGACGCTCAGAGTTCAAAGCAAATGGAGATGTTTTCCTTTACAGAAATTGCTTTTTAAGGACTACAACAAACGGCTGGTAGGGACTACAGAAGCTTCTTCACGGGTTAGTGACATCACTAACCCTAAAATTTACATAAACCCCACCCCCGGTAATCGGAGCTGCTAACACACACACGCACACACACACAAGCTCTTGAAGCTCCGCCCTCTGCGCCGGGTGCCGCAGCTCATTTGCATTTAAAGGGACACACACAAAAACTGCGTGTTTTTGCTCACCCTCAAAAAAGTGAAAATTTTAACATAGTATAATAAACATATCTGTGGGGTATTTCGAGCTAAAACTTCACATACACACTCTGGGGACATCAGAGACTTATTTTACATCTTGTGAAAAGGACATTATAGGACTCCTTTAACTCTGAAGTTTGTACCTCGTAGAGTTTGACGATATCAGGCACGTGGTCTTTTTCCTCCAGTCTTCGCTGGTACCGGAGCAGCGCGTCCATGCAGTGATGGCAACAGCGCACACGGTCCTCATCCTTCTCCTCCAACACAGAGGTGACGGACGAGATGCTGTTAATGGACCCGCGCCGGAGGGTTTGCTGGGTCACCGGACCTGGAGAGCCAGTCTGGCCAGGAGCCCACAGAGCCTCCCTGGATCCACTGGTTAATTTATCTGAAAGCACATTACAGTACGTTCTGAAAAGCTGACCAACATGCTCAGGATGACCAACTCGCAGATACAACTTACTAAATCACACTAGATCACTAGAAAAAGTTCACGTCCCGAGTCAATCAATTAAAGGAGTAGTTCACTTCAGAATTAAAATCTCCTGATAATTTCCTCTCCCACACATCATCCAAGATGTTCATGTCTTTCTTTCTTCAGTGGAAAAGAAATGAAGGTTTTTGAGGAAAACACTCCAAGATTTTCTTCATATAGTGACTTCAATGGAGTCCAACGGGTCGAAGGTCCAAATGTGAGTTTCAGTGCAGCTTCAAAGTCTCGACACGATCCAGCCGAGGAATAAGAGTCTGATCAAGACAAACCATCCGCCATTTTATAACAAAAATAAACATTTATATACTTTTTTATCCACAAATGCTCATCTTGCACTAGCTGTGATGCGCCACACATTATGTAATCAGGTTGAAAGGTCACACGTGAAGTAGGCGGATGTAACAACAGTGTTTAGAAAGAGAATGTGCAAAGACTAAGTCAAACGCCATTTAACAAATTTTAAATAAAAAAAATAAATAAAAGGCGAGTTTTTCGCATCGCCCTACCTTTTCCGCCTACGTCACCTGACCGGTCAACGTGATTACGAAACTGTGCGTTCACACCGACCGCCCTGCCAACAACGCCGTAGAAAGATTGGTGGACGCTCTGACGTAGAGCGAATGCTTGGTCTTTTTTTAAACTACTTAACCCTTTCACACGTGAGTTTTAAATATTCTGGCTGACCCCCCAGCGTGAGTTTTTCAAGGCGACCGTTATTTAGAATGTGTCACTTTATGGTTTCCATGGTGACGCGTCATTGCTTGTCACGTGACACACCGCAGCAACAACAGAGCTGAATGAATGATGATCTGCTTTTATGTCATATTTCCTTTTTTATTCAAAATATTCACAAATTTGTTTGATATGGCATGAAATATCTGATATTCCGGTTGTCAAATATATGCAAGTGGAAGTGTTTTGTTGTTTAAACACCTTTATAACGATCGCGTTAGTTGAGCTGTATGCGCGATGGGCGCCGCCATCTTAGTTTGTGCCGCAGACGCAGTTCAGAGAATCGGATCTGTTGGATTTACAAAACGTTAATTCATCCACTTCTCCCGAAATACATACAAGTAAGTGGCTGGTGAACTGGGAGAAGAATAGAGTAAACTTTAAAATTACTTACACAATGTCTATCTGATATGAATAAAACTAATTATAATGGAAAGTATTATTATTGCCTCTTCCTTTGACATCAGTGTGTATTTTACGAACTCTAAATGTATTGTTTTTTTAGTACTTATATGTCTGGAACCTAAAATAAACATTATGTGGTTGAAAACACTGAAAAGTTGTGATATATGACAGCTCTGAGCGCGCCTGTCTCTGGCTCAGCGCCAGCCAACGCGCCAAAGCACATTTGAATTTAGCAGTTGATCACGTGATGCACTGACCGTTCTAATCACACCGGTGTGATCGTACGCTCCAGGGACCAGCCTAGACTGATCACACCGGTGTGATCGTACGCTCCAGGGACCAGCCTAGACTGATCACACCGGTGTGATCGTACGTGCGAAAGGGTTAAAGGGGCCACAAAGCAAACAAAGATGTTAAAAAAAATGTAGGGTATAAGTGAACCTCATGAAATCTTTTAAATGTGAAAGTAAGAAATTGATCGATGGAAAGAACTCAATTATAGTGACATGTTTTCTAACTAAATAATCCAATTAAAAGCCATTTGTGTGGCGTGGCTGTTGTGTTCATGGTTAAGTGACAGTCTAATTTGGACTACCGCTGAAAAACAAGCGTTCTAGTGCAAAAATGTTGCCTTTATCAAACTCACATGATCAATTTTGCTTGGGAACTAATGTGATCGGAACCAAAGTTTACAGGACTGCGTTCTCTGGACTCCTCTCAAGCGGATCGCGTCATAGCTCATTACCATAGAGTTGACCTGACTTCAACTCTCCTCGCCGACGGCTCACATTGAAAATGAATGACTTCGCATGCAAGACGAGCATTAGTGGTTAAAAAGTAGGGCTGTAACGATACACCAAACCCACCATTCGGTTCGTACCAGGGTTGGCTCTTGAAAAAAAGAGAGATTTTGAGGGAAAAAATATATATTTTCATTAAATAACATTTGAAAAACCTACAGGTTAATCATTTTTTATAATGTTAACTTCAAATAATACTAATAGTAATTTGAAGATGTGGTTGCATTGGATCTGGACGGGAAGGATAACTGGGAGTTGGAAGGAGTGTGTGTTGCGATTCTGCCTTCTCACACACAGGTTTTGGTTTCATATCACATATCGTTACAGCCCTATTAAAAAGTATATAAATGTTTATTTTTTTTAGAAAATGTCTGCTGGTTTGTCTAGATAAGACTCATTCCTCGGCTGGGATTGTGTCGAGACTTTGAAGCTGCACTGAAACTCACATTTAATTCTGAAGTGAACTAATTCTTTAACTGGTCTCCAAAATGTGTCTGACTAATTTATTCTAGCCTAGTAATGTCTGCTGTGGCCAACTTACAGCCAGTCATTGGTCAACAAAATACTGAACTGACCACAGTCTAATCTGTCTTGCAGCAGTTTCACAATAAATCAAAAATAATTTTACGCACAGTAACGTATATTTATTATATATATATATATTACAATAAAGATCTTGTTGGCATCTGTCAATTGAAATATAGCTTAGTGCGCCAAAGGTTGCGATTTAATTAAAGTATATAGTCTATTGTAATTCACTGGGTTCACAAAACTCATTATAAATGTGGTTTAATCCAGAGTTTATGATTAATTCTGCAAAAGACGCACAATTTGGTCTTTAAAATGCTTTCACTATGAACTGCTTAAATTTGGAGCAAGAGATACAGGGGCAGTGACTTTATTGCGTCAGATATATGTCACTTTACTCACATGCGAAACGAACTGCCTGACAGAACCGATTCACAGAAGTCTATTGGACCTCCATCACTACTATACAGACTCTTTCAAATCAGTAACATTTCAGCTAGAACACTTGTATCTGAAAATGCAGGCAGAGGACAGAAAGGCAACTCACTATTTCTGAAAAAAAAAGGATATGCATTGAATTCTATGCAAGTAAAAAACTAAAAGGTAATGAAGAAAGTCTTAATGTATAGAATTTTCCATTTAACTCTCTGGCACTCTATGGTCACTTTGGACCGGAATCGATTTTCAAAAATGTTTTACTTCATCGTAATGGTTTGGCATGTAGTGACTTTTGTGGCACTTGCTATGTGAGCGAGATAAAAAAATCGTGTGTATGATTTAAATGGTCCTAAAAATAGTCACACTTGCACTCTCCTCGCGATCAAAAATGAGCAGCATAGAAATTAATGATTTTGTTTTTTAAATACAGAGAATTTTTGTGGGTATAATCAACAAATCATCCACAATGAAGGGGTTAAACAGCAAAAAGGGGTTAATTGATTTTTTTTTTTTATTATTGTGACGCAAAACTGTGGAAACAAATGTATCATAATTATTGCATACATATGGGGGGGGGGGGGCTGTTACATTTGAGGTTTTCGGACCCTTTTGACCAGGAGGAGTATAAGTGTGAACTAGAGGATGGATACCCAACCGGGCCGGGTTCGGACAGATATTTAGAAATTATGTTCGGGTTCGGGTCGGGCTCGGTCACATCAGCGCGATATGGCATTGAACATTTTAAATTTAAAACAGCTTATTATGTTGGTAGCCAATGTGCCTGAAGCTTTCACATGATGCAAACGTTCGTTTCTGTGATTAAAATACATGTAAAATATTAACATAACATCTGTCTTCCTGTGTGCGGAAATTTGTTTATGTAGCCGTGACAACGAAACACATCGCATTGCGTTAATTGCGCTTGTTTCTCCGTGCGCGCTGATGCACTCATCCTGCTGACATTTCCGAATGTCTTCCTACAGTTGCTTAATAAAAGCAGGCTTTCCACACAAACGCACATGTGTCATTAGTATGAGAAAAAAAATGGGATTTTAACTGTCGGCCTCGGGTCGGGCATAAATATCTTTATGCCTGTCGGGCTCGGGTCGGGTTCGGTTACTGCTCTGTCGGACGCTGGCCGGGCTCGGACAAAAAAAATTCGTCCCGATCCGCACTCTACTGTGAACCCTAAACGAGAAGCACCAGAGGGTTTCATCTAACATATGTGAACGTGTGTAACTCACATGCCATTGGCAGAGGCAGAAACTCTGTGCACTTCCTGCACATGATGGACCCACAGAGCCGGCAATGGTGGCGACGGTTGCGGATGTTGAATTTGCCTCCACAATCAGGACAAAACGGCACATCCTGGTCATTCACCCACGATACCACCGATTTCTCAAGTGCTGAAAAAACAAAGAACCATAGTAGTCACATTTTACGTTATTGCTAAAATGGTACACAGCATATTTTTGATATTTTATTCACATACATCTTATTTGCGCTCCATCCATGCTGGTTCTGTCAAAGGAGGTTAGCTGGAAATGAAAAGCAAAAGTAGTCATGTGAAACAATTTAATTAAATGCAGTTCTGTTAAAGATTTAACCCATTATCTGAATTTATTAATCTTAAGACCCCCCAAAAATCTGCTTATGTATGTGAATATGTGAATCTAGACACTTCTAGCATTGCAAGTTGCACGTTCCAAAACGTGAGCACAAGTCAAGTTTCAGCTCTCAGAGAGGCGGGGTTTAGAGAGACTGATGCTGCGTCTCAATTCGCCTACTTATACTACGCCCTAAAAGTATGTACTCTTTTTGTGAAGGAAAAGTAGATACTTTTGAGTGTGTAGCAGAAGAGTAGACAAGCTTTGAGACATGCTATCACGTCATACAATTGTGTCTTTAACTGTTGCTCTCTGTCGCAGTAAACTGACCTGTCAATCATCTTGTCACAGTTAAAATCCTCCACTTTTCATCCTACCGTATCGAGAGAAATGCAGAAGCACGTTGATCTGCAGTCACAGGTCGTTCATGCGGAGACGCTCCTCATATTAATGCATAATGATGCATTTAAAAGTTAATGGCCAAACGGATCTTTATAAAAGTCCACATTGTTATTGTTGTTGATGAAATATATCACGGATAACATTAAATTTATCTATCAGGTTAAACTTTGATTAGTCACTCAAACCTTTATCTAAACATCTCGGTAGAGAATATCCGCCATGTTTTGTTGTTTTTTAACACTTTTTTTCTGGTGTTTGTAGTTCCTCCTCCGAAGTGCAATGGGTTGTGGGTAATATTAGCTGTTATAGTGTGAGTATGGATCCACACTTCGAAAATCCACCGGGAATAGTAGACCATCCAGGGACTTTTGGCATACTCTTTTCAACATACTATGCTTTGGGACACACTTATTCTAATCTCACACACTGTTTAGGGTGGATAGTATGGGATGCAGGGTGAATCTTCCAATAAACTGTTTTCAGACTCTTTGAGAAATGAGGTGATGTGCAATATAATATATGTTATGACTTTTTTTTTTTGACCTTGGATGCATGTAAACGTATTGTAGGAGACTCTAAAAAAAAATAGGAACCTTTAAAATAACAAAAAAAGGGCACTTTAAGCATGTTCAACAGAGCCATGCACATGCAATGTGCTGCTGGAAAAGCATTAGTGTCTAATACTTGCCTAGAGTAAATTAATAATCAAATAAAATGAAATGACTAGAAACGTAATGCTCAAACATTCACCTTTTCCAGTCGTATAATGCATTTATTGACTTCAATAACATAATGGTCGATTCTTGCAGCTCTTTGCTTCTTGAAAGAATCCAAGTGACTGCGAGTGGCTCCTATTTCAACAGAAGACACATTACAGTCTGACAATGACAACTGACTGTAGTCAACACCCACTGATCCAGGAACAGCTTGAATGCTAGGGCTGCACAATTTGGGTCAAATGTCATATTGCGATTATTGAGGTCAATATTGCGATTGCGATATAATAAACAAATGGTTTCATCAGTCAACTTGCTTGGTTCTAAAGCAAAATGCACACACAGATTAGTGATAATTCTGAAATGTGTATTTCTCAACTCAAACTAGCAACAACAACTAAATGATTGATAACACCTATAATGATCAATAAGCCATTGATGTCTGGATAAAAATTAACAGTCCGCACTGCATAAATTATAAATTATATATAGACTAATCCTTATTAAAGCTACAAAAGTTCTTTAGTCAAGAGCAGTGAGTAATTTTCTCTGTTCCCTTTGTTCTTTGATTAACTTTACAGACAGAAAGCATTATTGGCTGCTGGCCCTTTAAGAGCAGCCGCTGCTGACAGAGACGAGGGTCTCACACACGCGTCATTCCCTCACAACTCTTTACGTCCATCATAAGACTGCTCTTATGTTATGAAGATGCTCGACAAAACGACATGTTGGCATAATTGTGTGTGTTATTGTTAGTTCAAGAGCGAAAGAGAACTGTATTCTGGCGTGCTGTCTTGTGCGCACGCATGATACTGGCGCGCGTCTTTCTGTGAGTCAGTCAGGACGTTCACAGGCAGCGCGCTCTCTTTTGACTTTTCGTGCATGAATGGTTTAAAAGTAGTGATCGACCGATGTATCGGTTTACCGATATTTTTACCGATTTTTAAGCATTTTCCCATAATCGGGTATCGGTTTTGTAATATCGGATTCGCCGATAAACGGCGCCATCTTGTGGCCGTTTTGAGAATTCCGCCATTGCAGCCCGCGTCTGAGGAGATCAGTCAACAACAACTCTGTGCACAGGTAAATTATATGTTCTACTTGCTTTGCTTTAATTATTTAACTTTATTTAACATAACAGACCTGCAGAAATGAGTTTTGAGACATAAATGCCTGATATAGTTTATTTATGCAGCTTGGTTCTAAAAAATTGAGACGAACTCATGGAGTCACGTTGCGTAATCCGTCATGTCCTGCCCCAATAAAGGCGTAACTTTACATGAATTAAATAAAACAGACATGAATGAGTGCATGTTGAAAATAAAAGCGCTGAATTTAATCCTCTATCTGTTGTATTTACTCACCATTAGTCTCGAAAAAAAAGTTCGCTCATATTGCTGAGCACTGGGTTGATGATCAGGAATGCTCAAGCACGGCCACTGAATGAAACTTTTGACAAGATGATCTTGTTTAAACATCCTAGATTATATTATCATTTACTACATATACTGCAATTATTTCGCTTTAAAATGATACCGCTTTGTGGAAATTAATTATTTATTATCTGCGATCGCGGTTGAGTATCATTCTGTGTAAATGCATAGATAAACAGCACTTTGTTAGAAAGCATTTCATGATCTAGACCGACAAACACATTATTAATAATTAGTAACATACTAGTTGGAAAATGCAATGATGTATATGCTGTTTTGTTTGTTACTTTCCTGACAATGTTATATTCCAGCTAATATTATTCAGTGAATTAATATTACCCAGTGAATTATTCCTCACTCTTAGTTTAAACCTATTAAACGGCACATAAACCTTCTAAAACCGTTTAAAATTAATTACATTTCTGCATAGGTGATATGACTCTGTCCCCTGTCAATTATTTTCTCCATATGAAAACATTAGACTTTTAACATTTACTTGCCTATTGTTAACATTGTTGCTGCTGATGCTTATAAATTATATGTATAATTTAGATATAAATTATATAATGTAATAATATAAATGTTTTTATTGTGATTTGAAGATTTAATTTAACATGAAAGAGTGTTAACTTTCAACACTTTTGTTTATTTTTTTAAGATGACTGAAAGGAGGAAAAATCAAAGGACTTACTCCACAGACCCCTCTATTTATTTGTGTATAAATTTAAAGGGTTTTTTTGTATGCAAGGAGGGAGTGATTGTTATAAATAAAATGGTTTGTTCAGTTCATTTGTGTTGTAATAATTGTGTCAAAAACAGAAGTATAACAGTAAATAAATATCGGTTCTGCATATCGGTTATCGGGCACATAAACATGCAAATAATCTGTATCGGTATCGGTTATAAAAAATCAATATCGGTCGATCACTATTTAAAAGCATTCGCATGAATAAGAGCGGGATTATGTAACACTAGCCAAAGGATGACAAAAAATAACAGATGCTGCGTTAATTGCGTTAACAGCCCTAATTTGTTTATTTCATATAAAATCGCAGCATTTTGCGTCATGTAATCGCATAGGCTTGACATCGCGATTGCAATATGATTAATCGTGCAGCACTAGCATGTACAATAACAACCAACATTTAACTGCATAGCACTGAAAGCAATGTGAAGGACTTCTTGCTGAAGAACGTTATAGATCTGTGTTTGTTAGTAAGAGTCTTACCGAGCTCCTGCGGCTCCCACATGTACGGGTCCACTCCTCCGTAATAAAACGATTCATAGCTGCTGTCTGTCCGCTCATCTCCGTCACGCTTTAACAGCTTGTCTTTGGCTTTCTTTGCCTTTTGCACCAGGCCTGAGAAACAATGAACAATACAGCTGAATACGTCAGTTCCTTCACTTGCTAGGAAACTAGGATGTAAACTAACATGGTGTGTTAGAAGTATCAGTGTAGGAGTGAGGGGGCACAAACTAACGCACGGCTAGTTGTAACACACTTGTTTTAAATACTTCCACACATGCAAGGATGACGAAACTTAGTGTATTTACTAGTTGCCATATCAGCAATATATAGAGAAAAAATTACACCAAAATTCAGAAATCGTTGGAAGATATCACTGAATATATCACAAAACTTTCTGTTTTTTTATTTAAAATGAGACAAATCTGATATTACTTTAATTTTATATCTGTTATTTAACAGTTGAGATAGTTATTTAATGCTGATCTAACCAGCAGAAACACTCGCCGGGTTTAAACCCCAGTTGTGCAGGCGGGGCATGTTGTCACACTGTGTTACAATGAGCCCCAATTAGAACTATGATATTCTATTCTACACTTTTATCAATTCTATTGAGTAAGGGCGCATAGTAAGCATTGATGCTCCCTGGTTTTTGAGGTGCATTGTGGGATTTTTTAGGGAGAGAACGTTCCAGTTCACTGGAGGGATTCTACGATTGACACAGCCCTTAAAATAGCCGACTCCCTGATCAGTGCTCTGACTACTGAACTAGGGAGCTGATTGAGACGCACCCCGTGTTATTTTAGTCCAGTGTTTCTCAACCTCTCCTGCAGGGACCCCCTGACAGGACATGTTTTTGTTTTAACCCTGAAATGGCACACCTGATTCAATTAATTAAAGGCTCAAAGGCTTAATGTGTAGCTGACTAATTGAATCAGGTGTGCCATTTCAGGGTGAAAATAAAGACATGTCCTGTCAGGGGGTCCCTGCAGGAGAGGTTGAGAAACACTGTTTTAGTCAAACTTCTTAGGTTGCTAAAACTGCGGGACGTGCTTGATATTAAACTGTGATATTTTGTATCCATTTACTACAAATTTGCTGCTAGTACAGACACATATTTCTTTTCCAGTTGGTTCTTTGCAATGTTGGGACATATGCTGGCAAATGTAACCTTACTGTTGACCTGCCAAATCACTTCCATTTGTTTTATTATTAAAAGATATTGGAAGTAAATTCTTTATGGGTCATTATAAATTCTTTGCCTTAAAAGTACCAAATAGTCACACACACACACAAAAAGATGCATCGATAATCGTTTTAGCATCGCAGCCCTCTGAATCGTAATCGAATCGAATAATTGACTGGCTCCTCCCCCTTTTCAAATAGCAAATAGCGTTTAGTTTACAGACTGCGAGTCGTACTTGACAGCACCAATTCTATAGTGGATTCAATAGTAAAAGTGTGAATAAACTCTAGCCATTTCATTCTTAACCAACGTACAATTGGAAAACTTCATGAAACTGGAGCGTTTGAGCAACTGAACACACACATCTCAACCCATATTGCTCTGTGTCGCGCCAGGTGGTGTTTATAGCATAGAGATTAGATTCAGATTCTAGAGAGCATGTGATTGGACAGAAGATGTGATGAGAAGCTGAAGTCCGCGGTGATGTCATAAAAATCCCTGATCCATTTTAGCAGAAGTGAGAGACTGTACGTTTTGAATGCTTACAGGTCCTTCTCAAAAAATTAGCATATTGTGATGAAGTTCATTATTTTCCATAATGTAATGATAAAAATTAAACTTTCATATATTTTAGATTCATTGCACACCAACTGAAATATTTCAGGTCTTTTATTGTTTTAATACTGATGATTTTGGCATACAGCTCATGAAAACCCAAAATTCCTGTCTCAAAAAAATAAGCATATCATGAAAAGGTTCTCTAAACGAGCTATTAACCTAATCATCTGAATCAACTAATTAACTCTAAACACCTGCAAAAGATTCCTGAGGCTTTTAAAAACTCCCAGCCTGTTTCATTATTCAAAACCGCAATCATGGGTAAGACTGCCGACCTGACTGCTGTCCAGAAGGCCATCATTGACACCCTCAAGCAAGAGGGTAAGACACAGAAAGAAATTTCTGAACAAATAGGCTGTTCCCAGAGTGCTGTATCAAGGCATCTCAGTGGGAAGTCTGTGGGAAGGAAAAAATGTGGCAAAAAACGCTGCACAACGAGAAGAGGTGACCGGACCCTGAGGAAGATTGTGGAGAAGGACCGATTCCAGACCTTGGGGGACCTGCGGAAGCAGTGGACTGAGTCTGGAGTAGAAACATCCAGAGCCACCGTGCACAGGCGTGTGCAGGAAATGGGCTACAGGTGCCGCATTCCCCAGGTCAAGCCACTTTTGAACCAGAAACAGCGGCAGAAGCGCCTGACCTGGGCTACAGAGAAGCAGCACTGGACTGTTGCTCAGTTTTGCATGTCATTCGGAAATCAAGGTGCCAGAGTCTGGAGGAAGACTGGGGAGAAGGAAATGCCAAAATGCCTGAAGTCCAGTGTCAAGTACCCACAGTCAGTGATGGTCTGGGGTGCCATGTCAGCTGCTGGTGTTGGTCCACTGTGTTTTATCAAGGGCAGGGTCAATGCAGCTAGCTATCAGGAGATTTTGGAGCACTTCATGCTTCCATCTGATTTCATTTTTCAGCACGACCTGCTCACAGTGCCAAAACCACTGGTAAATGGTTTACTGACCATGGTATTACTGTGCTCAATTGGCCTGCCAACTCTCCTGACCTGAACCCCATAGAGAATCTGTGGGATATTGTGAAGAGAAAGTTGAGAGACGCAAGACTCAACACTCTGGATGAGCTTAAGGCCGCTATCGAAGCATCCTGGGCCTCCATAACACCTCAGCAGTGCCACAGGCTGATTGCCTCCATGCCACGCCGCATTGAAGCAGTCATTTCTGCAAAAGGATTCCCGACCAAGTATTGACTATTGAGTGCATAACTGAACATAGTTATTTCAAGGTTGACTTTTTTTTTTGTATTAAAAACACTTATTTTATTGGTCGGATGAAATATGCTAATTTTTTGAGACAGGAATTTTGGGTTTTCATGAGCTGTATGCCAAAATCATCAGTATTAAAACAATAAAAGACCTGAAATATTTCAGTAAAATACATGAAAGTTTAATTTTTATCATTACATTATGGAAAATAATGAACTTTATCACAATTTGCTAATTTTTTGAGAAGGACCTGTATATCTCCTAAAGCAAATTTCGTCATTGTTTTTGGAGCACACCAGCTTATTCATAACCTTAAAGCTAACATATTCATACTAAAAGCTAAAAAACTTCAATTTTAATCTCAGGGGGCCTTTAATTCAGACTTACTCTTCAGCTGTCCACTGACGTGCCGGTTGTCTCCGGAGTGTTCCTCTTCATAATGGCCTTGTAGCTGGTAGAAGGACTGAAGGTCTTTCAGACAGAGCGGGCACAAGAAGCCCTCCTTCACCTCAGCCGAGTCCTCCAGTGACGGCGCGTAGATGGAGGCCATGAGGTGTGTGTGAGAGTCTGTGTCAGATCCAATGCTTCTGAGATCACGCTGCACCTGTCTGACAGCACCGGCCACCCCAGACCCGTTCCATCACTCAAACAAGAAACAAATATATTAATATTGCACAGACAATTATGTGACATCTCAAGATAAAACACCTGTTTAAATACAATATTGTCTGCCCAATAAATGCTTTAGTACCCGTAGGCGGTATGATGGCATAATATACTTCCATTAAAAAACATTATATAAATTCCCACTTTTATTTAGAAGAATGTTGTTGTTTTTTCGTTATTGTGTGTTAACTTGATAAATGTGCGATTTGTCCTCTATTGTAAGCCTTCTTGCCTGTGTATGATAGTTTGTAAACAGGCCTAACCTAAACACACTAACAGATGAGAAAAGAACAAGTTTATCTACCTTATTCCTTAGCGACAAGCTTTAGGGGTTTTTACCGTCCTCTTAAGAGTGAATATTTAGAGATATCAAGAATAAAAGCGCTTTAAATGGAGAGTAAAGCGGTGATCATACAGATGATCGTGTGACTCGGTTCACTAGGCGTGATCACAGGATCTCTGAGCTGCGCATGCGCATCACATCGGCGTGTCAAAATAAAAGTCCCCTCTGAAATTATAGTCCCCTTTGGTGAAAATCAAGTTTTTAATGTTGTTTGTATGTCTGTGTTTGTTTTTTTTTTTTTAATATATGCTTTATTACAAACCATGTGCAAATTCATAAGTCAACATCATTGCTGAGCTGCTGTGAGTGAGTGGAGACGGGGCTCATTTGCATATTCAACATTCAAGCTGTTTTAAGGCACGAAGAAAACATTTTAAAGGAAAAAACGTTTAAATATATCATTTTGGTGATAAAATATGAGTTTTGACTACAGGGGGACTTTAAACAGCAGAACATGCAGGTACTCAGGCCTACTGACCCTAACATCCAACTGAATATTCTGTTAATCGGCTTGTTACACTTTTATATGCCAGGTTCTGCTAGATTGAACTATTAATGATAAAAAACAACCACAAACAAACATCCTTGACAAATAAGTTTATTTTTTTTATTGAACCAAATGTCACAGCCATACTATGGAAGCTTATGTGTAGCAATATTCAATTTGAAATGTAATATGCAAAATGATAATGCAATATGTAAAACTGGCAATGCATTTCTGTATTTAAATTTACATTTTCCATTACATTTGTGCAACGTTTGGTGCAAAATGAAAATGATAATTCAATTATATAATTTACATTTGCCATTTCATACATATGTTTTAATATGTAAATTGAATACGTATTTTAAAGCTTTATAAATTGCAAAATTAAAATGAAAATGTATTAAAGAAATTATTAGATCTGTGTAAAATGTTCAAGCAAAAACTGTAGCAAAATTATCATTTAAATGTTATTTTTCTTAATTGCATTTACACTCACAGTTTAACAGTTAAGACACTTGCGATTGCATTTTCATTAAATGTCCCGCAATGAATGTAGCAAAATTCAATGTGCAAATTGAAAATGCATTCCGAGCCGATCACGCCCCTGCCCCGCCCCCTCCCTCCCGCTCACTCTTGTCAATCACTGCATCAAGGCGGGGCTCGGCAACATTTTGAGGTGTTGGAAGGAAACATGGCGGCGGCAGAGCTGGTACGAGCGTAAATTTACTGGCAGATGAAGGGGAGGTATGGAAGTAAAATAATGTCAAATGTTTTTGAAATAAAAAGCCTGTTGAATTGCACTATAGTAAAAAAAATAGGCATTGCATTAACCATGATTGCATTTTAATGCATTGTATTTTTAGGGCTTGCATTTTTATGGGTTGAAATTCAACATGGTTGAATATAATATAATATAAACACTGAATTTGTGGAAGCGAATTTGCAAAGCGAAATAAAATGGACAGAAAATTGAATATTATTGGTTGTATTTTTAAACAGTTAGAATATTTTGGAAGTGAAATATGAATGGTGAATATGGATTATTGAATTTTTAATAATGAAAATGTGTTTGAAATGTTTTTAATTGAAATATTCACAGCTTAAATATTCAACCATGTTGAATTTCAGCCCATAAAAATGCAAGCCCTAAAAATACAATGCATTAAAATGCAAGCATGGTTAATGCAATGCCTATTTTTTTTTTCAAGTAGTGCAATTCAACAGGCTTTTTATTTCAAAAACATTTGACATTATTTTACTTCCATAGCACTAGCGTAGCCAGGAATCACAATGTAGGTGGGCCCAGAGAAAATCGGGTGGGCACAGCCTAAAATGCATCTGTGATCAAAATAGGCCAACACAACTACACCTGCTTGAATACACCACAGTTTAAAGGGCCCCTATTATGGATTTTTGAAAATTACCTTTAATGTAGTGTCAGGGCTCCAGACTAACTTTTCCACTGGTTGCACTGGTGCTACCAACTTTCTCAGTTGAGAACCAGCATAGGATTTGGTCGTACCAATAATTTTTTTTTTTTTTTTTGCTACATGCCATGGGATTAATCAATGCATGCTGATGAATAGTGGTCTTAATCTGCATACCCTAGTTTTACACTGATGTTAAAAGACTGACAGTTACAAGACCTCATGTTAGCAAAATGTTTTAATCTTTTAACTATCAAATCAAAAAACTCTAAAAAAAAAATAATAAAAAAAAAATATTAAAAAAACATGTATGTTCTTTTCATTTGTATATGCCTTAATTCCTGAATTCCTAATTGGCGCGTTTCACCATCAGTGTGCAATGCGCTTGATGTGTACGTTCGTTAATAAATAAACTGCAAGTGTCTTGCGGAAGAACACTGTAGCCGGAGCTACTTCTCTCCGTTAATGTCTGAGGCGAGTCACTGGGCAACTCCGCAGCCGAGCCGACCTCGGGATAAAATAGTCAGAAAATAAACACTTATTATAGGAGTACCGTAGTGATTCAGGATAAGTCAAAAACACGGTTTGGAAAATGGATTCATGATGTACTCATTCATTTTGAACATAAGTTACGGACTGCAGCAGCTGCTGATACAACGGCGTTCTGTTGCACATGCGTGAATTTACTGAGTAGTACATGACCATGCACTCGCACAAATGCGACCACATAAAATTTTAACTCGCACATTTTTAAAAAATGGTCGCAGTCTGGAACCCTGTTAAGATTTATTTTTATAGGTCAAGTATTGTAATAATGGCAACAGAATTCCCTCCTATAGGCTACCTTGTGTGGCCACTGACTGGATGGGCCTGACTGACAAGTGGGTGGGCCCAGGCCCATCCAGGCCCACCCGTAGCTACGCGAGTGTTCCATAGGGGAGCGTGAACAGAGAAATTGTAGTGTTTCCGAAGATTATTACGCGTCTGCAGGTGATAGAACCAGTGCGTTGTTGGACCGTCTGGGAGAATGTTCTGCCTTATCACCCATTTGATGTCAACTTGCTGCACTGTTGTTGTCTGATGCAGGACTCTGTTAATGATAGTTTCGTTTTGTATTAAATATTCTCATTGTCTGATACAAATATGCTTAACTTTATTCTTATTACTATTATCAGGGGCGTCGGACTGGGGGTAAAACCAGTACTGATTACCAGGGCCCCAAGGGGAGAGAGGGCCCTTGAAAAGTCTGGAATATATTTTATTTGGAACATGGGGGCCCATCGGGACTGCCTATACATAGGGCCCAGGATCTTGTGCTACACCCCTGACTATTATTAACTATAATTACCCAATAATGTTGGAGATCCTACAGGTTTTCTTTACAAATGCATTGGCCTAATACTCTGAGATCACAGAATATGACGGGTCAAATTCATAGCTACCAATAAATGTGACCGCTCTTTATTTCTTCATAACTGACTGTAATGTTCAATAAAGTGACTCATGTGATGTATGACCATCTCCCATTTATATTTTATTAAGCATATTGATTAGGTATAATGATAAATATACTAGCTACAGTGTCACGGAATCTGACGGGTCAAATTCATACCGAAAAATGGCCGCTCTTTATTTCACCATATCTGAATGTAATCTTCAATAAAGTGACTCATTTGATGTTTAACCATCTCCCTTTTCTATTTTATAAAGCATATATAAAGCATATAAATATATAGGGTCATCACGGAATCTGACGGGTTTTGATGCCATCGTCTATAATTGGTCTAATATTTTAAAAACCGAAGCCCCACATACAAAACTTTAACCGGCACAAACGAACGAGACTATTTTATTTGGAGGATGTGGGGGAATGGGTGACCTCAGAATGACCTATAAATATTCTTTAAATATATAAAAAATCGAAGCAGCACAAACAATAAAGCAAAGTAACAGCACAAATGAAGTAAAAACGATTGAGCCTATTTTGCCGACGTTTTGCATTGGGTGGGGGCGGGGCCAACTTCACGCAGTGATTGACAAGAGTGAGCGGGAGGGAGGGGGCGGGGCAGGGGCGTGATCGGCTCGGAATGCATTTTCAATTTGCACATTGAATTTTGCTACATTCATTGCGGGACATTTAATGAAAATGCAATCGCAAGTGTCTTAACTGTTAAACTGTGAGTGTAAATGCAATTAAGAAAAATAACATTTAAATGATAATTTTGCTACAGTTTTTGCTTGAACATTTTAAACAGATCTAAAAATTTCTTTAATACATTTTCATTTTAATTTTGCAACTTATAAAGCGTTAAAATATGTATTCAATTTACATATTAAAACATATGTATGAAATGGCAAATGTAAATTATATAATTTAATTATCATTTTTATTTTGCACCAAACGTTGCACAAATGTAATGGAAAATGTAAATTTAAATACAGAAATGCATTGCCAGTTTTACATATTGCATTATCATTTTGCATATTACATTTCAAATTGAATATTGCTACACATAAGCTTCCATACCAAACAGGTTTCAGTCAAAAAAGGATGCTTAGATATTATATCTGCAAAACATTATGAAGGATAAAACAAACAAACAAACAAACAAATATTTCTTCCTTTTTCCTATAGGGACACATTCAAATCACCTATATAGCACAACAATATAGATTGTCAAAGCAGCTTTACAATGATAATAGGAAATGAATGTAACAGAGATTGTACATTATAAAGAATTCATCCATAAAGTTGAACAAAATATCATTATTTTTGTTATTAATTAGCATGAAGGACTTTCAACGAATCCATCTCTATTAAGAATAAATTACATTTAGGTATGCATTTTGCACATTTTTGTTTATGCATGTAATATTTATCATCCAAAATATAGAAGTTCACAACATATACAAACATTTTGCTTCTATGCGTGTAAGAACATATAACATTTTTTAGAGATAGTTTATAACTAACATTTCTTGGGGCAAATATAAAAAACTAACATCAGACCAAAATTTTAAAGATAAATCACAGTTGTAAAACAAATGATCGAGTCAAGTCTTCCTGTACAGAACAAAAAGAGCATTTGTTGTCAATGTCCATGAATTTTAAAGAGGAAACTTTACATGGGTAGATTTTGTGAAATATTTTAAAGCGTATCTCTATAACTTTATTTAACATACAAACTGTATATGGATTTAATCATGCCTCTTTCCAATGAATATCAGCTATCTGTGCATTTGAAAAAAAAAAACTCTATGAGCTTTAACAAATGAGACAGATTTAATAAACAGGGCAAATTAGCGTGATCTACTAATGATTTACGCACACATTAAAGAACACATGGATCATTAATGGAATGTTTAACTGTTGAAATTGAAATGAAGAAACAGAGGAATATTGTTGTTACATGTATATATAGAACTCCAGGGTCTAGCATTACATCATTTAATAATAAGCTGGAGCAATTATTATTTGGGATTAATGAACAAAAAGTGTCTATAATTTGCGGGGACTTTAATATAAATCTCTTGAATGTGTCTAATCATACTGGTAGTTTAGAGTTTCTTGATTTAATGTATAGCAGAGGCCTTTATCCCACCATTACTAGGCCTAGCCGAATAACTTCCAGTTGTGCCACATTAATTGACAACATTTTTTTAAATATAATTGATAAAACGGTTAAAAGTGGTCTTTTGATAAATGACACAACTGATCATTTACCGATATTTGTAACTCACCTCTGTGAAGTAAAAACAAATAAAGAAAAGTCTAGTAAGGTTATTAGGTTAAGAACGGAGGAAAGACTAAATAGATTTAGGGATGCTCTTATGAAAGAACAATGGGATAATGTTTATAGTACAAATAATGTTAATAAGGCTTATGAATTATTTGTTGAAAAGTATCTATGGTTATATAATAAAAATTGTCCTATAAAAACAATGAATGATAGAGCAAGAAATAATAAAAAACCTTGGTTAACGAAAGGTATATTGAAATCGTGTAAAAAGAAGAATAAGCTTTACCGGGATTTTGTAAAATATCGGACAGCTAATGCAGAAAAAATATATAAATCTTATAAAAATAAGCTGACTTCTATAATGAGACGTGCAAAGAAAGATTATTATATAAGCTTGTTGATAGATAATAAAAGTAATATTAAAAGAATGTGGAAAGTCTTAAGGGAGGTTATGGGCAGTGAAGTGAATTATTGTCAGCCATCATACTCAATGAATGAACAGAATCTCGAGATAAGTGGTGGAAAAATGGCTGATGAATTTAATTCATTTTTCTGCAATGTTGGTCCAAATCTTGCCAAAACTATACCACTACATAATGAAAATAAAAGCTGGATAGGTGAAAGCAGAGTTATGCAATCTCTTTTTCTTGATGAAGTTAGTGAGAATGAAATTGTTTCTACTGTATCTAAATTAAAAAGTAAATATTCATGCGATAGTGATGGCTTAGATATGTTTATTGTCAAAGAAACTATAAGTTGCATTAGTAGACCATTAAAATATATAATAAATTTGTCTTTTAATACAGGTTTCTTTCCAGAAAAAATGAAGGTGGCTAAAATTATTCCCTTATTTAAATCTGGTGATAGGCATAGTCTCACAAATTATAGGCCTATATCTTTGCTTTCCCAATTTTCAAAAATTCTTGAGAAGCTTTTTGTTAAAAAATTTGATTGTTTTCTTGAAAAAAATTCTTTGATACACGATAATCAGTTTGGGTTTCGAAGCACCCGCTCAACAACTATGGCTTTGATGAAAATCACAGAAGATATTACTACAGAATTGGAGAATAAAAATCATACGATTGGTGTTTTTATTGATCTTAAAAAGGCCTTCGACACTCTTGATCATGGTATATTGATATCCAAATTACAGACATATGGAATTAGAGGTGTAGTATTAAATTGGATTATTAGTTATTTAGAAAATAGACAACAATATGTAGAGTATATAGGCCATGAATCTAAGTTGGAACTCATACAGTGTGGAGTCCCTCAAGGTTCTGTGCTGGGGCCAAAATTATTTTCTTTATATATTAATGATCTCTGTGATGAATCAAAGATTTTACGTTTTGTTCTTTTTGCAGACGATACAAATTTTTTTGCATCGGGGAAAAACTTAAACGTATTAATGAAAACTATTGAACAAGAATTGGTCCTACTTCAGAAATGGTTTAATAAAAATAGACTGTCATTAAATTTAAGTAAAACAAAATTTATGTTGTTTACAAATCAAAAATGTTCTGAAAATGTTAGTTTGAGTTTTAATGGAATAACTATTGATAGAGTATCAGAATTTAGGTTTTTAGGAGTACTCATTGATGAAAAATTTAAATGGAAGTCACATATAGCTTATGTAAGAAATAAAATTTGTAGAAACATTGCCGTTATGAGTAAAGTAAAGTTTATGTTAAATTATAAGGCAATGAGAATCCTATATTGTTCTTTTATTTTGCCATATTTGATGTATTGTTTGGAGATTTGGGGGAATTCTTATTTTACAAATTTAGTGCCTTTATTTATTTTGCAAAAAAGGGCTTTAAGAATAATTCATGGAGTTGCTCCAAGAGAACACACTACAGTACTGTTTCTGGAGTCAGGACTACTCAAATTGAACGATTTGGTTTCTTTACAAACTTTGTTAGTTGTTCATAAAGCTAAACACTGCCTGTTACCGCATGGACTGCAAACCCTTTTTACTGTAAATAGTGAGACAAGCAGAAGAAATAATGACTTCAAACAACCTTTTGCTGGAAATACCCTCAAAAAAATGTGCGTTTCAGTTTCTGGTGTGAAAAGATGGAATCTTCTAGAAAATGATTTAAAAGGTTGTTCAAATATCTTACAATTTAAAAATAATTATAAACAAAAGATACTTAATTTATATAAAGATGAATGTGAAAACTAACAAAATTATTACAACAATTATGTTTTCGTTGTTATTTTGGTTGTTGGACCTGTCATTATTATATCTTTGTTGTTTTTGTTTGTTTAGTATTATGTAAGCAGAATTAGTATTAATAGATAATAATAATAACAATAATAATAATAAACAAAGAGAGAAAAAATGTGTTATTATTGAAAGTAGATTATATCTGGTCTGGGCTAGTCTGTATATGTATGTGTATATGTGTGTATTTATATTTCCTTTTATTTTCTTGGTGTTTGTCATTTTATGTCGGTGAGGTCATCTAATTTGTGAATCTTGTTTTTGTAAGAATGGGGTAGGAGTTTATAAGATTTTTTTTCTTCATCCTACTCCTGTTCTTTTTGTCATGGAATGTACTTTTGTTGTGTTTGTTGGATTTGTTAGGTTGTTCTTGTGGTATTTTGTGTTGCATTACCATGAAAAGAGAATAGAAATAAATGAAATGAAAATGAAAAAATGAAAATTTCCATAATGACATGAGTTAATTGCAATTCATTAATTCATGTATTTTCAGATTCCTTTATTCTTAAAATTATTTAATCACATTATTCAGTGACCTAAATTCAGTCCTTAATGCCTAGTATTATTTATTATTCCAAAGACATCTAAAAATTATATTTTAGGAATATTTAAAATGGAGCGCTGCACTTTACCACACAGAATGATATCTCACATAATGGTCGGAGAGTCAAGATCTCATTTGTAGTGATCAGCCTTAATAATAGCCACAATATGTTCACTGAGTAAACACCTGAAAAAAGTTTGACCTGTAAAAAATTATGCTATTAGAAGTTTAAAGGGATAGTTCACCCAAAAATGTAAATTCTGTCAGTATTTACTCTCCCTCATGTTGTTCAACCCCGTAAGACCTTTGTTCATCTTCAGAACACAAATTAAGATATTTTTGATTAAATCTGAGAGCTGGATCACTCCTCCATAGGCTTCTAAGGGATTGAAACTTGTTCCCCGAAAAGTTATTAAAGACATCGTTAAAATAGTCCAAGTGACTACAGTGGCTCAATCTTAAGTTTATCAAGCGACGAGAATACTTTTTGTGCGCTAAAACAAACAAAAATAACGACTTTATTTCAACTATTCATTTCCTTCTCTGTGGGCCTCGAGTCAGTTCACTAGAGTGATTGCGTAGAGCTACGTCACACGTAGGCTCACTATTGGCCGACGCTGGTCATGTGTGTGATGATGCGTGTGACGTACAACACAGATGCTTACGCTATCCCTTTAAGTAGGTGACTAAAATATTGTTTTAAATGTAGAGTTTTACCTCTTCAACAACACATTCTACTGAATCTCAGTTGTTGAGTTGTTCTTTAGGGAATGTCACTTTGCAGAGGTGTTGTGACCTGTAGAAAATTATGTTTGTTAGATGCACAATAATTACAGAAACAATTTAAAATCTAACACTTGATTTACCTCTTGAGCAACACCCTCTTCAGAAACATCATTTTCTTGTTTTATGGCGTTGCCTTGAACCGGTGGTGTGTTTTTTGTAGTTTGTGATTTGTATATTTGAATGTGACATGATTTAGGAGGAGGGACCAAACTGGGTCATTAAAGAACATTTTTATACTTAATCTTTTCCCACTATTACAGCAACACAATGGTAGATGATGTCTGGAGCCATTTTGGTGCTGGGATTTTACAGGTAAAACTCAAAAAATTTGAATATCGTGCAACAGTTCATGTATTTTAGTAATTCAAATTAAAAGGTGAAACTAATATATTTTGTATATATAACTATATATATGCATAATTATAGTTTTCAGAGGGCCGACATTTCTGTATTTAAAATCCTTTTTTTTTTATTGATTTCATGTAATATTCAAATTTTCTGAGATTTTGAATTTGGGGTTTTCATGAGATGTAAGCCATAATCATCAAAAGGATATATTTTGCACTATAATCTAATTTTTCGAGTTTCGCCTGTAAGTGGTTCACTGTAAAAGTGCAATCTTTGGCTTCTCTCTTATAGTCCAACGCTCCTCTGCAAAGATCGCATTGCTTGATGGCTCCCGAGGTCTGATTAAAAGACGTTAATCCCTTTAAAGATGTGAACATTATGATTGAATTCTGCTTGCCTGATCATTTTTTTTTTTATTCTTTTAAGTATATGGATGTTTTTATGATTCCAAACCATTTTTCTACATGGCAGACCTCTGTGTTGCTGTTTGGAGATGAAGTACGTCCCTCTGCCTGGTCACTAGAATATCTTTTTAGATTTCTGTTATGGCAAACAAAATGATATCACTGAATAAGAGACAAACATGTCCAATTGTCTTTAAAGATTATTTATTTCCTTGCAAGAAAAGGTCAGCAGTCATACAGAGTGGCAGTGAAGAAAGGGCATCCTTTCTCCTTTGTAGTTTTGAAAAATTTAGTTTGAAAATGGCACAATCTGGTGAAAAAAAATGTAAATTTTGAAGCCTTGCCAGCAGAATGAAAGCCTATTAACTACGAATGCATCATTTTATAATTAAATGGCCCTGGGATTAAAAATGGCAGTTTTAATGGGAAAATGTTTGTCCAAAAGGTCTTGAGAGGAACTATTTTGTGTTACTAGTCTAAAACAGATTTTTCAAAGGAAATGGGGGTGAAATAGTAAAACTCCAATAAAAACACACACCTGTGCCAAAATGTATGCACTTGGCATTAACACAGGCAAAATGATAAAAAAATAAACTAAAAAAGACTAAAATGTCCATAAGATTGCACAAGGGGCCGGAAGAATGTCCTCTAGCTCTCCTCATCACTGTTGCAATGGGGACCATTGTTCTCTGTACTGTGTCATAACAACAAGTAGAGTACGCATTCAAGCTTTTATTAAATCTTATGCCTTGACCTAACTCTGTCCAATCTTCAGACTCAACACAGCGCTTCACAAAAGGCCCTAACTCAGTCCATGATTAATGTGAAGCCTTGGCTAAAGATAAATGCGGTTTGGATCCAGCCACCAGATAAAAACAACACTGATGCTGTCAAGCTTACAGACAGAGAAAACATGTGATCATTCCAAAACATATAGTTAAAACACTAGGTATCACTGGTTGGTTTGCCACCCACTCATCTTCATTTTGTCTCCGTCAGCCGTGACATGTGATGTGCAGTGTAAGTCAGCAGGAGTCGTGATATCTGTGCTCTGTGGTTTAACCCGGTCCTTTGCCCTTTGACACATAAATGAAGCCCATTTTATGTCTTTAACACCCCATTCATAAGCCCATTGTGGAGTTTCTAACAAGCAACAGGGCTGGCTATCAATGTCAGGCCCAAAGTACACATTAAATCTCGTCCCATTAAGGGAGTAGGACATGATATAATGAATTTACCAGTGTATAGTTGTCATTTTCCTTTTTTAAGAATTTTTTTTAGATGTTATCCATGTTTTATTTCTCAATGACATGCAAGCAAACAACCAAATAAAGGATTAAAAAAAAAGTATTTATTTCCTTCCTGTCACACGAGGCTGTCAACTTCTTACCTCTTCTTCCAAGAAACATGGCGAAGGCAAACCCTCCCAAAGAAAGGTCATTTTCATTTTACGAAGAAGTATTTTTGGTTGACCTATATATATATATATATATACATAATCATGAAGGTCTCTAGAATCATCCAAACAAAACAAATCTTACAAGAGATTTATAGTTTTTTGTATACCTAGTCAAAAATCCAAGCTGGGCAAATGCCTTGTAAGTACATACAGGTGAAACTCGAAAAATTAGAATATCGTGCAACAGTTCATGTATTTTAGTAATTCAAATTAAAAGGTGAAACTAATATATTTAGTATATATAACTATATACATATGCATGATTATACTTTTCAGAGGGCCGACATTTCTGTATTTAAAATCCTTTTTTTTATTGATTTCATGTAATATTCTAATTTTCTGAGATTTTGAATTTGGGGTTTTCATAAAGCTGTAAGCCATAATCATCAAAATTATAACTTTTGCACGATATTCTAATTTTTCGAGTTTTCACCTGTATATAATGGGGAAATGGGGTATACTGTGTTGATAGGTTAATAAATCAAGGTTTAGTGCTATATCCTACCTAAAACCCTTTAACTAACATCTCTACTGTCCAGTAGACCTTAATTTTGATACATTTTGATAATTAGAAAAAAAATTTTTTTGTTGTTTGTCATTTTATTTGTTTTTTTGTTATACGTATAGAAGTATTTTTTTCTTCATTATATTTATTTTTATTGATTTATTTTCATATTTGTTTCATAACTTTTTTTTTCAATTTTTGATACACAATGCCCTGTTGGGGTAACTTAATCGCTGCACTTTGTTCACCACTTTAAGAAAAATGTATTTGTTGTTTGTTTTGTTTATCATACACAAGAGATTATAAGCTAGTGCAGCTTTTTTTGGGTTCGCATCGAATGTTCTTTGACTGTTATACATAATAAATGTGTTTATGAATAAAGATTGATCTGCTGAAAGCAGTTATTTTGAGTTAGATGCCAAATGTTCTCCTCCTATTCAAATTTGACATTGAAGGGGTGCATACAACATATTTGCCCACCGGCAACTATAGTTGCCACACATTCAAATACAATTTTCAAGAAAAGAAAAAAAAAAAACCTGGGGAAAATAAATGCAGAATATGTTCACAGAGGACACTATTAACACAACTATATGCATGAAACATTCAGAAAAGTTTGGGCACAAATGGGTTAAAGTGCGCCCTAACTGCCGCACAATTTGGAGGTTCAGTGAACCTATCAGTAGTTTGATGTCCTGAAGCAGAAATGGACAGATGAATATTACAGTATTAGACATTGGCAGTAAACACTGCAAATCACATGGTCGTATATCACTTCTGCAGGCACCGCCATCTACGGTAACCAATACCCATGAACCCTCTAGTAAAAGAGGATACTTCTGTAATTTAAGAAAGGCTTCATCTTTATACAATTGCCATATGGCATCAGATAAAAGAGAAACATAGCAAGCATTTTCGTCACTGCAGAGTGCCAAATCAGTGTATGTGTGTGTTTAGTTATGGTGTTTTCCCTTATCTCTGATAGCTGTCTGCGCGCCCAGACCTCCTCCCTCCTGCGCTCCGTCTCCTCTCTCTCAGTTTGCTTTGGCACTGTTAGGACAGTCAGCCGCCCAGTGCCCGTCTTCTTTGCACAGTCTACACTTGGTGCAGTCTCTGCAGTTATGGTCTTGTGCTTTGCAAGTAAAGCATCCTTTGGGGGTAAAGTTTCTCTCTCCTCTTCTTCCAGACGGTTGACCCCTCTGATGATTGTTGTTGCCACATTGTGATAACGCCTGTATCAAGGCAAGATACAGGTCTTTCTCTCGTTTCATCCTGTTTTTCTCCTCCATTGCCAGCTGTTGTTTTTCTTCGTGCAATGCATACGCTAGAACAACATCAATTTTTCCGTACCTCCAATCAATGTACTTTGCTTTTACAGCTTGTGTGATCTCTTGTCTCATTCCATCCATGAAACGGCTTATCAGGATATATTCCCAGAGGCCTGTTCCGTCGCCTCTGTTTTGAGGCTCTTCAATCCCGCTATGTTTGTTGAAAACATCACGTAGTCGGACATAATAGTCCTGGACAGATTCCTCTCTGCCCTGGCAGCAGTTGTTTATCTTTGACATGTCTACTCTGGTTGGGAACGCAGCTTTAAAAGCATTCGCCAAGTCCCCGATGGCTCCTCGATAGGCAGCGTTTGCTGGATTCTCCCACTCCGGGTGTTTTCGCCTGAAGTCCGCGGTGGACACTTTACCACTCACTTTATGCCAGTCAGTCGCTCCCAGTCTCAGAGGCAACAGTCTCCTCAGTTCCTGCAAGGTGGGGCTGAATTCTTTACAGAAAATAGTCAGATGCTCAGAAAATCTTTCCCCGGAGTCACTGGGCCTGGGCAGATGGACCATTGCTTCTTTTATCTCAGTTATAGTCCATGGTCGAAAGACCATTATTGAGTCCTCTGGTCCACCCACGTCCATCATTGGGCACTTTTTCGGTTTCAGAGGTTTCAGATTTGGAGGACAGCAGTTGAGGTCTGGGTCCAAGTTCAGCGCTTGCAGCTTAGCCACAGGATACAGATAGGCTGGTGGTGATGAAACAGACAGAACAGGAGAAGAGTTAATAGGTTTTTCTTCATTTTTATTTATTTCCCCTACTTTCCTACATGGCAGTTTCTTCTTCATTGACTTTCTTTCTCTGCGTTCTGCCTCTTCTATCCAGCACAATATTGTTGGCTTACAATCCACACACACGTTTACCACAACATCAGCCCTTCTGTTTTTCACTCCCCTCTACAACAGTCTTTCACTACTGTCAACCTAGTGACACTTAAAGTTCCTTCTATATGGAAATCATGGTATTTATTTAATAGGGCTGTGCTCAGAATATCGATACGACGATACATCGTCATGAACTCCTGACGATGCGCGTATCGATACAGCAACTGCTGTATCGATTCTGTCGTGCTTTTGAATGTAGCCAATTCAGGGCTCGAATTTCAGCACGGGATTGCGAGTATTACACATTATTCTAACCATTCCCGCAGGTCTCCCACTTATAATGATTAATCCATACAGGTTATAACATCGAATTAGTCATTTTAAAACATTCTGCAAGACACAATTTCACAAACAGCGTGAGTGTTCAGCTGTGCCGCGTCTTCTGTCTCTGTCTCTCAAAATGGGTTGCTCAAGGCAAGCGTCAAACGCGCTGAAGGCGGCGATACACTCTCGCTTTCGGGAGTTGGGACATGACGGAATATTCACTTGCATATTCGGGCCAGTATTGCATTGTCACTTAAGTTTACCATTCGCTCGTCTTTTTAAGTCTTACCACGCAAAACATTCAAGCGATTTTAAACTATTCAGTGCTCGCACGCTCTCTGAGAGATGGTATTCTCTGCATGCATACATAAAGCCGCCTCACAAACAGCCTGTGAGTAACAAAAGTTCTTTTTCACGGATTATATCGCTTTTACGGACAAGAACAAGCGAAATGATGTAAAAAATGTCGGTCTTGGTGAGTATCCGTGCACTAGCTCTTAAAGTGACAGCAGCCATGTGTGTCTGTCATTAATATTGTCGTCAAAACAACAAAAGATAGCTTTAATTATAAGGAATCTGGATTTATAGCCAATGTATTTAATTTAGTCAGGACTAAAATACTACCCAATGTTATTTTACATTTAATTACTTTAAGTTTCTGTAGTATTTCTGAATACTAGTGCTAGACCTATTCAAAAACTTTTCTCTTTATTGGTAGGCTGTCTTTATTCTGTTGTATTTATTTGTTTAAAATGATTTCAACGTAATGTAAAGAAATTACTTTGTTTGGTGCACATTCCAACACTTATTTAATTGAACTCTCATTGTTTTTTAATGACAAAAACTAAATAGTTTTTCAGTTATCACAACTGTTATAACACTGTTTATTCAATAAAGATATTACTCTGCTCAAAAGAAATTTAAATTCCAAATTGATCCATATCGTGATACGTATCGTATCGTGGCTTTAGTATCGTGATGCGTATCGTATCGTGACATTGTTGGTGATACACAGCCCTATTATTTAACCCTTCAATACCTCTCATACATTTGAACCCATGCGCTTTTCTCATTAGACAAAACACCGGGACTTCCCTGGGGCTTTTACTCTAGGACTACCATGGACTACCATGGATTAACCTGAATCCATTCGACTAGTATCCCTGTCACTACAGAGTTTTATCAACCACCATTAATCACTCCCTCTCAGGTACCTATAAATTTTAGTTTTGTCTCTCACCAGTTTTAGTTTGTGCCACTTCAGTTCTTTTGAATACGAGGAAGGGCTGGAACTGCTCAGTCCAGGTCTAGTCAGATCAGTCTAGTGTCCAAGAGGCACATCCAGGAAATCCTGCCGTGAACGCCAAATTGTTGTGGCAAACAAAATTATATCACTGAATAAGAGACAAACATGTCCAATTGTGTTTAAAGATGATTTATTTCCTTGCAAGAAAAGGTCAGCATTCATACAGAGTGCCAGCAGAGTGTGACTGAAGGGAGGGCATTCTTCTCTTTTATAGTTGGGACTCTCAGAATATTATCTCTCAAGGTCAATGAAAATATTTTCAACAATGCGTGGAACATTTTTAGACTTGTTCATCATATTCTATCCTTGAGTGAAGGCCCTCGTCACATACCAACACTCTTCTATTGTCATATGATGGTCGCACATTTCTCATTTTCTGCCTTATAATGGTCATATATATCCATATGATCAATAACTGTTCTTTGTTCTATTAAACCAGCAGAGAAGCATGTGACGCCTCATGCAGTCCTTGTGCAAATTATCTAATTTTCTAGTTACTGCCTCTCTAAGCAACACAGTAAATGCAAACATAAGCATATTATATCAATGAAACATATACTAATAAAATTTCTTCCACATTTCCAAGAAAAAAACATGCTCTAAAGGGGGTGGATTCTGGAATCCACTGCCGCTTCGATGTATATCTAATGAGTGATTAATCAAGGTATTAATCAATATTTTTCCTTCTAAATATCAGATGAGTTGAATGACTTCTCTAGGCTTATGAGATTTTCTTAGCCTAGAGACAGCTATAGGTCCCAAGGGTCACTGGAACCAATAGTTTAAGTGACCATTTCTTAGTGAAAGCATTTGCTTTACTGTGTTATATTAAAGTGTCCTCTCACTGAGAGAAAGAACATGTTATCTGGGTGTTTTGGCAAGAGACTCCTGTTGATAGTTAGAACCTGACCAAATCCAACCTTGAAGAATCTGTGTGTATGTGTGTGTGCTAGCATGCAGTCTAGCATGGATAAGAGCAGGAGAGCAGTAATAAAAAACCCTTAGGGTAAACAGAACAGAACCAACATGAATGTATTGCAGATATCATTAATTCAAGATTTTAATGTATATAATATAATTGATTGAACGAGAGGAGGAGCTGGGGATGGAGGAGGGTAATTCGCTCCTGAGAAACACGATAGCTGTTGATAATACTGAACAAGCTTATATGTATGTTGATAGGTGCCGTATTCCTATAGGTAGACGTGGATCAGCTGAGAGTCACTGATGCGAGCTTGAGTAATGTGACCTGCCAGAACTGAAGCTATACTTGCTCTCTTATAAATAGCCTATATATATATATATACATGGGCGTCACTAGGCCCTTTTATGGGGGGCTTCAGCTAGGCTAGTCATCCTGTTTTCAGTTGATGAATGAATAGAACATTGTAGTGCACATCCAATCCAATAAATCGCAATAATCTAAACTATTGATATGAAACAAAGTCTCAGATTTCAAATTACGTAAATTTACGAAATTCAAAAACATAAATACCGTTTTGCCGCTGTGGCGCCAAAGAGAATTGCAATTCTAAAAAAATAAATAGTATAACCACTTTTGTAGGCCTATTTGAAATAAAATAAAAAATAATAAATGTTGTGTTTGTGGTATAGGCTACAGCTTTGCGGTGTCATAATTTACTACTGGGAGGCTACGACGCGCCCCTATGGGCTGCACAGTTATGAAGCACATACAAACACACACTGCACTGTCATGAAGGGATATAAGCAAATAACCTTTAATTTAGACCAAACTAAAATCAACTAAAAATTAACTAAGATCAGTATCTTTTCTTATATAAAATTGAACAATTCTCTTTGCATGCGTCTCTCTCCATCACGCTGCTAAGTTCTTGTTTGTATTTTGCTCTGAGGTAAAAAAAAAAGAAAAGAAAACAAAAGTACTTTTAAATACCTTGTTAACTGCCACCCTGCTAAGAGCACCAAGATGAATGTGCTGCGCTTTTCTCTCAATAGCAAAACACACAACAAACCAACAAATATGACAGCGGAGAAAAAAATAGTAAGAAAGTGTTTGATCTGATCATATCCATATGGGTGTTTGCACCAGCTCTGTGATTCAGCACTCCTGTCACATCATGTTTATTTATACCACTTACAATATAGCATAGCCTATTGCTTTAAAGCCACAAACATCATAATAGGCCTACTGCAATTAAAACATATTCAAGAAAGATGTGGGCTATTGTTTTAGCCTTATCAAAGGCCTCAGAGCATGGCCATGGGTTAATTTGTTACTCACTTCAATCCATCCCACACCCGACGTTCTAGGTTTGCTTCTTATTTATTAAATCCAGGCAATTGGATGATGAAACATTGATTAAAATTAAGATACAATTTATACAAAACGAAATTCACTTTAAAGAAATGCTTTCTACAAAATAAATCTCAATGAAGTGTCAAAATCATGTCTGAACCACTCCATGTCCCCCGACATATTTCACCTTTCATGCCGTTCACTTTTTATAATCAACAGAGATGAAATAAAAAAATAATATTATAGGCTAATGTTAAACATAAATCTGAAACTGAATAGGTTACATTTTCTTTAAATTGCAATTTAAATAAAAAATAATAACATTTAGATTCTGCAAAGGCAAAATTAAAAGCTAAATTGCTAAATGATGTTGTGATGTCATTGCCTGATAAAGGATATATATATATCAATTTTATCGATTAACTCGAATGTGTAGTTTACGTCGATTTGTTTGAATGAAAATCGGTTTTCACTTTAACATCCGCCGACGCTCCCGTCTGGGCTCCCGTAGTTCCGAACGGGCTCAGCGCTTGCCATAGTCCAAAATTGTCATGCCCTTCACTCGCTAACTTCCCTCCGTCTCGTTCACTCTGATGTGCGTCGTTCGTTGCTTACATTGCACGAGTGCCCACTACTTGCAGTAACTGCAATGGGCTGAACTGGAACGATAAGCCCTTGATCACTTGGAATCAGCAATGGAGTTGATTTATTATTTACATTTGTTTTCCCTTTAAGAATTTGTTTAATGCAGCATCCAAATGTATATAGGTGTGTTTGGGCTGTTTTAAATTAAAAAATATATAATTAATATATCATAGAGTTGTTTGTGGTGGTGGTGATTAGACGAGATCTGCGGTGATGTCACAATCGTGTTGCATTGTGGTATATGGAGCTGCCTGAAGTGTACATATGAAGTAGACTCGCTCCCTCGGTCAAAATCGAGGGAACGAGGGTCTGTCCATATAAACTTCACGAAGTGGAACGCACTTCAAAATGGCGGCAGGGATTCCCCCGAGGGGAAGTGCTTAGGGAAGTTCGCAAGTGTGTGTCTAAAAGTGGACTGGAACGCAGCCATAGAGAGAGATACACAAACAACATGGCACATGAACAACACCCCAGCAGCACAAGCACACCCGCCGAAAACATTTACAAACTGAATTCGCAGGGCTGCCAACTCTCACAAATTCACTGTGAGAGACACGCAAGTCACTTTTTACACACTCTCACGCCACACACGCAGAGAAAAGTCAAGAAAGCGAAGAGGACACTGACACCGACAGACAAGACAGAGAAAGTTACTATTGATATGAAACAGATTCTTAGCTCTCAGATTTTGTCAATTTAATTACAAAATTCAAACAATAAATACCGTTTTGGCACTTGTAAATGTGACTTGACAGATCACTGACAGATCTCAGTCAGTGGCGTATCCAGGACATTTTTACTGGGGTGGCTAGGGCTGTCGCGGTGAAGGAATTTCCCTTGCGGTCATTTTGAGCGGCTCAATAGCACGATATGCGGTATTATCGCCATTTATTTTGATTTATTTGTTGCTATATAAATAAGTGTTACGATGTGGTCAGCATGCACAAAAACGAGGACATTTTAAGTAACCAATGTAACCGAAACTAAACCGCGTGTCTGCGCATTGAAAGGCTGTCACTCAGCGCATCGCTACGGCAACGGACTGTCTTTGAGTGAGTCATTAAACCGTTCATTCAACGAACACGTTCAAAAACGCTGATTCATTAAAGCAGCACTATGTAGTTTTTCAACCTTCATAATATATTTCCAAGACCCTTGAGATGGTACATCGTCTTACAATAGGTTGAATGACACGTCTGCCGTAGCCTGACAGTGTCTGTATCGCTTTTACTGGCACTATGTAACTTCGGGTTTCGGGTAGTAACCCGAGCACAAAAAAAACCTACAAAATTCGACTGCTTTACGGCATACGTCACTTCCCCCACCACCCCAACTTCCTCAATTTCTGACGTGAGAGCCCAACTAGCGTTTGATACCCATGTTGTTGTCATGACCGAAGCAACAACTAAAAGGAAGGCAAAGGTTCTGTCAGAGGAGACTAAAAGAAGAAAAAGGGAGAGTGACAAATTAAAAAGGCCGGATGAGGATCAATATTGGAGGGAGAGCAAGACAGTTTGAAGACGGTGAGAGTGCGCGCGCGCGACCGGCTCTCTCTCTCTATGCTCGTTCTTTCAGTAACATGAACCCTGTCACAAGCGCAGCAGTCAGTCATCTATAAAGTGTTGATAAATAAATCAGGGAGTCAGGGAGCTGACAACCGCGCAAAATGTAAAAGGCTGAATAACATGGCCTGGCCATGTTACGGAATCTATCTGGTCCTCCATTTATCTTCATGAATCAAGTAATGCTTGTAGAGTAGCGAATTATCAATCTGGTAGCTACACTAACATGCTAGTTTACGATGGTTATAATAAATAATCTTTCAGGTTAACTATCCTGATGTCTGCAGGCTGATAGTCATGTTTGTTTATGTATTTTTCTGGTGAAAGTGTCTTGCCTCAGGCTATAATGCAAATCGATTTTCAAATTTGCAGATTCATCTATGGTAGCTTGATATTATAATATTGACGATATATGGCTATTACCTACCACACAAACATTGAATTGAATTAGCATATCCGTTATGTAAAACAGTAGACAATAGGCTACTATAATGACGCTGTCTTGTAAACGTGAGCTACGCGATCTTTTGACGTTTGAAAAAAAATAAAACCCATGAAATTATATTCATATGACATGCTGAAATATATGCCAATGTACCTGGGATGAAGACATTTCACACGCAACGCTGGCAGTCTGTCCAAGACGTGAGAACTCAAGACGGTATCGGCTTGTCAACAAATGCACACGTGTATCGCCTGGTGTAACAATGACAGATTTCACGACAGTAGTAGAAGACAATACTGTTTCCCTACTGTAGGGCAGTGTTGCCAACTTAGCGCCTTTGTCGCTATTTTTAGCGACTTTTCAGACCCCTTTAGCAACATTTTTTTTAAAAAGCGACTAGCGACAAATCTAGCGACTTTTCAGACAAACCTCAGTAACCTCCAGATGTTGCCAGTAACTGTTCTGCGAGCGCAAGCTCTTGCTTTCTCCCTGCCGTCACTCTCTCTAACTGCGTCTCCCCTCTTCAGTGAATGGCTGAGACGAGCAGCAGCACATTCATGTGTTGAGCGCGCGCCAGTTTTTTTTTTTCCCCACGGACTTGTCACTTATCTGCTTCTCTTTTGTTTTATTTTTAAAGAGTTTTGTTTGACCATTTTAATTTCCTTTCTTTTCTTGTGCTTATTACTTGTAATACTCACTATCTCAGAGCTTTCACCCAGTTCCCGAACTCTCTCAATTCAGATAATTTTACACTATAAAAAAAATGTAGTCATTCACTATATCATAGCTACTTATTCTATTGTCTGACAAAAATAATATAGGTAATGAGAACAGCTTTATTGGACATTCGGCTATATTATATAATATTATATTAAAATACAGAATGTTAGCATGAATTTAGAGAGAAAACACATTAGGCAGGCAGAACGCAAGTATGACGCGATGACGTCATGAATATGCTAATTAGCGTATGACGTCATCTAGCGACATTTAGCGACTTTTAGGGAAGGCATTAGCTACTTTCCTTTGAAAATAGTTGGCAACAGTGCTGTAGGGGGACCCCGAGAGCAAAAACTGCAAAAACGACATAGTGCTGCTTTAAAAGATAGATGTAATGAAACAAAGTGTTGACTATTTTTAACTTTGAGCTCCACTTTTCGAGGCTCAGCTGACGCATGCGTCGCATGGCTAACACTGAATGCTTCACTTATAGAGACCAATGGCATTGATTCAATGCGTGACTCGCTGACTTTTTTTCTCGCGGCTTCCTCGCGCAGTTGATGGTAAATACCAATAAACGTTAAAAGGGTGATACAACAATTATTTCGCTTTCCTTGGACACGGCAACCTATTCACAAATATATATGACTTGACTTCAAAGACAGACGCAGGTCATCGCACGCGTTCAGTCGATCTCTCATTCACTGTGTGTTTAGGCTTAAGTGCAAATCCACAAAGCCTCTGTATAAATCACCATGATAAACAGTCTTGTTATCATTATTAACTTATTTAACATTCAATACACATGGCACGAAGTTCAAAACAACAAGGGTATAGCCTTATGAAAAAAGTAAACACGTGAATATCGCGGTTGCTACGGTTACTTGCATTCCTCTGTGTTTAGCCTGTCAGTAGCGCGGTACTACAATATTGCGGTTATCGCGACAGCCCTAGGGGTGGCCAAGATGGGACACAAAAGCTAGTGTGGGGTGGCCATGGCATAGCAAAGTTTAATGCGTATACGTACGCAGCCGACCGCGGTTCCAATCCCGGTCCTTTGCTGCATGTCACATCCCCTCTCTCCCATGATTTCCTGTCTCATAACTGTCAAATAAAGGTGTCTATGCTGTTAAAAAAAATATTTTTTAAAAAGTCATTTTTTTTATTCCATGTCCACCTATCACAGTCCTCAAGTATCTCTGGTTATTTTTAATCAGTAATTATGTTCAGGATAGGGTACAAATTTTCTAAGAGCTATTTCCTTGTAGTGGATTAAAGTCCTCGTCTCTTCACACGTGTGTTTGTTTGTGTGTGTGTGTGTATTTATGTATTATGCACATTTTATTATTGTTCTTCTGTCTTTTACAACTGTTTTAACTTTTGTTCTTGTGTAGTGATGTTTCAGACTGTTGTAACTGTATAACTGGAGTGACAAACAACTTGAATGTGAGCCTACATGGTAAATTCAAACTATCCAAGCATGACCTACCATCCAGTGCAGGAGGAGCTGACTGCTCGGCATCACTGCTGTATCTATGCTGACTTGACTGAGCTTTTTCACTGCTGCTGGTAGAAGCTGTGGCTGGCTCGGGCTCTTTTCTTTTTTTGAAGAAGCTTCTCTTCATAACTATTCTCTTAACACTAACCCTGGGGGAAATGTAATTCAATCAATCAGTCAGTCAGTCAATTCACTTTGAAGTATTATGGTGCGTTCACATGCTATGGTAATTATGGTAAATACCAAAAGCCGATGTGGAAAATGCACATGAATGTGGTATTTTCCACTGGGCAGCTCGTAGAATATTTTGATGCACGAGTTGCCGAGATGAGATAACCTTTGACTTTTTCAAAATGACGGAGAGCAACGCGAGAGTCGTGAATGGTAAAAATATGTACTATTCATGATCTAGAAAATATACAGCATATTATTTACCATTTGAGTTTTGATAAATCATCTTCTTGCTGTAGCAGATGACTTAAGCAATCTGAAATAGTTTTAGCTAAATAACAGCTCTGGATCTCCATCTTTTTACCACATTACGACAACAAAAGCACTTGAACGCAACACACTGGTAAATACCAGTTCACCATTAGCTATAACTACAAACGTAAAGCAGGATCCTTGTCATATTGGGTTAGAATCATAGAATAGAATAGAGGTGTCAATAATGTGCCTAATTATGTCTATTTATAGGATCTATAAAGGTTTATTTTTACATAACTACATAACTAAACTATTTTTATAACTGCTCTTAACATCTCAAGCATTTGTGGCATTTGAATGCAATTTGCTCTGCCTCTGTCTATTTAAACGTCTAAAAATATGTGAACTGAGTGGGAAGATGTGCTAATTGATATAAACAAAAAGTCCTTTAACTCCAAGAGAAAAAAGTATTTAAACAGCCCTTAAATCACAGAGCAAATAAATAAGTCACAGCTTGTGTCATGATTCTGCCATCATGTCCTTGTATTCTTCTAGTATTGTGGCAGGATCATGACAGACCCATGATTTATGTACAAGCGCATGGTCTGTTGTTTGGCCCATGTGCTTGTGTTGTCTCGTCTTGTAACCCCGCCCCCTTGTTATCCTTGTTTAGTCATGATTGCCTTGTCAGCGTCACCTGTTCCCCTCGTTAGTTTCTTGGTATTTAATCCCCTTGTGTTTGCTGTCTTATGTCGGTTCATTGCCTAATTTATGCTGAATGTTGTCGAATCTGTCTATGTTGCTATACCTTGCCATTTCTTACCCGTGAGTACTTAGTGTAGAGTCTTGTCTTTGTGAACGTTTATTTGAAGAATTGTCAGTTTATTGTACAGTCATTGTCTAGTCTAGTCGGCCATCCATTCCTTGTCCTAGTCGTGTTTTGCCTTCCTGTTTTGTTCCAATAAACCCCCTGTTCGTTGCACTCTGTCTGTTTTGGGTTCATCTCCGTGCACAATCATAACAGCTTGCTCTTGTTATAGCTAATTAAATCTAGACTGTCACACTATATTTCACACACTGGTTGGCCAAAAATATATAACATTAGCTCTATTGAACACACACATCTGTAAAAAACACCCTCAGTCTTCAGTCCAGAAAATAGCGTTTCATATTTCATGGCGGTATCCAAATAACAATAAAAAAAAAAAAAAAATGCTAACGTTTGCAGGCTGTTAAGCTAGCTATCTTAGTGCAGTGTAGTTCGACTTTTAGCTGCTACTTAGTGCTAGATAAAGTTTTCTACACATTCTGAGGGAACTACGATATAACTAAATATTAAGGCCACATTTACACATAGCCGGGTATTTAGAGAAACGAATATTTCTCCACTTTGGTGCTCTACGCTATCACACTACGCTAACTGACTCAAGGCCCACAGAGAAGGAAATGAATAGTTGAAATAAAGTCATTATTTTTGTTTGTTTTTGCGCACAAAAAGTATTCTCGTCGTTTGATAAACTTAAGATTGAGCCACTGTAGTCACTTGGACTATTTTAACGATGTCTGTAATAACTTTTCTGGGCCGGCAAGTTTCAATCCCTTAGAAGCCTATGGAGGAGTGATCCAGCTCTCAGATTTCATCAAAAATATCTTAATTTGTGTCCCGAAGATGAACGAAGGTCTTACGGGGTTTGAACAACACGAGGGAGAGTAAATACTGACAGAATTTTCATTTTTGGGTGAACTATCCCTTTAAGATCGCTGTGAAAATCGCTGTGAAAACCGGAAGACAAAATACAACGAGTGCATAGGCAGGGCTAAATTAAGGTCTATATAGACACAGAGACTGCTAAAATAATTGGTAAAATAATTTAAACACATTTCATGTGTAGTTTCACTGGTTAATAAGAAAATAGCCTACATAAAATGTAATTGTTCAATATCAATGCTGTATTTAAAAATAAAAAAATCTGATCATAAAAAAAAATGTTGTTTGTATTACTATTACAAATGCTGTATGTATGTGTGTGTATGTATATATATATATATATATATATATATATATATATATATATATATATATATATATTTTACAAACAAATCTAAATTAGCATTTCAAATAATATCTACGTATTACATAATGGCGTAGTTTTGCGTTGCGATTACGTAATGACGCCGTTTAGCATCTTTTAGCGACATATCGATCTGCCTTCAGAAACTTTCCCTGAAAATTAGTTGGCAACAGTGCACTGATCTCAGTTCAGGCGGCACGTGAACCGATCATACGTTACTCTTTACTAGTCTACCAGTTAATAGTAGATAAACACGAATATAGCCAGGTAATTTGAAAGATACAGTTCAACTTACCGAAATGTAATAAAAATCGATCGATCAGTGTTTTTCAACCGTGGAAAGAGGTCCATAAAACAGCTGGAGAACAATGTCACAAGTTACATTTACCTCAGGAAAGCCATTATACCGGATGTTAGAGGGGAGTATTTTGCTAAATATGTTATAAACTAAATATAAACTATTTTACATACTTATTATAGTTTTACCTAGGCCTATATCATTAAAATATTATAACGTTGTTTTATAAAAACGCATATTTCATTTAGTTATTTTTAACCTTTAATAATAATTCCAGTTGACAGGGCTCTGTATGGTTACAGAATTAGGTTATTTGAAATTAGATTAATTTTTTTTTTATACAAATTAACATAACACAACGTATCTACTGTATCTAATATTTATCCAAATGAAATGATATTGCATCAAGATCTGAATCAAATCACAAGAATTGAATTGAAATTGTGAAATTTGTGTCAAGCAATAATGAAAACAGTAGCATACCAGTCATTGTACCATGTAAACATTGTGTTGTCACTAAACTTAATAAAATTCAGTTTAGTTACCAAATGATTTGACAATCACAATACACTTAATGTGATGCAAGTTTTTTTTTTTTTTACATTCCCCCAGTCCCAATCCACCTATTTTGTGTTATATTACGTTATGTTATGTTACATTTTCACAATTTACAAATGCAGGGTCTGCCATCTTGTCTTTTTTGGCTTGTTGTTTCTGATTGCACCAAGGGGGAAATCCAGATCAAATCGCAGAAGTGAAAATCAAAACAGAAATTGTTCAAAACAAGTTTTAACTTAATTTTTTGTCATCTGCAGATTGATTTTAAGTAGGGGGAAAAATCGATTTAAATCGTAAATCGGACTTTTTGAGAAAAAATCGGGGATTTTTTTTATATTTATTTATTTATTTATATCCTATATAAATATAGCCCATTAAACCTAATAAAACCATTATTTTACATTGTAATAATTTTTTCTGTATTTTTGATTAAATAAATGCAGGCTTGATGCAAATAAGAAAAAAAAAATAGTAATGTGTGTGCAATTTTCTCTGCGAATGTAAAAGCCCTGAAAAGGGGAATAGTTGAATGAAAGGTGCACGGACACAAACTTTCCTCAGATCATGTGTGTAATGACTGAATATCAAAAACCGTCAGTACTCAGTATATTTTAGACCCGTATACAGAACAAAACTATGACAAGTACAATACGCGGTTAACATCGCGAAAGGCATAGCATTTGGCTAGCTTACTCGTCGTCATGTAATAACGTCCTAACTTCACAATGTTCGACTAACTGTGCTAAAAACACTCTCCTCGACTCATGTACACATTAATACTCTGGTAACAATAACACATATTATATAAGATTCATACCTGAAAAGGGGAATAGTTGAATGAAAGATGGTAACGGACACAAACTTTCCTCAGATCGTGTGTGTGTGTGTGTGTGTGTGTGTGATGACTTTCGGGAGGAAACGAGGTGCACCCCCCATACAGCTCAAGCGTTCCCCCTGCTGGAGCCCTCTAGTAACTACAGCACTCGTTCACACTTACTGCTGTTGTTAGAATGACATTTTGCACATGAAAAATAAAAAATAATAAAATTACTGTACTGTAACTGCTGCAACTAACATTAACAACTTTAACCATAACCTATGATATACCATTAAACCAGGGGCATAGGAACAATTCTGAACCTGGGGGGGACAGTAAATGCTAGGGGGGTCTGGGGGTATGCCCCCCCGGGATTTTTTTTTGAAAAATAAACCATTATATTACACTTTCTGGAGAGTTTTGTGCAAAGAAATGGAGAAATTGAGTCTTACATGATATGTGAAAAACTGCAAGGTTAAGAGCATATAGGCTACTTTGCATTGTTGTAGTATCAACATGTATTAGGGCATTTAGCATTTATATTACTGTTAATCAGTCATGTACTGATTAACTCAAATAAATGGTTGATTTGATTTCCATTAACTATAAAATACTAAAAAATAAAATTAATCTATCCCTTGTGGAAATGGTTGCTTGGTAGCTAGCTTAAGTAGGTCTAGCAAGTCTTATATTTTAAGTAATTCACACAGATCAAACACAAATATGTTGACTGAATACATTGCTAGTTTATTTTGAGTAGCCAGCTAGCAGTTCTCTTGGCAGTTTGCTGATAATCTGGTGTCTGAAGTAAAATGCTCAAAACATCTCCTGAGAAAAATACCAAACAAGTCTTGGTTATTTCATTTGGGTTTAGTCTAATTTTCCTTACCTTGTCATTCAAGGCCAGGGCACTTTTTGTACATTTCTGGAACTTTTGCGAGCTTCCATATCCCGTGCAACTACGGATCTCCCAGAAACATATTGATGCGTACATTTATCCGTGTCACCTAGATGCGCATGCGCGATGCCGCGAGCGGTGCGCGATCATGGTCGACTGACGACAAGCAGCTGAAGAATACGGCCGTTTTTAAATATTTAATTATGTATTTAAAAGTTGCAGAACGGATTAATTTGGAGACTCCGAAATCGGCAGAGATAGGCAGGCAATGCAAAACAAAATCTTGCATTGGGAAATAGTGGGGGGACAAAACTTAGATTTTGAAATGTGGGGGGGACACGTATAATGGCTCATACGCCCCTGCATTAAACTATGAAAATGGTAAAATTACCTTAATATGAAGAACCCATTAACTGTTATTCTACTGCTTACTCAAATGCTTGCTATGACTTAGCCTACTGATAAAACACACTATTTCACACAATTCAAGCCGCCTCACAAACAGCTCGCGAGAAACAATTTCTTTTTCGCGGATTATCACTTCGCTTTTACAGTCGAAAACATACAAAATTATGACAACATTTCGGTCTCGGTGAGTACACTAAACACAGTCGCTTATGTCTTAATGGGACATTGTGTAGGAATTTCTCCAATCTAGCGGTGAAATTGTATTTTGAATTCAAACGAATTGTGCTCTCCAGCCCTCGCTTTTTCATATGCGTGTTACATCTACGGTAGCTGTTGTGTACCAAAAAGCTATGACACACAATGCAAGAACAATCATAATGCTCTATATATATTCTTATCGAATTTCTAGGTTACAAAAAGTAAACTTATACAAACCTTGTTTTTAGCGCCTTCTCTACTTTACTCAATAGCTGCTATTCATCAAAGAGCCTGTTTAACACTATAAATGTTCTACTGTCTATATAATAAAGTAACGTTACACAACCAAGCAATGAAAAAAAGCATGTAATTAAGACTGTAATATTGACTTAATATTGAGAAAGCAGGCAACAGTGTCTCTTTTGAAAGCTTTCTCCTGCATTAGCTCTTACCACCTGGAAAAAGCCTCCCATAAGGTATTAGGGACCCTCCATAAGAAGTAAAAAGTAGACTTAGGAGGGTCCCTCAGATATGTTTATTTTAGTAAAAATAATAATGGCAAATCTGATTAAATGCATGCAATGGATATGGTACATTTTGTGAATTAATTATTTACAATAATTTATGTTAAGTTTGTTTATAGCCTAGGCTAGTAAACGCCCCGCCCCACATCGGTAACAGGACTGTTTGATTGGCGCCGCTCTGGGGAAACTAATAGAGTGCCGAAGTTTTGACGTCACTTTGTAGGACAACTCGGAAGTTAGCGGCGCATGGGTTCCCTCGATCGAAAAGCTACGCATTTTCCCCATAGACTTTTGGAAAATCGCAAAAAATAAGATCTGTGTTCAACAAAGAGTTGTGACCCTTACATGTTTTGTCTATCAAGATAATCTTTACAAGTTCATCCAAAATGTATACATTTTGAAGCCTATATAAAGTCTAAAAAACCACAAGCAGAAACAATTAAGTTTAAGAGAAAGCTTCTTAATTACTTTTTTGAGGGGTAATTTTCTCTTTATATATATCTTTCTACTATATATATCCACTCCTCGTCGGGGCTTTTGTAGGCTATTCATTGCATAAATTGGAAGTTAAGTTAATAATTTTTCATTATTTATAGGCCTGGTTCTACGGGAGTGCTAGAGATCTCGATGAAGATGAGTAGGCTATTTAACAGCTGTTTGGTAATTATAAAGGAAGCGCTCGTTGTGTGCTTTCTAATATCCATTCAGAATTTGTATAAAACTTGTTTTTCATGCTGCTAGGACCAATGGCCACGTACACGCTGCAAAGTTTTGGGAATTACATCCGCATTTATGCGGGATTCACTCTTGAAATATACAGCAAACAGCCGGTTTTGGACTACACAACATTCCTCCGGGTTTGCTGACGTCAGTAAACCCCATTATTTACATAAACCCCTCCTCCGAGAATACTTAATAAGCGGGGCGAGGCTAGGGCTGCAGGGTATTGGGAAAAAATTACATTGTGGATATTTTATTTTTCTGCGATATATATCGCGATATGAAAACAATTTCACCAGATGACTTTGGAAAGAATGAATCATCTGAATGACTGGGGTGATTTTGTAATGGAGTAAATCTGCATAGAAACTATTATAGTAACTAATGTAGTTAATTAAATGGAACCTTATTGTAAAGTGTTACCGATTTGTTACGTCTCGTGAGTTCAGAGTGGGACAGATCAGTTGTTTTAACCATTCGTTAAAGTGAATCGGTTCAAAGGAGTCATTAGTTCGCGAATTGGAGGTGTCATTAACGCACCACGACACACGTTGTATCCCGGCAGTTAGGACATCGCACAAGATTTGTCTCAACACAGAAAAAATTTCATCACTGGATAGATTTTTTTTGTTGTTGTTTGTTTATTTAAAGTGTGGTTTATCTGAATGTGTGGGAATGCTTTTCAGAGAAGATTTTTCTAGCACAATTTACAACCAGCGGTAGTTCAGGAAAAAAATACGTGAAACTTCGGTCTTCCGACCTTTTACCATTGTGTATTCTCAAAGATATTCAGTCAACTTAATTCATTAATATGCACGAGGGAGGGAGAGGGAGAGAGCAAGACAGTTTGAAAACGGTGAGAGTGTGCGCGCGCGACCGGGGCTCTCTCTCTCTCTCTGCTCGTTCTCTCAGTTTAACAAGAACAGCAGTCAGTCGTCTATCATTCACCGGTTAGATAAGGCTTTGGCGGGACAAAAATACGCTTTGGCGGCCGGCAAAAAATGTACAATGCAGGAAGGGGATTCTGACTTTATTTTGAATTCTCGTGTTCTTTCAAGCTCAGAAATAAGAGAAAGACCACTGATCTTTGTGTTCGCCCGGCTCACAGAAAACAACGTGCAAGTTCCAGTCTTCTTACGCGTGATGTTTAAACTGACAGGACTTAAAAACACATGCAAATGATAAACTTTCACTATATGATGGTTAAACTTTGCAATTAATCCGCGAATCGCAAGCGTTACGGGCCGGGGAGCTGCTGGCCCGTACTGATCATGAATCAAGGATCAACTACGATCCCTAAGGCTACTTACATCGCACATCCTGCGATGTGACTATCGTGGATGCGCACATTGCGATATCGATGCTAAAACGATATATCGTGCAGCCCTAGGGGAGGCCATTTTATATTGCTGTTTTGGAGAGGAGTTGTTGCAATGCTGTCGAAACGCTGCTGTTATTTTCATCCCGGTTGCAGGTCCACTTTGTTCAGCCTTCCTAGGGACGAGGGAGTTAGGGATCAATGGTTAAAATTTATTTTTAACTCGGTCCCTCATAATTATGACCCAAATCTCGCTCTCTGTGCTGCACATGTTACGGAGGAAAGCTTTCACAATCTTCGCGAGCTCAATGCAGGATTTGCACATCGGCTTGTCCTGAAAGATGGAGCAGTTCCAACTTTAAGAACAGAAGCTGTTGTTTACGGGCCACAACCTGCAAGTATGATTTATTTTTCGTCTATGTGTTTTCCTGTAATAGTTCGTATTGTTAATTGTACGTTGTAGCAAGGAAGTAAACAAATGACAACGCTGTTTGGCTCTGCTGGTTTGTTAAATGCTCATTCATACTTAACGTTATCCGACAAACACCTAACGTTACAAACTTTTTTTTAATCTCAACAGCGAACTTGGAATTTGTGTAAATTATTCTTTGATTAGAGCTTTTATGTTTATCTACATGCTTGTTTATCTACAGGCATGCTAAACATGGTTCTACCAGAAAGACTCGGGAGATAAATTGAATAACAAGCGTATTTATTAACAGCTCAGCAAGCATACATTTATAAAGTTCTTTGGCGTAGGCCCTGTCCTTAGCGAGCAATGCGAGGGTAGCCAAGTCTGCATGTCCTGCCTGAAGGCGGCAGGGGCGTAGCCGACCCCCAAAGAAGGGAGGAGGAATAATTCCTCCAGGACGGAGCCCGCCCCCAAAGAACTGTAAGTATACCCACCAGTCGTGCAGTTCCTGAAACGAGAAGAAAAGAAAATGAAAATAAACGTGATAAAAGCGAATCATTGGATTATTTATTTATTTATTTATTTATTTATTTTTTATAAATTAGTAAAGGTTAAGATGGCCACCTATAGGCGCGGCCGCAATGGACCATTAGACCGCGATGGGCCGCACATAGACAGTGTGATAGATGATGAAGAGACGGGTCATGTGGACCGCGCATAGAAGCTATAATAGTGCAAGGTCGAATGACCACATAGAGACGAGGCCACGATGGACTACTTGACCACGATGGGCCGCACATGAAAGCCGTTGAGGCGCCGGTCATAATAGACCACATAAACACAAGGTCAGCTTGATCACAGGCCATGATAGGCCACATAAACACAAGGTCAGCTTGACCACAAGGCCGTGATAGACCACATAAAGACAAGGTCAGCTTGACCACGCGGCAGTAATAGACCGCACATAAGCAGGGCCGCGATGGACCAACATACCTCAATGGGCACACACAGACGAGCCACGATGGCCACACGGCCATGATAGACCACACATAAGCAAGGCCACGATGGCCGCAAGACCGCGATGGGCCACACACACACACAGAGGACAGGCCACGATAGACCGCACGGCCGTTGGACCACATAAAACCAAGGCCGCGATGAACCACAGGCCATGATGGCCGCATATAGGACAAGGCCACAGTAGGCCACACGGCCATGGGAGACCACAAAGACGAGACCGCTTAGGAGCCACAACGGCCGCTAATGCCACACAAAGACGAAACCTATAAGACAGGGCTACTAAACCACACAGAACCAAGGCCATGATGGACCACAGACCGCGATGGGCCACACATAGGACAAGGCCACAATAGGCCACACGGCCATGATAGACCACACGAAACGAAGGCCGCAATGGACCACAGACCACGAATGGCCACACATAGGACAAGGCTGCAATAGGCCACAGAGCCGCTAAAGGCCACACATAGACGAGCTAAACAGAGACACAGCCATAAAGCCACATGAAACCAAGACCTCTAGAGGTCACGAGACCACGATGGGCCTTGGAGGACAAGGCCACGGTAGGCCACGCAGCCATGGGAGACCACAAAGACGAGACCGCTTAGGAGCCACAACGGCCGCTAATGCCAGACGAAAGACAAGTTTCATGAGACAAGGCCGCTAGGCCGCACGAACCGGGCCATGAGGGACCGCGAGGACAAGGATCACACAAAGACGAGAGACAGGCTGAAGACAAGCCACGCGGACATAAACTGCAACACAGAGACAAACACAAATATGGCTTATCAGATAATGCGGATTAGAGCTACTGCTCAGTAGTCATAGTACCACCACCAGTATTTGCATGGGGATTTACCTGGATTGTTATTGGAAAGCTTTCTGGGCTTCGAGGATGATTTTGAATCAGTTCTTATATAGGATTCAAAAGCTGAGGAAGACCATCTGCCCATGATCTTAATAGACCTCTTTCGGCTGCTATAGTGGCTGCCCCAATTCTGAAGGAGTGGCAGGTATAGAGAGCCAGACGTGCGTGACCTTAGTTATAAAATTAAACTACTGATAGACAGTAGCTTTTGATAACAGTAGTTAAAGGAGTCCTGAACCAGGCCTTAGAAAGTGCTCTGTTAGTTAAAATGAATAGAGGGGTGTAATATGAAGTTCTAGGGCAGATTTTAGGACTTTTTAAAACAGATGTGAAGGGGCAAAATTTTTTATTGATTTTGAAGTGATAGGGTGACGCCGAAGCCTTGAGCGTCATTCTTAGAGTGCTAAAGAAAGAGTAAAGAATTTAGGAGAGAAGCATAAATAGAATGGAAAGACCACGGGCAGGATCGAAATATAAAACTTCTGAACTGAAATCCCCAGGACACATGAAGCCGTAAAAGCAGATAAAACACGGCTTTTAGCAGAATATGCATGTATGGAAAGAGATCATAGCGGATAGAGATGATTAATATCGGTTAAAGAGCGAGGTAATAGGTGGGCGTTTTTCTGGAAGTGCTAGAGGATTTAGCTAGGCCTTTGAGTAATAAGCGACGGAAGTTTGCAGTGAAAAGACTGGACAATTAAGATAGATAACTTTGCGTAAAATTGAATACCTGCGAGCGATCTATGAATGAAGAAATATTTAATTACGATTCGTAATTGTAGCTGAGGAAGGAACCACTGGCCGTGATCAGGATGGGAATAGAGGAATCTGGAAGAAAAGCAAAACGTTATAACTGAGACAAAGCAGAAGTATGAGCTTGGAGGGAGCCGTGCCTTCGTGAAGTACGGTCTAGCTGGATTAAGCAGATAATCTAATTTAGCATTTCTCTGTTAGAGGAAGGCAGGGTGATGGATTGGAGTTGGCTGAAGGGCAAAGCCATCGGAAGCCTGAAATTAAAGCATGTCGCTAAGGCATTGTAGTGGCAAGGAAGGTGTGTGACCTTAGTTATAAAATTAAACTACTGATTGCCAGATAAAAATCTCAGAATAGCATAAGCGTCTGATGAGAAGATCTGCCTTAATGATGGCAACCTTGCTTCGTTAGCACTAGCGACATAAAATGTTTAGCGACCACATCAAACCTCAAAAGACTCTGGCGACGGCTATAGGAAAATTTTCGTGAAGCGCAGATGAAACTAAGCTTGAGTGAACTTGGTAAATACATCTGGTCTTACTGATCCGGGTATCCGAATCTGAGATCGGACGTGCACCCTTCGTCTAGCTGGATCGGGTCGCTTGAATAATGCACAGAGTGGGCCAGCGTTAACAGACAAGAGATAAATACCCTGCCTTGGGGAATGAACCTCATAGGGAATTTGGTGAACAAACAGAGAAGCATATAAGGCTTAGATTTTTTTTCTCTTTCTTTTTTTTTTCCCCAACCAACTAATTTGACTTCTTGATACGATACTTACCTGAAGTAAGGTGACGGTGTCCCATCAAGAACTACTATCATTACCTCAATGATACTTGATGATCTGTTGTCTTTTGAGCATAGAATCCATCTCTCAGATGCGCAGCATATACCCGACATGGCTCCCAAGTTGCTTTTTGTAGAAATGGTTTTATTCATTGTTGGGAGATCGCTAGCCACAACAACCAATTGAGTCTCTTGAATAGAAAGATACATGAACATGTAAATCATACGATTGAGTAAAAACAATGTCACTTGAGTCTTCTTCGCTGTGATTAGATCCGGTGATTGGTTTGTTATGATAAAACTAATCATATGGCTGATAGTTCCCTTTCGTTGTCACTCCCAGTTACGTCGGATGACGACGAATGGGGTTTCGCTTAGAAAGCCTATCAGCTTCGAGTATTACAAAACGAGCCTATGGCAAAGAAATGCCATGGGTCTGCGGAATTTGCATGACGTAACTCCGCCCCACCTCGTGGGTATAAAAGGAGGAAGTCCGCAACAGCAGTTTATGTTTTCGCTTCGGAGCCAAGTGTATTCTTCTCTCCACAAGCCATCTCTGAATTGTCAGCTTTACAAACGAGTACCTCGAGTGTTGGTGTGACGGCGATCTACGGCGAGCGCGTGCTTCCTGCTGATCTGTTGCAGTGGTCTGCCAGTCGGTGCGTGTCTCCCCGGGTGCTTCAACACTTGAGTTTTCTCTCACTAAAAGAGCTTGCACGCGGCACGTCTTTTTAAAGACGGCTCGCCCGTGCATTTCAAAAAAAAAAAAAAAATGAATGGTGCGGCAGCTTGGTATCGGACTCTGATGGGCACGAGCGTTGTCTAGTATGTTTGGGCTTGATCATGCTAGAGCAGCGCTCGTGGATGACTCATGTTTTCTCCATGGAAACATGATCATCGCATCATTAAGGTCGAGACTCGGTGAACTCACATGAGTGAGAGTCCTCTCATCCACCCCCCGATCTTCGGCTGGTGGCCAGGGTGACCTGAGGGTTTCGGTCTGGAACAAGGCGCCGACTATGTGTCCGCGACCCCAGCCCCCCTCTTCAATGACGGTGCCCGCTAGTGAACAGGTGATTCCCACGGGTCTACCCTCTGGTGGCCCGTGTGTTTCATTTGAAGCTACAGAGGATGATATTATGTTTGTAGCAGCTTCACTAGGTGGGTTTGATTTTCCTGGAAGTGACGACTCGTCGAGTCTGATCCGGAGATGACGGCCATGCTTTCCCGGGACGATTGGTTTTTGGGTGAGGCCGCCGACCCTCGTCCACGGCAAACCCCAATACCGTTCTTCCCGGACGTGCATGATGAGATCAGGGGCCATTCGATGATCTCAGCCGCCTTTCCTCCCCTCGATGGGGCCGCTGCCCGTGGGTACACTGGGGTTCCCCCGGCTGAACACTCTGTTGCGATGCTATGTGTCCTCAGAGTGCTTCTTCTCGGCGCAATCCTAAGCACCCGTCCGTGGCCTGTAGTTTTTCGTCTACGCTTGTGGCGAGATCCTATTGCGCCACGGGACTGGCGGCCGCCTCACTGCGTGCCATGGTCATTCTGCTGGTCTACCTGACCCAGATGCTCATGGACCTGCACGAGGGCGGGACTGACCCAGGGCTCTTCACTGAGCTGCGCGCCGCCACTAACCTTGCTCTCCGAGCGACGAAAGTGGCCGTACGCTCCCTGGGTCGGGTGATGCTCACCATTCGGTGGCCGTACCTGTTTGATGTGCTGGATGTCGCGCGGACCCGTCTGTCCGCTCAGATCCCTCGGTCTGCCCACCGCCAAGGGCACCCTCCCACGGCTCCCACACTGCCCGTTCACCAGGGCCGGCTCTGGGGGCCCACGGGCGGACGCCACAGCCCTCTCTAGCCCCGCCCCCCGCTACACGCCGGGTTAAGCGGCGCTCCTGAGACGGGCTCCTCGGGGATGGAGCAGGTTGAGGTCGACTCTGTCCCGACGGCCCCGCCGTCCACTCAGGTCCCTCGGTCTGCCCACCGCCGAGGGCGCCCCCCCGCGGCTCCCACCCCACCCGTTCACCCGGGCCGGCTCTGGAGGCCGCGGCCGGACGCCACAGCCCTCTCCAGCCCCGCCCCCGCTACGCGCCGGGTTAGGTGGCGCTCTTGAGAGGGGCTCCTCAGAGATGGAACTCAGTTCTTTCCAGGAGTTGGGAGCAGGACCACTCCTTTCCCCGGTGGAGGGCCGGGGAAGAATCCTTATTCGCAAAGAACTGACTCTCCCGTCTCTGAGCACACAGAGTTCTCGGACGACACAGAGCGCCGCCCTCTAGCCGTGCTCTCCTCGTCCCCCTCTGTCCCAGAGGTCGTTGACACGGCGTGCCGTCCACGGACCGCTTCGCCCCTGTCCCCCTCTGTCGCCAGACCCCTGGCAGAGCAGGCCCCCGCGGGACGACCAGCCTGGTCCTCCCCTGGCCCCCTCTGCCAGGGCGCGGTTGCTAACTGTGCCCCCACACCGGGCCGCTATGCCGTCCACGTCTGGGCCAGTTACTCCGCTTCGCTGCCCCTCCGGGGGGACGCCTGTCGTCGCGTGATCCCGCCGGTTCAGTTCCTGGGAGCCTGGCTAGAGCTTCCCCGTCTGTCCCGCTGGATCGCGCGCTCCGTCAGGCTCGGCTTGCGATTCAGTTCGCACGGTCTCCTCCCCGCTTCAGGGGAGTCCGCTCCTCTTTGGTCGGTGGCAATGCCCCCGTCATGAGAGCAGAGATTGCCACCCTGCTGGCGAAGGGTGCAATCGAGCATGTCCCTCCAGCCGAGATGAGGTCCGGGTTCTACAGCCCCTACTTCATTGTCCCCAAGAAAACCGGTGGGTTACGGCCAATCCTGGACTTGCGCGTGCTGAACCGCTCCCTTCACAGGCTGCCGTTCAAGATGCTCACCGCCAAACGCGTTCTCGAATGCGTGCGGCCCCAGGATTGGTTTGCAGCGATCGACCTGAAGGACGCCTACTTTCATGTCTCCATTCTTCCTCGACACAGACCGTTCCTACGGTTTGCTTTCGAGGGGCAGGCATACCAGTACGCGGTTCTCCCTTTCAGGCTAGCCCTGTCTCCTCGCACCTTCACGAAGGTCGTCGAGGCTGCCCTTGTTCCCCTTCGGGAACACAGGGTTCGCATCCTGAGTTATATCAACGACTGGCTGATCCTAGCTCACTCTCGAGATCAGGTTTGCGAACACAGGGACCTAGTGCTCCGGCACCTAGCTCGTCTGGGCCTTCGGGTCAACTGGGAGAAGAGCAAACTTTGCCCCGTGCAGAGGATCTCTTTTCTCGGTATGGACATCGACTCGGTCGCCATGTCCGCGCAGCTTACGAGCGAGCGCGCGCAGTCACTGCTGACTTGCCTGAGACATCTCAGGAGCAAGAATGCGGTTCCACTGAAACATTTTCAGAGGCTCCTGGGGCATATGGCATCTGCAGCCGCGGTCACGCCGCTCGGATTGCTTCATATGAGACCGCTTCAGCTTTGGCTTCGCGACCGAGTCCCGAGGTGGGCATGGCATCAAGGCACGCTCCGGGTACCAGTTACTCCGACCTGCCGTCAGTTCCTCACCCCGTGGTCGAACCTCAGTTTTCTCAGGGCGGGTGTCCCCCTGGAACGAGCTTCCCGGAATGTTGTGGTCTCCACAGATGCCTCCACCACGGGCTGGGGCGCCATGTGCAATGGACATGCTGCTGCGGGCTCCTGGACAGGACCCCAGCGGCTATGGCATGTCAATTGCCTCGAGTTGTTGGCAGTACGCCTTGCCCTGCACCGCTTCCGGGCGTTGCTCAGGGGTCAACACGTACTAGTCCGCTCAGACAATACCGCTACTGTAGCGTACATCAACCATCAAGGTGGTCTACGCTCCCGCCGTATGTCACAACTCGCCCGCCACCTCCTCCTATGGAGTCAGAAGCATCTGAGGTCGCTTCGAGCCATTTTCATTCCCGGAGCCCTGAACTGTGCAGCCGACGAGCTCTCACGGCTTCAGCCCTCCCTGGAGAATGGCGACTCCATCCCCAGTCGGTTCAGCTGATTTGGGACCAGTTCGGGGACGCACAGATAGATCTGTTTGCCTCTCACGACTCGACCCATTGCGCCCTGTATTTTTCCCTGACCGAGGGCACGCTCGGCACGGATGCACTGGCGCACAGCTGGCCGCCGGGCCGCAAATATGCGTTTCCCCCAGCGAGCCTTCTTGTGCAGACCTTGCGCAAGGTCAGGGAGGACGAGGAGCAGGTCATTCTGGTCACGCCGTATTGGCCCAACCGGACCTGGTTCCCCGAACTTGTACTCCTCGCGACAGCACCTCCCTGTCCCATTCCTCTGAGGAAGGACCTTCTTTCTCAGGGACGGGGCACCCTGTGGCACCCTCGCCCCGATCTCTGGAGCCTCCACGTGTGGCTCCTGGACGGCTCGAGGTAGGTTTGAGTACCCTTCCACCAGCGGTGGCGGCTACCATCACTTCCGCTAGAGCGTCGTCCACGAGACACGTCTATGCGTTGAAGTGGAACCTCTTCGTCGACTGGTGCTCTTCTCACCGAGAAGACCCCCGGAGATGCTCGATCAGCGTTGTGCTTTCCTTCCTTCAGCAAGGGTTGGAGCGAAGGCTGTTTCCCTCCACCCTTAAGGTCTATGTTGCCGCCATTGCCGCACACCATGACCTAGTCTAAGGTAAGTCGGTAGGGAAGCACGACCTGGTCATCAGGTTCCTGAGAGGAGCGAGGAGACTAAATCCTCCTCGCCCTCCTCTCGTTCCCTCTTGGGACCTCTCAGTGGTTCTAACTGCCCTGAAGAGTGCTCCCTTTGAGCCCCTGCAGTCAGTCGAGCTTAAGTTCCTGTCAATGAAGACAGCGCTCCTGGTTGCACTGGCCTCCATCAAGAGGGTAGGGGACCTGCACGCATTCTCCGTCGACGAAGCGTGCCTGGGATTCGGACCGGCTTTCTCTCACGTGATCCTGAGACCCCGGCCCGGATATGTGCCCAAGGTTCCTACCACTCCCTTTCGGGACCAGGTGGTGAACCTGCAAGCGCTTCCCCCGGAGGAGGCAGACCCAGCCTTGGCACTGCTCTGTCCAGTACGCGCTCTTCGCGCCTATATAGACAGGACGCAGTGTTTCAGGACCTCAGACCAGCTCTTTGTCTGTTATGGTGGGAAGCTGAAGGGGAAGGCTCTCTCCAAGCAAAGGTTGTCTCACTGGATAGTGGACGCAATTGCCTTGGCATACCAGCAGCAAGGTCGACCGTGCCCCCTTGGTGTGACGGCCCACTCCACCCGGAGTGTGGCATCCTCTTGGGCTCTAGCGCATGGCGCCTCGCTAACAGACATCTGCAGAGCTGCAGGCTGGGCGACACCTAACACATTCGCCAGATTCTATAATCTCCGAGTGGAGCCAGTGTCCTCTCATGTACTCGCTTCAACTAGCTAGTACCGGACCCGTTCAGGTGTCTTCGCTTGCTCGCCATTCCACTCCACGGACTGGATACGTGCTATATTCTCCTCACGTGAGCTTTTCCGAAAGCCCTGAGCTCCTCCAGCACTCCTGACGTCGGCGCCAGTGTCTCTTGCCTGCGCGTCGGCTAGGTGCCTCCCGTGTGCATGGTCCCTCCCCTGAGCGACCCCCACATGTGTATTTCCACTGTAAGCCTCTCTGAGCATGTGTCTTTCCCTTGGCAAGCCACCTTGCCACCCCTGGGGTTGAAATATTCCACCTGCGGCTGGACACCCCAGTGTTTCCCATATGCATCCTTCGGGTCATATGTGTATTCTCTAAGTCCCCCCCCCCCCCTCTGGGTTGGCATTATTTGCATACTTCCCCTAGCTTGGGATATGCTTCCCAGTGTACCTTGGTATTCCTGTGTTAAATGGAGTCCTTCGTCCAGTCTATGACAGGGATCTCGATTTACGCAGGGCACTGGAAGACAGCTGAGAAGGTGGCGTGATTAGACTGGTAACCCCATTCGTCGTCATCCGACGTAACTCGGAGTGACAAAGAAAGGGAACGTTTCGGTTACGTATGTAACCCTCGTTCCCTGAGTAGGGAACGGAGACGTTACGTCTGCCTGCCACTTTCCGCTGTACCGCGGGGATCGCCTGAGCTCAGTCTTGGCTCCTCAGCGAAGAAACATAAACTGCTGTTGCGGACTTCCTCCTTTTATACCCATGAGGTGGGGCGGAGTTACGTCATGCAAATTCCGCAGACCCATGGCATTTCTTTGCCATAGGCTCGTTTTGTAATACTCGAAGCTGATAGGCTTTCTAAGCGAAACCCCATTCGTCGTCATCCAACGTAACGTCTCCGTTCCCTACTCAGGGAACGAGGGTTACATACGTAACCGAGACGTTTTACTGTGTTAAGCAATTTTGGCTAAGTATGTGTGGCCTTTGACCGGAGCATCCTTAGTCTGCATTGCTCTGTATATTTAATGTGGAAATACCTATAACACAAAAATATTTCTATCCAACATATCAGTGAATTAAAGTAGTCACCAGGAAAGATTGTGTGTTACAGCGATTGTACGCATTTTCTAATATTGTAGATCTAAATTTTATGTATTAAAGGCCCTTAATAATATGAATTAATATGGTGTAAAATAGTTGTTTGTGAAATTTCAACACTTCTGTAAATATGTCATTTACTTCCATTGAAGAAAAATCTACTACAGTGTATGCATAACAGCCAATGGCCAACTTGCTCTCTTTTAGCTCAGCTTTTTTCCTTTTTCAGATATGGTCGTATTTTTACTTGTTAATAATGAAAAAAAAATTATTACTTTTTTTTTGTAGGCCTATATACACACACATTGTGATATTCATAACATGGTATGCCCCCTGGTTAAAGTCTGCAATCATTGCTAGATGTTGAGAAGTCGAGATCTTCCCGCGATCGGGAAGTGATTGGTAAATAACATATCTGTAAATGCCGAAGCAGTAACGAATTCATAGAGGGGCATATAACGAGTTGAATTAGGTAGGCTACTGCTCCTTTAAGGTGGAACGCACTCACTGGCGAGTGAGCATTATGAGGAGCGCGACCTGTGAATGTGGCATATGTATAAAAAGATAGTTTAATATTCTGTTACTCTTAAACTTATTTTATTTCAATTAAGTTATGCAGTTGTTAGTGAGTATTTTGCAGAACTGCCCATGTGAGCATGGGATCGACAAAGCTGATATAATTTGATTACCACTGCATTGTGGAATATCAGTAACGCTAATCTTTGCTTACGCTTGTTACAAACATTAAGACGAGCTATCCGGCTCTGCTGTTTAAAGCGTTGCAGTCTGCAGATCAGCAATTATTAGGAACATGAGTCTGTCACAGTATCTTCCGGGGCGCTCCCTTGCGTGCGAGCCACTACAGCAATCACCGTCTTTTGGTTGTTTTTATGTGGTTTTTAGGCTTATGTTTGTTTTAAGTGATTTGTTGAACGCCGTGTGCATGTGTGTTTAACGACGGAGTGCAGAGATGTGGAATCTGGGGTCGTCTTCGAATCTCTTTTTATTTGTTTTTATCGCCACACTGGTTTGCTGCATCTGTCGAGGGGCGATAGCTGTCCAGCAGCATGGATATCGTCTTGTGTTTGCCAGAGAGCTTCTCTTGTCACTGCGTTCTTCAACAGAGGGAGAGATACCGACAACAATACCGGCAGAGATCTTCGTGCCTCTCCATATTGACCAGAATCTCCCAAGGCGGCCATCGAGGAGGAAGAGAGGTAGGAGGGGAGGTATCATACGCAGAGTAAAAAAGCTCTGTCTGGATGACCGACACCGGCTGCCTCCTCTGCCCTCTGTCTTTCTATCTAATGCGCAGTCCTTGAGGCGCAACATCGACGAGCTGGAGAGCTTGGTAAAAGTAACACAAGAGATCAAAGAGTGCTGCCTGATAGGGATCACTGAGACTTATGAGAGCGACCTGGATTACGAGTTGGCGCTCACTGGTTTTGGCTGTCCCATCAGACTGGACCGCTCCAGGGAGACGACAGGAAAGAGCCGGGGAGGAGGTGTCTGCTTCTATGTTAATCAGAGGTACTGTAAAATTATTCATGTGAGGGAAAAAATCTGTACTCCTGATATTGAGTTACTCACCCTCTCCTTACGACCGTTTTATTTACCACGTGAGTTCCCTCAGTTGTTTTTTACGCTGATATATTGTCATCCCCGTGCTAATGCTACTGCAGCCATACAAGTGATCATGGACTTATCTCAGCGGTTGGATACTATTTGCAGTGATGCTCCCAAATTTTTCATGGGGGATATGAATCATGTTCGTTTGGATAAGGTCTTGCGGACATATGACCAATATGTGACTTGTACAACCACGCAAAGAAACACCACACTTGACCTGTGTTTTGGTAATGTAAAGGAAGGCTATAAGTCTCTTCCCATGCCAGGGTTGGGGGCTTCATACCACAACAGCATCTTCCTGGTGCCAACGTATAAACCTTGTATCAGACGTCGGGAGGGGGAAATAAAAACTGTTAAACTCTGGACAGAGGACAGTATATCCTCCCTCCAGGCCTGTTTTGAGTGTACGGACTGGGAATGTTTTTTTGACCGTTGTGGGGATAATATTGATGAACTTTCGGACACTGTTTCGTCCTATGTCTCCTTTTGTGTGGATACTGTTATTCCAGTCAAAACAGTTATCACCTTCTCTAATAATAAACCATGGGTCACCAAAGATTTAAAAACAGTGATTAATAGGAAAAAAAATATCTTTTTTACTGGTGACGCATTGGAGAGAAAGTTTGTATCTAGGGAGGTTAGGACTGAAATAGTAAAAGCCAAAAGTAAATACAGGGAAAATATAGAAAAACAATTTGTAAATGGCGACCTTAGGTCAGCATGGCGGGGGATTAAAACTATGGCTACAATAAACCAGGGTGGTAATGAACCCAAGCAGCATATTAGGCTTAACAGTGTTCAGGATGACTGTTTGCCGGATGCTTTCAATAATTTTTTTTTACTATTTGAAACATCTGATTGTATGCATGATGTCTCTAGGTTGGAAAACTCCCTGACACCATGTAATGATATTAAAATATCTCAAGAACAAGTTGAGGTTCTTTTTAAAAAAACTAAAAAGAGGAAAGCCTCGGGCCCGGACCTTATTTGCGGTAACACATTACATCACTGTGCTGGACAACTCAGTGGTGTCTTTTCCCATCTTTTTCAAATGTGTGTCGATAACTGTAAGCTCCCAAATATTTGGAAATCTTCTATTGTCATTCCTATCCCCAAAATCAATAAAGCTAGGGAATTACAAGATTTCAGACCTGTAGCGCTTACTTCTCTTGTAGTAAAAAACCTAGAGAAAATTTTAAAAGAAGAGGTTCTTACAGTGGTTGAGGGCAAACTTGACTCTTTTCAATTTGCCTATCAAAAGAATAAAGGCGTGGATGATGCTAAGCTTTTTATTTTGGATACACTTTATAAGCATCTGGAGAAACCCCAAGCTCATGCCAGGCTCTTATTTGCTGACTTTTCATCAGCTTTTAATAAAATGCAGCCTCCCATTTTGATTGAGAGGCTTGCTTCTTATTTTAAATTGCCCGACCAGCTTCTAGCCTTAGTTTTAATTTTTTTGACTGATAGGACACAGAGGGTTCTAGTAAATGGGGTTACATCAAAAACGCAAGTCTCCAATACGGGTTCCCCACAGGGCTGTGTACTTTCCCCGCTACTGTTCATTTTATATACGGATAGTTGTAGGTCTTTTAAAGAGGATAGTTTTCTTGTCAAATTTTCGGATGATACTGCTCTGTTGTCACTTCTTCATGGCACAGAGTCAGATCATGGTCGTGCACTTCCTGATTTTGTTAAGTGGTGCGACGATAGCTTTTTAGACCTTAATGTTTCTAAAACTAAGGAACTCATCATTGATTTTAGGAAGAAAGGGACAAACACCTCAGTATGCACGATTCACGGTGAGGACGTAGAGATCGTAAGTCAGTATAAGTATTTGGGTACGATTTTTAATTCTCAACTGAAGTTTGAAAGGAACTCTGAATCAGTGCTCAAACGGGCCCAGCAGAGAGTACATTTATTGCGAAGGATAAATTCGTTCGGGGTTTCTAAACCTATATTGTGCACTGTGTATTTGTCGTATATTGAGAGCCTTCTTACTTTTTCTTTCATTTGTTGGTTTGGTAACATTTCAGTTAAAGATCGAAACTGTTTAAATAACATTGTGAAAGTCTGCTCCAAAATTATTGGAATTCAAATGCGCGACCTTAACTCTCTTTGGGAGAAACGTGTTCTTCAAAAAGTAAAAAGCCTGATGAATCAACATCATATTCTGTCTGTCAACATCTATTCATAATCAGTCTGTTAAATATTGAGCTGAGGAAATAATTATGGACTGATCGGGTTTTGGCACTATGCACTTTAGGAGTTACGGATTCGGAACTTGATGTTCTTTTATTTATTTATTTATTCCTTTTTTTATATATATAATCTGTATTGGACCCAGACCATATCATGTTATTCTGATTATGCATTCAGGCTATGGCTGTGGGAATGGTTGTATGTATAGACGGTGTACTGTAGGAACTGAATTGCCCCTTGGGGATTAATAAAGCTATCTGTATCTGTATCTGTATTATTAGGAACATTCAGTTTCCCTTAAGAAAGTTAACAATATTCTAACCTGTGTTCTTCTGTCACCTATATTCCGTTTCCGTGAGCTCGTTTAAGTGACTTTTAAAAATGCACTTGTTCCCTTTCGAGAGGTCTCTCCTATTGCGTCAGTAGCTTACGCTATGGGAAAACTCCTTTTCTCGAGAATATTGAAGTCTTTATGTAAAACGCATTGCAGCTGCACAGCTGACAGCAATGAACGAAGGAGCTCGGTCATTGGCTGTGCTGCGGCAACTTGCTCGAACCAATGACGGGGCGACTCTGAATGCGCGGCCAATGAGCGCGCTTCGCGCCCGATCGCATCAGAGCCCGCCAAGATGGACGTGGCCAAGAGCTATATATTGGGCGCCCCGTCATGAGAGTTCTTTAGATTTAATCTCCTTCAGCGAACACCTTCTTCGCTGGATCCTCCGGATTATTGAAAGCCTTCGCTGTTGTGAATTTGGCCCTTTAATTTCTTTCCTTTTTTTTTGTTTCTCCTTATATACGTGTACTACATATCCCAGATTTCCAAGCAAACTACAATACTTACTTTAGTGCACTACATTACCCATACACCCCTTGGTCAAGGTCTATAAGTAGGCCTCATTTCCTTCCTTTGTTTCTTTTGCATTGGTGAGGTGTGGGTGTTTGAATGGACACCCAGCCATGTCCTTTGAGTCTTTTCCTTAGGATGCGTTCATGACTTAAGATCATCCTGTTCATCCTGTCCATCCATTAACACCTGTCCATTTACATCGTGTGAATCAGCTCTATGTGAATTCATATGGTCCTTCGAGCCGGAGGTAGAAATTTGGTGGAATGGATTACCATTCAAGACCTGCAATCCGGCGCAGCCTAAGACGGAGAAGACCTCCTGCCCGTTTTGCTGATTGTATGGTGAGAGAACGTGTTCCTTCTCCCCCTCCCTCACCAACACTAGTTGTAAGTGATCATCACCAAACCCAGTATGAAAATCCATCTTTTTTAAGATCTGCCGGATGCTCATCTGCTCATTGTGAACAGTATCAACATGATTCACTCGATATGGACGTTAAACAAGAAATACTTGGACTTAAGAGTATGCTTGGTGAGATGATGTCTAGAATGTCACAGTTAGTAGTTTCTTCTAAACATTCTGAATTTTCTGAGTCTTTTGATGATGCTTCTGATGATGATGATGATGATAATGCCTTGGTTAATCCATCTATTGTTCAAGAATTATGTGCATGTATTAAGTCAGCTGAAAAGAAACCTACATGCGAGAAATGTAATTCCTCAACTGTTCCTTCACTGCTTCCATTTAGTAGGCCTAGTTCTCTGCCTCTTCCTCCTTCCTCATTGTTACGTAGTCCACCCTAACATATGCACACACATGATATAACATCACAACTACAATCTAGTATGTCACAACCTTCTATTGTTCCATTGGTTCCTGGGCCTTCTAATTGTCAGTCCTCTCAAGTGCAACAAGTAACATCAGCACAGTTACCTCCTCAGCCTCGGTATGCTGCTCAGTATTCACAGCCATTAGGACCATTTTCTGGTTTGTCAATTCCTCATGTATCCTCAATTAATGTAGGTCCTCATATTCAACCACAGTCTGTAGGTCAGGTAGGGAATTTTGTTGTACAACCTCCTGCTTCATATACTCAGCCAATTGTTCCCACTACCCAGACAACTGCAGTTCCATTCCTTCATCCTTATCCATATTCCCAGACATATTATTCTCCATATCCTGTTTCTTCCTATCCTACTTCTCGTGTCCAGGGACCTTCCTGTCCTTTCTTGGCAAATGAAGGAAGGAAAGAGGCTACGAGGGAACGCCGCCCCTCGAGGAGGCCGTGGCCAATCATCTCTGCCCGCCCTCCACCACCGGATGGAAAGCCAAAGCTTCCCACCCCTCGAAGCCCTGCCGCACTACCTCTGCTCTCGCCGGTCGCGCCTACGCCGCCGCCGGCCAAGCTGCATCAGCGCTTTACTCAATGGCGGTACTTCAAGTGTTCCAAGCCAAGCTTCTCCGCTCTATGGATGAGTCTGGCCCCGAACCCGAAGCCTTCAGGGACCTACGCAGCGCAACTGATATAGCTCTGCGAGCCACGAAGGCCACCGCCCAGTCTATTGGCCATGCTATGGCTAATTTGACTGTTCTCGAGCGCCATCTGTGGCTGACTCTGACTGAGATGAAGGACGCGGATAAGGCGCCATTTCTCGACGCGCCTATCTCCACCAGCGGGCTGTTTGGACCGGCGGTTAAAGGTTTCGCCAAACGCTTCACTGAGGCCCAGAACGCTTCACAAGCTATGCGTCATTTCCTGCCAAAGCGCTCCAGCTCATCGCAGAGCAGACAGAGACCGCCACAGCCGCAGCGGGCTAGAACAGCTCCCACCGCCTCTCAGCCCGCGCCTCAGGCTGACGCTCGACGCCGCTCGCGCTCTCACAACCGCAAGCCGCCTTCTGAGCGACGGGGTCCTCGGCCCAAGATTGTGCTGAACCCTGAGCCTCGAAAGCCGTCCTAGCCACAGAAATGAGAAGAGAGAGTGCGTGTCTCGCAAAAGCCGGACCACTCTCTCTGCAAAAGCTCAAACATTACCCAGTCCCCTTACAGGCGGCTGGATATGTCCATACAGCAGTCAATGGGCCAGTCACAGAGCTCGCTCACCTGCATACAAACGCCGTTTTTATGGCGACGCACAGAAAACACAAAAAGAGTGTTTTTCTGCCTGCGTCACTAAGGGTTCACATGTCCACAAAGTGTGCATTCCCAGATACTGTCAAAACAGTGCCAAATTCATTCCCAGCTCAGGCTGCGCTTCCCATGAATGTAGATCACGTGCCTACGGTCATGTACGCACCACTACACACAAGCACTGTTCACACAGTTATAAATTCATCCCCAGTAAAAGCGGGAAACATTATAAAAGTGACGCGTGTGCCTACCACTGTTTATGCACCCCCACTTATAAACACTGTCCTTACAGTGTCAAACACAACCTCAGCTAAGGCTGCGAGTTTTACAAACACAGCGCGCGCTGTGCCCCTGCCTCTGAGAGCTACGAGCTCAGGCGATTCGCTGGCCGGGTCCCTACGTCACAGCGGCCCGCCCCTAGCCTGCATTCAGCCCATATCTGTACACGCAGCGGCATGGGAAAACATTCCAGATATGCCGAAATGGGTATTGAATATAGTAAAGCACGGATACTCGTTCCAGTTCGCTCGCAGACCACCACGTTTTACGACTGTGGTCGAGACGAAAGTGAGAAAGGAGTGTTCACTTGTTCTACGCACCGAGGTGCGCAAACTAATAGAAAAGGGCGCTGTGGAAACTGTTTTCCCCTCTCTGAGCGGGACAGGTTTTTACAGCCGCTATTTTCTCGTCCCGAAAAAGGATGGCGGTCTCCGCCCCATCCTAGATCTCAGACACCTGAACAAAGCACTAATGATTCGCTCGTTCAGAATGTTAACAACCAAGCATATCCTCGCGCAAGTACGCCCAGGAGATTGGTTTCTCTCAGTGGATCTGAAAGATGCTTACTTTCACATTCCAATAGCGCCTCATCACAGGCCGTTTCTGAGATTCGCTTTCGAGGGACAGTCATACCAGTACACAGTACTTCCGTTTGGCCTGTCCCTGGCTCCCCGTACATTCACGAAATGTATGGATGCAGCACTTTCCCCCCTAAGACGAAGGGGAGTGCGAATACTGAATTATCTCGACGATTGGCTGGTTCTAGCACAATCAGAGTCAGTTAATAACACACAGATCTTGGATTATCAGCCATTTAGAATGTCTGGGTCTAAGAATCAATTTTGCAAAAAGCATACTATCTCCCAGCCAGAGGATTTCTTTCCTGGGAATAGTTCTAGACTCGATGCAAATGACAGCGCGTCTCTCATCAGAGCGCGCGCTCACCATCCGGCGCCTTGCAACATCATTCAGGGCGGGCGCGCGCGCCCCGTCAAACGGTTTCAGAGGATGCTCGGTCTCATGGCCTCAGCATCGGCCGTACTCCAGCTAGGATTGTTGCATATGCGCCCTCTAGGTTGGGGGGCCCTTTACGAGGGCAGGCCTGTCTCCGGTTTTTGGTCAAACCCGGAGAAGCGCCTACACATAAACTGTTTGGAAATGAAAGCGGTCGCTTTGGCTCTCAGAGCCCTGCTCCCACATCTAAAAAACGAACACGTCCTGGTCTGAACGGACAACATGACGGTAGTGTCGTACATAAATCGCCAGGGTGGACTCAGGTCGAGCTCCATGCATTCAATGGCCAGGAGACTCATTTTATGGTCCCAGCACAACTTGCGCTCGCTGAGAGCAGCGCATGTGCCAGGCGCCCTGAACCAGGGGGCAGACATGCTATCCAGAGACAAGATTCTCACAGGAGAATGGGCTCTCAACCCGCTGACGATTCAGTGGTTATGGAAAACCTATGGCAAAGCGGAGATCGACCTCTTCGCCTCCAAGGAGAACGCGCACTGCTCTCTTTTCTTCACGAAAAGCACGAACGCGCTCGCCCAGAACTGGCCGAGCCGCCCCTTATATGCCTTTCCCCCGATCGCGATGCTGCCACAGGTCATCAGTCGGGTCAGAGAGGAGAAAAACGAAGTGCTGCTGATAGCCCCACTCTGGAAGAACCAAACATGGTTTCCAGATCTGATGCAAATGCAATCTGCACCACGGCCGATTCCACTGAGGCCAGACCTCCTCAGTCAGGCCAGCGGGATGATATTTCATCCCCGCCCCGATCTGTGGGCCCTTCATGCATGGCCCCTCAACGGGTTACCAGGAACCTCGCGAGCGGAGCACTAAAAACCATCGCTGAGGCGCGGGCGCCCTCCACGAGGCGCTTATATGCCCAGAAATGGAAAGTGTTCAGTGACTGGTGTAATGCCAAGGGCCTGAACCCTGAAACATGCGAGATTACGAATGTACTCGCTTTTCTACAAGGGCTTCTGGAGGCGGGCCGCACCCCCTCCACGCTCAAAGTATATGTGGCTGCCATCACAGCGTCACACGACCCTGTAATGGAACGTCCATTGGGAAGAAACGACCTAATTATTCGTTTCCTAAGGGGCGCCAGGAGGATGAACCCTTCACGCCCCCCCTCAGTGCCGATCTGGGACCTAGCTACGGTCCTAGACGCTCTTAAAGGGCCCCCGTTCGAACCACTCCGAACCGTGCACCTTAAACAGCTCTCGCTCAAGACTGCGCTCTTGCTGGCACTCGCCTCGGTCAAGAGAGTGGGCGACCTGCACGCGCTTTCGACAAGCGCTGCCTGCCTAGAATTCGGACCTAACGACTGCAGGGTCGTCCTTAGACCGAAACATGGGTATATTCCTAAAGTGCTCACCACTCCCATCAGAGCACAGGTTATCTCCCTAACTGCGCTTTCGTCTCCAGCAGACGAACACGACGCTAATCTACTCTGCCCCGTTAGGGCTCTCAGAGTGTATTTGGAGCGTTCTGCCCTATTCAGACAGACAGAACAACTGTTTGTATGCTTTGGCGGCCGTACGAAAGGTTCCGCCGTTTCAAAGCAGAGAATCTCTCACTGGATAGTCGAAGCTATAGCGCTGGCTTATGAAGCTAAGGGACTTCAATGCCCCTGGGGAGTCAAAGCACACTCCACCAGGAGTGTGGCTTCTTCCTGGGCATGGTCGAGCGGGATACCGATCGAGGATATTTGTGCGGCGGCAGGCTGGGCCTCACCATCCACATTTATCAGGTTCTACAACCTACAGGTCCCGACATTGCATTCCAATGTGCTATCAGCATGATGCTAGTTGAACTGCGAGTTCGTATCTAGATTATGTATGTGCTTGTGTCACACTGAGCGCCTTCTAGCCGCTCTGTATTTTTTCCCACATATAAAGCTCGCCTCTGCCGGCTAGTTGGATGATAACTTTGCTGTTCAGCTCAGGCACCTGCCTCTGGCTATTATAAGGCGAAGTTCAGCACGCACGGCGTTTTGCATGGTGTTCCCATAGCGTAAGCTACTTACGCAATAGGAGAGACCTCTCGAAAGGGAACGACTCGGTTACTAACGTAACCTCGGTTCCCTGAGAGGAGGGAACGAGTATTGCGTAAGCTGCCGTGCTTGTGCTTGGTTAGTTCGCTTCAGTCGTTTTAACCTAAAGAACTCTCATGACGGGGCGCCCAATATATAGCTCTTGGCCACGCCCATCTTGGCGGGCTCTGACGCGCGCGGGCGCGAAGCGCGCTCATTGGTCGCGCATTCAGAGTCGCCCCGTCATTGGTTCGAGCAAGTTGCCGCAGCACAGCCAATGACCGAGCTCCTTCGTTCATTGCTGTCAGCTGTGCAGCTGCAATGCGTTTTACATAAAGACTTCAATATTCTCGAGAAAAGGAGTTTTCCCATAGCGTAAGCTACTTACGCAATACTCGTTCCCTCCTCTCAGGGAACCGAGGTTACGTTAGTAACCGAGTCGTTTTCCTTGGCCTATAAATAAGGTTGGTTAGTTTTACCATTTCTCCTTTGAGTATGATGCGGTTTTTCCTTTTTATTTAAGTCTGATACTGCCATTTCTGTTTTATTATTGGTGAGTCTGATACTGTTTTTGCCATTTCTGTTTTCTTATTTAATTTTTTTAAGTCAGACAATGTTTTTGCTACTCCTGTTTAAGGCTGTTCTTAGCTTTGCTGTACTTATCTGTGCTGTGCTGTTATGCATGATATTATTGTCTTTTAATTTTGTAGTTCTGTAAAGCACTTTGGTCAGTCAGTGGCTGTTATTAAATGTGCTATATAAATAAAATGAACTTGAACTTGGAAAGTCTGTATTCTTTTTTTAGTGTTTCTCTGGTCAGCCACCACAAGTTTAAAGGGGTGGTAAAACACATTTTTTTGAAGGCTTGACTGTGTTTGTGGGGTGCACTATAACATGTGTTCATGCTTCGTTTTTGTAAAATTACATTATTTTTCATATATTTTACCTTTATTCTACACTGCTCTGTCCCTCCTTGTAAAAACGGTCTGATGGTTCTCTGGTTCTATGAAGCCAGTCCCTCAAAACTACATTGATACTACATAGATTGGTTAGCTGGTCTAGTGTGTTGTGATTCGCTAACCGTCTAGTGCACGTTTTCCGGAAACGTCACGTCCCTTGCCTTTACCGTAGTTTGTGCTTTGGTGTATTATAAACAATGGCTTCAATAAAACCAATCGGACCCAGAGAATGTTAGTGAAGATGATCGAGCAGAACCTGTTCAAGAACGGCTGTTAAACGACGTTTCAGAAAGGTTTGTTTTTTGTTGTTGTTGTTGTCGCATTAATTTTTAGATACGCTGTTATTTAATTGTACTAATTATTATAGTATTACAAAAAATAAGCTTCATAAACAAGAATTTCATATAATCGTTCTAACGAAATATACTACAGTCCTCAAAGGGATTTTTTTGAGTAGACTGCGGATCTATAGTGATCGTTTCTGACTGTATGCCACCGTTACTTTTGTATTTTTAGAACGATTGTAGCCAAATATCTGTCCACAGAACTATTAACCCAAAACGAACACTAAACATTGGCTTTACTACAGTAGCCAAATCAAACACAGAACCATGTTTAGCATGCCTGTAGATAAACAAGCATGTAGATAAACAATACATAAAATCTCTAATCAAAGAATAATTTACACTAATTCCAAGTTCGCTGTTGAGATTAAAAAAAAGTTTGTAACGTTAGGCGTTTGTCGGATAACGTTAAGTATGAATGAGCATTTAACAAACCAGCAGAGCCAAACAGCGTTGTCATTTGTTTACTTCCTTGCTACAACGTACAATTAACAATACGAACTATTACAGGAAAACACATCGACGAAAAATAAATCATACTTAGAGGTTGTGGCCCGTAAACAACAGCTTCTGTTCTTAAAGTTGGAACTGCTCCATCTTTCAGGACAAGCCGTTGTGCAAATCCTGCATTGAGCTCGCGAAGATTGTGGAAGCTTTCCTCCGTAACATGTGCAGCACAGAGAGCGAGATTTGGGTCATAATTAACCATTGATCCCTAACTCCCCCGACCCTAGGAAGGCTGAACAAAGTGAACCTGCAATCCGGATGAAAATAACAGCAGCGTTTCGACAGCAATGCGGCAACACTCCAGCCTAATATACCACAACAACTCTTCTCCAAAGCAATATAAAATGGCCTCGCCCCCCTTATTTAGTATTCTCGGAGGAGGGGTTTATTGGGGTTACTGACGTCAGCAACCCTTGAGGAATGTTGTGTAGTCCCTACCGGCTGTTTGGTGTAGTCCTTAGAAATTGATTTCTTTAAAAGCAAATATCTCCCTTTGCTTTGAACTTTGAGCGCTGTAACTTTGCGGATGTTGTTTATGCTCAAACAGCAACATTACACACTAGCTAAAGTTAGAAAAGTGAAATCGTGTTTTTCCACCCCTTTAAAGAAGCACAAATGAAATTGGAATTGCAATCATGTGAACTGGTGCAGCTGTCCAACACACGGTGGGCGTGCCAGCCTCGCTCAGTGAATGCTGTGCTTTACAATTTGCCTGTCATCATTGATTACCTCTCTGCCATCAACACAGTGGGGTTGAAAACAAAAATCTGCAAACTCTCATTTGTGTATTTGTTGATTCTTTTCAAGGATCTCCTGTCCGTAGTGGCAAGCTTGCACAAATATCTCCAAAAAGAGACCATTGACCTTCCCCAAGCAGTGGCATACAAAGATGCTGTGTGTGACTCCTTAAAGCAGAAACGCAGTGATCCCACTGCTGCAGATATATATGCCAGACCAAAGACAGTGTGTGAAGTTAATCACATTGTAGTTGAGAAGCAACTTTCTGGCCAGAGACAGAAGACAAAAAGGATGGAGGTGCGCCATAACAAACCTATGGTGCACATATGGAGAATCAGCACAGATGCCGAACAAGTCAAAACAAAGTTACTATATCCATGTCTGGATAGAATGGTAACTGAACTGGAGAACCGTTTTTCTGTTGTAAATGCAGCATTGCTTCAAGGTGTTCAAGCATGTAGTCCAGTATCTGAAAACTTCCTGTCTGAGCCACATTTAGCAGATCTAGCACACCACTACAACATTGATTTAAAGACAGAGGAAGTCATGGTAGCAAGGCTTTTTTTTGACACGTAAAAACACGTGCTGCTCCTCTGGACATGGTTTCAGTTTATAACCTGCTGAAATTCTGAAATGTTTCCATCACTGAAATCTGTCATCCAGGTTGCCCTCACTGTACCTGTTAGCAGCTGTTCGTGCGAGAGGTCTTTCAGTGCTTTTCGTCGTCTCCACAATTGGCTAAGGAGAACAATGGGTCAGAGCAGGCTCCATCAACTGGCAGTTATGGCCATCGAGAAAGAAGTCGTTGAGCAATTGACCTTTCGCTAAGCCCCGCCCTCCCTAGTTACTGTTGCTACGCCTGACAAGCTTTCGCGCCTGGCACGTCTATTACAGTGTGTATGCACCGGTGTCAGACATTCCCAACGAGATAATTAGTAATTTTTGGCGAACATGTGAAATATCTGAGAGAGCAAGAGAAAAGCGACTGCAGTATCCATTCGAGGGATATATCCACGACATAATATGCAACTGATTAGAGAATAATTTCATAAAAATTGAAGCTAAAGCTCCCAGCGCAAGCAGCAGCCGCCTCATACGCTGACCATTCACATGGGGAACACACAAATTGAGGAACAGCTGTGTTCATGCACAACAGGGTGAGTGAAATGTGAAAATAATCTAATAATTAAAAATCAAACAGTTTATCCATAAATCTTGTGGAATAACACTAACACCGAGAGAGCCGCGATCGGATTGGGTTAAAGTTACTCAGTCAGGGGTAGTAGGCCGTCGATTAACAAAATGCTGAAATATATTTTAAAGTATGTCAGTGAGCCTCCGTCTTGTCTTTAATCGTCTTATTTTAAGTTCAAATATATGCATTACGAACAGGGCCGGTTCTAGACATTTGGAGGCCCTAGGCAATATTCATGTTGGAGGCCCCCCACCCCCAACAAAAAACTCTTGAAACAAATATGATTCCTAACCTTTTAATTTATACAACGTTTAATTTTAAATGTTTTTACTTACACAGTACATAAGTTTGGACACATTACTATTTTTAATGTTTTTTAAAAAGAAGTCTCTTATGCTCATCAAGCCTGGATTTATTTGATCAAAAATACAGAAAAATAATATATAGGCCTATTGAAATATTATTAAAATTTAAAATAATGGTTTTCCTGTTTTACTATACTTTAAAATATATTTCTGTGATGCAAAGCTGAATTTAGTGTCATGTGATCCTTCAGAAAACTTTATAATATTCTGATTTATTATCAAATGTTAGAAATGGTGCTTAATATTTATTTTATAACCTGTGATACTTTTTTTCAGGATTTTTTTTTTATTATTAAAAAGTTGTTTTAAAAAAGTCTTCACTATCACTTTTTATATATTTAACACATCCTTGCTGAATATTCCTGTTTTTTTGTTTGTATTTTTGATCAAATAAATGCAGGCTTGTAGAGCATAATAAAAAACTTATTTCAAAAACATTAAAAATAGTAATTGGTCCAGACTTTTTACCAGTAGGCTACTGTATGTACATATTAATCAAACTTCATCTAAGGTAATCTCTTTTTTGTTTAATGAAGATGTTATTGTTATTGTTATTTTGCTGTTTTATTCAATTTATTCACAGTTCCAGAATACCACTTCACTTTCAGTGATATATGCTTTTATCATCTTTTTTTCATAGCTGCGGTATGGGCAGGATTTTCCCCTCCCATTTAATCAATATTGACTGCAGATAATGTCATATTATTAATATAAGTAATATGATATTATGCATTGCATTGCTAGCTTAAATATGCTATACACAAATCAAGTGGAAGAGAAAGACACGATCGCTACTGATTAGAAAAAAAAAATTAAACTGATATTATTGGCGTAAGGCTGATGTCAGACAGGGTATAATCTAATCATCAGCAGAATTTAGAAGATAGACCCATGAGATCCTTTATTTGAAACATTTAAAATGTAGTGTGTTGGCTTTTTAACTTTGAATACAAACGTCCTGTCTTTTACTTTTGTAGCGTTTTTAGTCAGCTCCCGACGCGATGTTATTCATTGTACGCGCAAATTCAAAGCGTCGCGTCTGGGCACGTTAATGACGCTCGCGCTCTTTTAAACTCGTAATAAAGCGGTGAATGATTTTTTCCAGAAATGACGCTGATCTACAGTACAAGTTTATATTTAGAATACATTGCAATCACTCCAAAATAGATGACGACAACGCACACACCTGCATTAGGAGCTGTGCCTCTTTGCGTGCCTATTTAGACTTTTGCTTCGCAGCACCTGATGGGCTCACTGGCGTTAATGTGACGTAATGCAACAGTCTATGGTTAAGATAAACATCGTCACTATTTTTAGTTAATTAATAAATATTGAAATAAATTGTAGATAGGACATTTGTACATTTTTTTATTTTTTATTTTTGTCCTTCTGTCTGGGCCCCATCCCACCAATCGGGCCCTAGGCACGTGCCTAGTTTGCCTTTGCGTTAATCCGGCTCTGATTACGAACAAAGAACCGTAATTATTTCCAACTTCCAAGCAATAGGTGTTTATGTTAATCCTGTCGACATTTAGATGTGAATGGGGTCTCACACACTGCTGGATCCACACACATCATTTCTCCCCTTGGCTTTTACATTTTCGGGAAGGAAAAAAATTCCACTCCCCGTCCAAACTTTTAGGATACCGGGTATCAGATTTGCACAATCCATACGCACAACGCTTTGGCATTTTTCCTCGCTCGAAAGCTTGCCAGACCTCCCGCGCCTAGTTACGGTTGCTAAGACACGATTGGCCAGTGGCGGTTTTCAGGCGTGGCTTAGCCATAGGTCAATTGGACCATGATAAAATTATCAACCGATTTGCTACACTTAAGGAGAGAAGAAACTGGTTGATGCTCCCCATGAAAGACCAGTAACGGGCTGCAAACATTTTGTCTGCTTCTCACAGGCTGCTTTATTTTTGCTTGCCTTCTGATAGTTAACCACAGCCCCCACATAGTTTAATCCATTGTCCAGCATCACCTGTGTTGTTTATATTACTGATATGGATAGTCAATGTAAGTTTATGGTTTTATGTTGTTTTAAACACTAACAGATCTCCCCCTATATTGATATTGAGCAAAACACATTAAATAACACTTCATTTTAACATTTGCTCTTCTTTAACGGTCAGAAGCAAAGCATGGGAACTAAATCGGTTGTAACTCATTCCGTGAATGTGTGATATATATATAGCTATGTATGTGTGTGTGTGAACATACATTCACATTGATATGGGAACATGTATGTGCAATATATGTACACAAAGGATACAACTTTGTGAATATGACGTAATGATATATTTTGTCTTAATTTATAAATATTTTATATGTATTAATATACAGCCATACATGGTCAATGCATATATTGCAGTTTTGAAAAATAAGCAGCACTAGTTTCTCATATATGGAAATATATCACATTAAATTTTGCAGTATATTCCCATATATTTTTGTTCCGTAAGGGTACGGCTTTCTTAATTTCATGCAAATTCACTTCAGGTGTGTTGTACTCAGTGTTCACTCCTTGAAGCTTTGGTTTCTGATGATAGTTGCATGTCAGTATTGTTTATCTGTTTGTTTTTTATGCATGATCTGATCAGTACAGCATACAGTTGACTTCCTACAGATTGGGAATCAAAGAGGACAGCACAGATTTTTTTTTTTCCTAAACTGATTATATTAGTAATGAGTCCATAGCTTCTGATACTCAGAAGCATGAGAAGGAAAATTACTATATTGTTTTTTTGAAGAAATTTACCAAAATTAAGTGACTTTATGCCTTTAAACATTAAAAAATACCTGGCAATGGAGTCAGAAAAATCAACTTAATTCAAAGGAAGAACGAGATAATTTTTCTTTTCATTGACAGAAATTGACACCTTACAAAAAAGGTTTTAGATGACTATGGAGAATTTCCAGACAATAAGATCAAGGAAACGTTCTAATAGATAGATAAAATGTGTAACTGTTTGTTACATGATTCCCAATTATTAATTTGTTTTTGTTTTATAGTATTTGTACAGCCTTTACACTTTTTCCAATGTCAAGAGTAGCCTATTGTATTAGCAGGTCATCTAGTTTTACTAATGAAGCGGATAAGCTCTATGTCACAGAGTCTCAGACTTTACAGCACATTCTTGGTGAATATGGGAGATATAAGTTAAATGTTAAAAGAGCTGCAGCTCTTCTAATGTTGCTGTCGGCCTCTTGACAGCCCGTCTGACCAGTTTTCTCTTTGTCTTTTCATCAATTTTGGAGGGACACCCTGTTCTTGATATTGCCGTTGTTGCATCACACTTTCTCCACTGGTTGATAAATGTCTGTCTAATGCCTGGGGAATGTTTTGTAACCCTCACCTGAGCGATACCTTTCAGCAAAGATATCCCATCGATGCTTTGTAAACTCTTTGTGGCCCTTATAGTAGCAACACTTTGGTTTTCAGTGGCATTGCATATTGTAATTTTTACAATAAATGTGCAAAAGCACTGATATTATGTATCGGTTTAATTTTTTATTAAAAAAACAGCTGTTTTAACAAGACTTTTTATATCCACTGTACAATCAATTTCTCTATGGAGAAAATTACAGACTTTTTGTTTCCAGAACTGTAGTTTAATCTTTAGCTAAAGATTTAATAGCAAATCACAAATACCTATGGTCTGTTTTTTTAATTAATTTGTACATTTTGATAACTTTGCTTAAATAAACTTCCAGTTTTTGGCACAAAGCAATCCTTAAGCAAACTTTTTCCTGTGTCTCAATCACAGACAGTGACAACCAAAAACACTCTAAAAATAATTAAATGGCTTTGTAAATATCACAATAACAAATAACTATGCTACCAACAACAAAACAAAAAAAAACTTTTTTTGTCTAAAATTGTAATCTGTTATGTAAGGGTTTTTTGTTTTTCAAGAAAATATATTATGATTTGACTAACAAATTATATTTTAGGACATTGCTTATGGGCTTGTTTTGTCCACTAGAGGCCATCAATGTTTTATTTTTGTGACACCCTGTATGCATTGTCACAGGAATAATTATATTTTTCTGTATTTTATTTTATTTTATTTTATTGTGTTTATGATATTGTTTCAGTTACTTTCGCTTCAATTATTATGGTGAATTGGTGATGAGTGATACTCACAGTGGACAGTAGGTGGAGACAGTGTGCTGATTGGGGACTATGTGAGTAACTGAGTCGTGGGGAAGAGCCGCCATTACAGAGCGACTCAGACTGCAGATAACAGCACAACTTTGTCTGTCTCCTTGTTTTATTAAACAGGTGGGTGAAATCAATCACCAAGGACATAAAAAACATGATGCAATATGTTGATGCCGTGTGTACACTGTGTTAAGAGGGTTATACATTTCCTGAGTAAAGTTAAGATGTTTAATAGAGACGGTGTTGTGTTTATGAAAATTACGTTTCATTCGCGTACGTGCCGCGTTAGGCCTGGTATTAGGATTATACAATCTAAATGGTTAGAGGCTCCAGAACACTGAATACCTAAAGTAATGTGATGTTTATAGTGTTTATAGCTTTATAATAGTGCTTATAGCATAAAAAGCGATGTATAAAGCAATCGCCATGGGTTATAAGATTGAAGTATATGTATATGTAGATACATACATATGTAACGTTTATTGTTGAATATATATTTTTGCATACTATATTATATAGGTTACTGCTGATATTTGGATGTTCTAATAATCTTTTGATTAAGTATATTCGCTGTACTGTAATTCAGTTTAAATGGTTCGCTCAACTATTTAGTTATACAGTATTTAGGATACATTTGCACAGACAACAGAGACTGTACTACATGGTGATGTATGTTTTAAGGGAAAGAGTATTGAGTTATCAGAGGAAAATACTACCTGAGTATAAAAGGAAAGACACTTACAAGAGTGATGTAACATGTTTATTTGTGTTTTGTTTGAGTGAGTCACATGTAAGGTGACACAAGAGATTGTGATTTAATTATACAATATATATATATATATATAATCTTTGAATTATTGTAATAAAGGCCATTACAGAGCGACTCAGACTGCAGATAACAGCACAACTTTGTCTGTCTCCTTGTTTTATTAAACAGAAATAATTTACTGCAGCAACGCCAGTCGGACGACGGGCGTGCTACAGATTTTGGGGGCTCGTCCGGGATCTAGCGCCACCTGCTGGTATGCGGATCCAATTCAAATGAACCAGAGAAGGGCTGAGTGACGGGTGATCAGCGTGAGGACCACAAAGGGCAGCTCAACGGCGGCAGGAGAACCAAAGCACGGTGGTGAAAGGCTTTCCTGGCTGAGGAGTAGTGCAGTGTGGTACAAGTCAAGCGTGAACCCATCAGCAGCTGGATCGTCGACAAGATGACTTCGAGCGAGAGAAAAGCAACAGTTTGGGAAATCAAGAAAAGACTGCATCAACTCACCCATGATGAACTGATCAGCCTGATGGATTGTCTGGAGCCAACTGCAGCACCAGGAAAGCACAGGTTGGATATAACTGATGAGGAGTGTTGCTTTGAGTATATTGTTGAGTACATGAACAGTGATTGTCTGCTGGAATTAGAAGATGGAGGGTTGTCTCAATTGTTACTGTTAGAAGACAATGTTGATGTGATAATTCAGAAACAGAATGTAAAACCAGTTTTGCATGACACTGTCCCACTTACACCACCACAACAACTTACACCCCCCACTGACACGCAGGCACAGCCGATGGAGTATAACCGATTGGTAGACTGCTATGAAGAATTAGGGCGAAAATTAGCACAGTACAAGATTGAAGCTAATCCAAGTAAAGCAGAATCTCCCAAAAGTAGCGGTAGCTTACCTGTGAATGTAGCTGGTGAGCCCACCAGTGGAAAAAGGGAAAGTATGATCTCCCTCCGTGACCTTCAGTTATTGCCATTCCAGCACAGAGAGTTCAAAGTTCAGGGGGGGCAGATTGGTGACAGTACTTCTGATATAAGCTATACAAGTGTAACCAAGCAAATAGATGAGGGACTTGCGGCTAACCACAGTGAAAATGACATCATCAGAGGGGTCTTGAGAGTCATTAAGCCAGGAAACTTTAAGGACATGTTAGTAAACAAGGAGGGACTAACAATCCTAGAGTTAAAGAGTTTCCTCCAGTCGCATCTGAATGAGAGAAGTAGCTCTGAGCTCTTCCAGGAGTTAATGTGCGGTAAACAGAATGACAATGAAACTCCTCAACAATTCCTGTATAGACTGATTGGACTGAAACAGAAACTGATTTTCCTGTCCAAACAAGCTGTCACAGACCTGGAGTATGATGAACAAACAATACAAAATGTGTTTCTGAGGACGATTTATCAGGGCATGGGTGCAAAGTACAACCAATTACGCACTGAATTGAAACCTCTGCTTACGAATCGCCTGGTGACAGATGAGGCACTCCTGCACCAAGTAACCCAGATAGCCAGTGACGAAAGTGAAAGACAACGTCGGTTGGGACAAGCTGCACGGCAGAGAGCGTCGAATGCTCTCAGCGCCCAGTGGGAGTCCAGCCGAGGTAAAGACTCAGATTGCAGTAGACAAAACGACCAAACCGAGACGATTCGCCGATTAAGTGCACAAATTGAAGCCCTTACCAAGACCGTTGAATCACTTGCAAAGGCGAGAACGACAGAAGGTCAGTGCAAAGTCATCGACTCCCAGCTGCAGCGAAGCCAACGTCGACGAATGTGTCCCAAATGTAGTAGCAAGGATGCTACCTCTTGCAGTCATTGCTTTGTGTGTGGTGAGGAAGGACATCGTGCGGTGGGCTGTCTAAGAAGGGAAAAGGGGTCGGGAAACGACCAGCGGCCACTGATGAGGGGCGAACAGTGACCGAGCAACCACAGCTCCAGCCTAAGGAAAGAGAAGCTTGGATGGGTAGGACACTTGATTCGCCAAATCAAAGACAAAGTTCCTGTGACCGAGTAGCCCAGCTCATTGGAAAGAAAGCCACCCTCAAGTGCCACATTCATGGATTTGCAGTGACTGCTCTACTGGACACAGGAGCGCAAGTTAGTATAATCGACTGCAACTGGAAGAGTAAATACTTACCAGATCAAGCTCTACGACCACTGTCAGAAATAGTCGATGGGGGCGACTTCAGTGTCTCAGCTGTTAATGGAGAACCATTGCCATTCGAGGGATGGGTAGAGTTGACAGTGAACCTGCCCGGGAATGATGATCCAAGTTTGGCTATTCAAGTGCCTTTCCTCGTGGGGAAGATGCCATTAGAACGGCCATTGCTGGGTTTTAATGTGGTCGAGGAGATAATAAGAGGAAAAAAGAACACAGAGCAGGGTCTATGTGCTTTTGCCGAACTCCTAAAGATGGCCCTGGACATCAAAGGTGAACAAGCCAACGCGATAGTGAGCTTCATTCAGGAACAACCCAATGTGAACCCCGGGGCTATTGTCACAGTCGGCCCTAGAGATGTGGTCGTACCACCCGGTCAGGTGACCCATATTAAGTGTGAAGTTTCAGTTAGCTTGGAATGCTCTGAGCCAGTAGTACTGTTTGAGTCCAGTGAGGAGGGTACATTGTTAACTGAACTAGACGTTGGAGAAGGTCTAATGGAGTTAGAGGGAACAGATCGGCGGCCCTATGTTAGGATACCCCTGGGAAACCCTACTGCTTGTGAAGTCACTATCAGACGGCATACACCTCTAGGAAGTATTCAGCCAATATCAAGCATCATTGAAACGGAGCAGCAAGACTTGGTAAACAGAGGTGACTTACCAGTGAGCCGTGGAGAGGAAACAGGTTCCAAAGAACATGAGGACGTCCACAGGGCAGACAGCTTGTGGCATCCACCGGTCGATGTAAGCCATCTCGAAGAAGAACAGCAAAAATTAGTCAAAGACATGCTTTACCAAGAATCCAATGTGTTTGCTCGTGGAGATGATGATATTGGGTGCATCCCAAGCTTACAGATGACGATTAACCTGAAGGACGACATCCCTGTTCAGCGAGCTTATGCCTCCATCCCTAAACCTCTATATAAGGAGGTGAAGGAATACGTTCAGGACTTACTAGCTCGTGGTTGGGTGGTCAAGTCGAAGTCTCCATATGCAGCCCCGGTGGTGTGCGTTCGGAAGAAAGATGGCACGCTGAGACTGTGCATAGACTACAGATTGTTAAACCAGAAGACAGTCCCAGACCGACATCCACTTCCTCGGATCCAGGACCTCATTGACACCCTGGGAGGCTACCGATGGTTTTCAATCCTGGATCAGGGAAAGGCCTACCATCAGGGATTCATGGCGGAGGGATATCGGCACCTTACGGCATTCACAACCCCTTGGGGGTTATATGAGTGGGTGCGCATACCCTTCGGATTGGCTAATGCACCAGCGGCATTCCAGAGGAGTATGGAGGGGATGCTGGACTCGCTGAGAGACGAATTATGTATCCCGTATCTCGACGACATCCTTTGCTATGGAAAAACGTTCAGTGACCATGTTCAGGGGCTAAGGAGAGTTCTCAGAGTGCTGCGGCATCATGGAGTAAAGTTGAGGCCGGCAAAATGCGAGCTCTTCAAGAGAGAAGTCAGGTATGTGGGGAGACTAGTTTCGGAGGATGGTGTCCGCATCGACCCAAAAGATCTAGAAGCTGTCCTCTCCCTGAAAGATCAGAAGCCCACTACTGTCGGGGAGTTGCGGCGATTGTTGGGGTTCCTTAGTTACTACCGCACCTTCATCCAGGACTTTTCACGTATCGCCAAGCCACTGTACGAACTCCTCCAGTCTCAGGGATCAGTAGAATCTGAGGGGCAGAATAAGTCTGGTAAAACCGAGAAAAGAGGAAACCAGTTACCATCCCGTGCGAAAGTAGAGTGGTTGAGTGTGCACCAAGGTGTGTTGGAGAGACTCATTGGGGCTCTAACAACCCCCCCTGTACTTGCTTATCCGAACTTTGAACTCCCGTTTGTGCTCCATACAGACGCGTCCGAACAGGGACTCGGGGCTGTGCTGTACCAGCAGCAAGAGGGCAGACTCAGAGTTATTGGCTATGGCTCCAGAACGCTGACTCCTGCAGAGAGAGGTTATAGACTCCACTCCGGAAAGCTTGAGTTCCTGGCACTTAAATGGGCTATCTGTGAGAAGTTCCGCGATTATTTGTTCTATGCGCCCTACTTTACGGTCTTCACAGACAACAACCCGTTGACGTATGTCCTCAGAACGGCCAAGCTCAACGCTGTTGGACATAGGTGGGTCGGAGAATTAGCGGACTTCAGATTTGACATTCACTACAGACCAGGCAAAATGAATGCGGATGCAGACATGCTCTCTCGTTGTCCCCTCGATATCAATGAGTTTATGACCGCCTGTACCGAAGTTCTCGCAGAGGAGGTGGTCCGGGCTACATGGGAAGGAAGTCGGGCTGACCAAGAGAATGAAGTTGCCTGGGTTGCGGCCCTCAATGCACGTCAAGAGAATGCAGAGTGTCAGTTTGGAGAGAATCTCACTACACTTGACCGCTCCGAGTTGAAAGCTGCCCAGAGGGAAGATCCTGTTGTTGGGAAGGTGATAGAGTTAAAGGAGAGTGGTGGAGAACTGACATCTGAAATGACGAAAACTGCAAAAGGAGGCCTGAAGAGACTGCTGTATGAGTGGAGAAAACTGGATCTTGAAGAGGACCTGCTCTATCGTAAGACCAATCACAGATCTCAGCTTGTTCTTCCTTCTAAGTTTAAGCAGTCAGCCTTGAAACAGTTACACAACGACATGGGTCATGTAGGGACGGAACGAGTTCTAGACTTGGCAAGGAGTAGATTCTACTGGCCTTTTATGAAAAAGGAGATCGAGCACTATGTCACCCAGCAGTGCCGATGTGTGAAGCAGAAAAAACCTGTGGTGAAGATCAGAGCACCCATGGGAAGTCTTACCTCAAGTTGTCCACTGGATTTGGTGTCCATCGATTATCTGCACCTGGAGCGGAGTCGGGGCGGATATGAATATATTCTGGTGGTGGTGGACCATTTCACCAGATTTGCCCAGGCGTATCCAACAAGGGACAAGTCTGGAAGGACGGCGGCTGAGATCATACTGGGAGAGAACAGTGCACGTGGTCAAAGAAAGAATAGGGGACGGACCGGTCTATCAAGTGTACCCGGAGTCCAGTGGAGGCCAAAATCCAGCCATGATACGTACCTTGCATCGGAACCTGCTTCACCTGGTTAATGACCTACCAGTAGAGCCGCCACCTCCAGGAGCTGATGAGTCAGGTAGACCTAAGGGAAGGAAACCAAGGTTGTCAAAATCAGCAAGAGAGCCTGAAGAAGCTAATTCGAGTGATTCATGTTCGGATGACAGTGATGCACCGAGAGCTTACTACTGGTTGCGCTCCTCTGAACAGCAGAGATCTAAGCAGGGAAGGACTGTCCCTGACACTCACGAAAGAAGAGATTGGAGACGGAGAAAGAGTAAGGATGGACCTGCGAGGCATGGAGAGATTACTATAGGAGTAGAGGAAGAATACTTACCTGAAACAGTGGCAACTCACTTATTGACTGACTTAACTGCTGCACCAGAATTTGAGAGGATGAATCCTGAGCTGGGAGAGATAATACCTGTGGAGAAAGAAAGACAAAGGGTTAGTCCAATGGGAAAAGACGCAGGAGAGGGATATGTGAGGAGATCAAGCAGAGAGAGAAAACCCACACGGGTCTTTACTTACCCCTCATTGGGTCAGCCCAATTATGAACTGCCTACGGAGATAGGGGCTGCACAGTTAATCCAGACACAGCAGTTACCGTATTACTCTGGGGTACAGGGGCCAGTATGTGCGACTTGTGCTCAGGTCCCACCTACATTTGCTTATCAGATAGGGTCCTATCCTACCTTATTACCTTATGCTGCCTTTAGTGGATACTAGATAATTAGTACCTACAAGAAAACAGGGTTAAGATTCACACACACATGAAAGTAAGCAATGAACACATATATATTACACAATCTTGAAACTGGTTACAATGTTAGAAGGTTTGTGTTATAGAGTTAACGGTTTATAAGAGTGAAAGGGTCAGTGTTGTTTGGAGCCATTTCTTTTGTCGGGGAGAGTGTGACACCCTGTATGTATTGTCACAGGAATAATTATATTTTTCTGTATGTATTTTATTTTATTTTATTGTGTTTATGATATTGTTTCAGTTACTTTTGCTTCAATTATTATGGTGAATTGGTGATGAGTGATACTCACAGTGGACAGTAGGTGGAGACAGTGTGCTGATTGGGGACTATGTGAGTAACTGAGTCGCGGGGAAGAGCCGCCATTACAGAGCGACTCAGACTGCAGATAACAGCACAACTTTGTCTGTCTCCTTGTTTTATTAAACAGGTGGGTGAAATCAATCACCAAGGACATAAAAAACATGATGCAATATGTTGATGCCGTGTGTACACTGTGTTAAGAGGGTTATACATTTCCTGAGTAAAGTTAAGATGTTTAATAGAGACGGTGTTGTGTTTATGAAAATTACGTTTCATTCGGGTACGTGCCGCGTTAGGCCTGGTATTAGGATTATACAATCTAAATGGTTAGAGGCTCCAGAACACTGAATACCTAAAGTAATGTGATGTTTATAGTGTTTATAGCTTTATAATAGTGCTTATAGCATAAAAAGCGATGTATAAAGCAATCGCCATGGGTTATAAGATTGAAGTATATGTATATGTAGATACATACATATGTAACGTTTATTGTTGAATATATATTTTTGCATACTATATTATATAGGTTACTGCTGATATTTGGATGTTCTAATAATCTTTTGATTAAGTATATTCGCTGTACTGTAATTCAGTTTAAATGGTTCGCTCAACTATTTAGTTATACAGTATTTAGGATACATTTGCACAGACAACAGAGACTGTACTACATGGTGATGTATGTTTTAAGGGAAAGAGTATTGAGTTATCAGAGGAAAATACTACCTGAGTATAAAAGGAAAGACACTTACAAGAGTGATGTAACATGTTTATTTGTGTTTTGTTTGAGTGAGTCACATGTAAGGTGACACAAGAGATTGTGATTTAATTATACAATCTATATATATATATATATATATAATCTTTGAATTATTGTAATAAAGGCCATTACAGAGCGACTCAGACTGCAGATAACAGCACAACTTTGTCTGTCTCCTTGTTTTATTAAACAGAAATAATTTACTGCAGCAACGCCAGTCGGACGACGGGCGTGCTACATTTTCAGTTTTCCCGCCATTGTAATATGTTTCTTTTTTTTTTTTTCTTCACCTGTGCCTTGATTTCTGTGAGGATATTTAAGTTTCTCTGTTCCATAGTTCTTTGCTCCATGTTTATTGTGTGTTACTAGTGTCTCTAGTTTTTGTGGATTATTTGCCCTGTTTGGATTTAGAGTAGAGCCTGTGGTTAGATTGATGACGGGCCAAGAGACATTTATATTAAAAGCAATAACTAACTGTGTGTCAAGTTATTTTTATTTATACAGTGCTTTATATAACCCAGATTCACAGTAATAAACAGGAAAATAACAGAATCAGTGATCATAACTTCATCAAATATTAGACTAATTCAAATTCTGCTGTGAAGCAGCTCTAAAAACACAATAGTGTCATTATTCAGCTCAATTCAGTTCAGTCTTTATTCAGTTAAGTTCAATAACTGTAAAGTTCATTAGTTATGAAACATGTATGTGCACTATTGCTTATATTTTTAGTGGATTCAAATGAAGTAAGATCATATAACTCATGAGTAATTTTAATTTGATTTATTCAAAAACATTTAGTTACTTTAACTCAATGGTTCTACTCAGTTTTATTTGTAAATCTTAACATCTTTAATATCCTCTATGTGAAAACAGAAGAGCAGTGATTAACCTGATTCTGGTGCAAGATCTAGAACTCAAATATTAAATCTCAGTGCGGAATCTGACAGTGGTTCTCTTCATCTTCTGTTTGTAGACTTCGTCAAACTGTTCATTTTGTGCCACTGTGAAGTGACATTTCCAGTCTCCGACTTTACCTTTTGGAACACAAATAACAAGAAGAGAAAAGCAAGTCAAAGGACAGAACTCAGAAGGAGATAATTCGATTATTCAGCAGTTTATTAACCTTTCCGCATGAAGGGTGAGATCTTGAAGTCCATGAAAGGGAGTGTGTCATGGTTGATCATTTTGTTCTGTTTCATGGCATCAAACTGAACACCTTTTAATATTTTCTCCCTTTCTTCGACTGAGGTGGACAAACCCAAGAAGGAGCTCAAACGTTCCACCTCACGTCCAGTGTCCTGGAAAGACCAGGAAAATACACACTTTAGACAGATTTAACACTGACTTTACACTTGATAAAATTGTCACTTTGTGAATTTGACTTACTTCAACCAAATCCTCATAGAACAAGTACAGTAGGTTTGAATATGTCTGTTTTTTCTCCCACCATCCACTGACATGATCATACCAAGGACCAAACACATCTGTCAGGAAATTAGTGATGTTAAAACAAAACCTCCAAGAAAAAGTTCTTGATTGATAATTTAGGGGTTATAATTCAGAAATGAAATATATTTACATTGTCAATGTTATATTTATAACATCCTTTTTAATCAAGACATTCAAATTATAGATTGCACCCAAGCTGTGATTGATCAATCTACTTACTTTTCCCTTTCATGAATTTCTCTATAAAGCTGTTCCAATCTCCTGGTTCAGGCTGTACCATGTTCATTCGATCAAAATGAAAATAGGAAACTGCATTGTCTTTTGCATTACGTGCTACATACACAATCTGGAATAAGTGAAAGAAAAAAACATATGACATAACGCAGGACTTGCTATGATATAGGCCTATGTTGTATTATGCAAAACTATCCAGAGAGTTACAATTTCATTACATTACTTTCAGAACTAGTATACTTCACTTTATTAAAGCTGCAGTGAGTAATTTCTGTTCCACCAGCAGTACCAAACGTAATTCCTTGCATAGTTATTATTTCCAAACAGGTTTCACAAACACCTGCCATTTGTCAATTTGTCTATAGAGTAGATAGTATTTAAAGTGTCCCACGGGTTAAGGCTTTGTTGACAATCATCAAAACAGAGCAATATTTGATAGCCATAGAGAGCAGCATTTACACTTCCCTTACGAAAAAGACGCGTACTTTCATGTCTCGATTCTCCCTCATCACAGACCATTCTTGGGGCATATGGCATCCGCAGCCACAGTAACGCTGCATGGTTTGCTTCATATGAAGCCGCTTTAGCACTCAGTCAGGGTGGCCTACGCTCCTGTCGCATGTGGCAACTCGCCTGCCATCTCCTTCTATGGAGTCGAAAACATCTGAGGTCGCTTCGTGCCATTCACATGAATGAATCGTGCCGCCGACGAGCTCTCATGTCAGTCTGTGCTTCCGGGAAAGTGGCGACTCCATCCCCAGGCTGTCCAGCTGATATGGAGACGCTTCGGGACCACACAGATAGAAGTGTATGCCGCCACGGACACGTCACATTGCTAGTCGTTTTATTCCCTGACCAAGGGGACACTCAGATCCCACAGATACACTGGCACACAGCAAGTATGCGTTTCCCCCAGTGAGCCTTCTCGCACAGACACTGTGCAAAGTAAGGGAGGACGAGGAGCAGGTCTTACTAGTTGCCCCATATTGGCCCAACTTGACCTAGTTCCCAGAACTCATGCTCCTCAACAGCCCTTCCCTGGTGCATTCCTCTGAGGAAGGACCTGCTTTCTATGGCAGTGGTTCTGACCCGTTGCCAGGGGGTCCGTGAAAGAATTTTAGAGCCATATGAACGGAATCGCGGAATCCAGTCAGACCATCGGGGAAATTCTTGTCAGAGTGCGGACCTGCTCTCTCTTTCTCTTAGCATGCGCGCATATCCAGAGAGAAGAGTGAATCCGTGAATATAGTATAGCCTAGCCTAGTTGTAAAATCAAAGTTAAGAGGCTACACAGCAAAAATATGTTGGGAGATTAGTCACCATGGGTGTTAAAATTATCACTTTCCGGGTGAACATACAGGTCCATCTTTGCTAGTGTTAAAACAAAAGTGTTAAAATTTAACAAACTGTAACTGTAAAACATTTACATTTATTCATTTAGCTGACGCTTTTATACAAAGCGACTTACAATTGCTATATTACAATTGCTCTACAATTGATCCAGAATGCTGCAGCCAGAGTAGTCTTTAATGAGCCAAAGAGATTACACGTCACTCCTCTCCTCACAAAATTGCACTGGTTGCCAGTTGCCGCTCGCATTAAATTCAAGGCACTGACGTTTGCCTACAGAACAACCACTGGCACTGCTCCCTCTTACATAAACTCATTACTTCAGACTTATGTGCCATCCAGAAACCTGCGCTCTGCTAGCGAATGTCGTCTTGTGGTACCATCTCAAAGAGGCACAAAATCTCTTTCTCGGACCTTTATCATGACTGTTCCCTGTTGGTGGAATGATCTGCCTAACTCAACCAGAGCTTCTGAGTCACTAGCCACTTTCAAGAAACTGCTGAAGACGTATCTTTTTTGGCAGCACTTGATTCAGTAGTATTAACACTTTCTCTTCTCTATTCTTAAAAAAAAAAAAAAAAAAAAAAACACTGCACTTAAGTTAAACTGAGAGGGGTTATAGCACTTACGTATTGTTGTCCTACTGTTAGTTTTAACTGCTTCTATTGTTCTCATTTGTAAGTCGCTTTGGATAAAAGCGTCTGCTAAATGAATAAATGTAAAATGTAAATGTAAAACTGTAACTGATAGTGTTAAAATTTGTAAATTAACACCAGATTTTATCACTAGCTGCCTAACACTAGGTTTTTTATCACTTCAGGGTTCGTACACCTTTTCCAACGTCAAATTCAAGCACTTTTCAAGCACATTCAAGGTCCATTTTAAAGCTTTTTCCAGCACCTTACACCACCAGAAATTACATACCAATACATAGTCAAAATTATTATTTTGTGTTTTTATCACAATAAAAGAGATAATGCCATAAACAGCCAAAATGTTGTTTCGTAATAGCAGAAAGATCAGACATTTAAGCAAAACATTTTATTTTTCAAAATGTATCACTGTCTAGTAGAACTGAGTGAGAGGATTTGAGCCAAATGACATGCAGCTGGGTCATTCTGTGCTGCCTATGAATAATACTTCTCATTATATTAATGTCCAAATATTGCTTCCCAGATAATGTGATTTTCAGGCTGTAAAACTGAAGTAATTTCAAGTTCTGAAAATATAAAGACAGGATTTGAACAGAAATATTTTACAGGCCTTGGTTTTGGGACACATTCTTGATATAGACAAGATTTGAACAAAATCTGAGACAGTGCAACAACAACAACAACCTGTAATTCAATTTTAACCCAGAAGACTCTGACAGTGCACAGGCACCTGCCTGATAAATAGCCTATATTAATTAAATAATAAAAATTATTTCATTGTCAAGACTTATACATTTATCTACTGGAATAGAGCAGAGTAAATATTGCATAAGGCCATCCTCAACCTTACAGTAGGCTACTTGTATGACACTCCATCTGACACGATTTCTGTTCAGCAATTTACGATTGTTGTTAAGCACTGGGCTAACGTTAGTTAGTTAACTAAACTACCAGTGTGAAAGCCCCCTCAGTCACAGTCTGCGAATTCCTAGCTAGTAGTTACTAGCGTAAACAAATAGGCGCTAACGTGTACAGTACGCTTACTTGAAAAGTCTAGGGTCCTTCACACTGGCAGTTTAGTTCGGAACGGAACGGGGCACGGTTCGCATGAAAAATCGCTAATGTGAACGCTGTGCGCGGACCCAGGTGCGCACTGGGGTATTGAACCAGAGACTACCTGGAGGAGGTGGTCTGAGATCGGTTGCACTCGAACCGTGCTGCGGTTAAGCAAACGATTTATTTCTCCATTTAATAAACAAACTATTCAGTCATATAGGTATTTGTTGTGAAAGAAATAGTTACAATTTCAAGCATTTTATCCAAAATTTAAGCACTTTTCAAACCTTGAAAACACAACATCAAAATTCAAGCATTTTCAAGGATTTCAAGCACCCGTACGAACCCTGTCACTTAGAAATTTGCTGTGTAGGTTTTTTCAGTTTTTTTTTATTAATTAAATTTTTTTTAAATTAATATTGTTTAGGACGTTTATAGCTTGCCTATGTCATTTGTAATTGAAGCCCGTTTTCGCCAATGAATACAAAAAAGAAAAGAAAAGGTAATTGTGACTTTAAAGTCAGAATTGTGAGATTAAAAAGTCACAATTAGCCTACCTTTTTTATAGTTTTATATGGCGGTCACGGGCTTTCATTCTCTTTGATAGGCAGCATAGGCCTACATGAGTAAAAATGTATGAGCCTTTTGCCTTTACACAAGAGCGTCATCTCCAGAGCTGTCACTTTGAGGATGTTTCAGCATTTAATTTGATACAAAAATAGGGGCGGTTCTAAGGTCAGTGGATAGTCGATTTAAAGGTGCAATGTGTAAAAATTTTGAGTATCTATTAACAGAAATGCAATATGACATCCATAACTATGTTTTCAGTGGTGTATAAAGAACTTACTTAATAAACCGTAATGTTTTTATTACCTTAGAATGAGACATTTATATCTACATAACCGTGGGCACCCCTTCTATGAAGGTCGACATATTGTGACGTCATGTTTCTAGCGTAGCCGACAGCGAACAAACAGCGCTACAGAGCGCGTTTCGTCATTACCTTGAAAGAGAAGCAGCAGAAAGCTAGAAGCTAGCCATAAACACCGTGAGTAGTGACTTTTCCCTTGTCAGTGGTGTAAAATATGTAGTTGGATTGTTTCATGTAACTTAGTTCTTCTCCCTCGCTGTGTTATGGCTTCGCTATGTTGGGATAAATGTGCTGGTTACGTTCGTGAGACAGCTGATTAGTACTCTTGTCACTGACCGTAAAACAGTAACGTTACAGGAATCACCAACCCGTCGATCACGGTCGACATGTCGATCTTGGAAGCATTTTAAGTCGATCGCGAAGAGTTTTCAAAATCAGAGAAAAAAAGCCTATTGTGTGTAGTAAATGGTGTCTAGGGGATGCGGAGGCGCGCGCGCTGTTACAATCATGCCATTTTTACCGCGCGCACCTTTGGGCTCATGCGGACGCGTCGAGTTTAAACAAGGCTTTACGCTTTAACCAGCTCAGCCACAGTAACAGCTCATATTTAGCCAGCTAAACTTGTACTACCCTGTTAGAAAAAATATATAGTTGCATATAGTTTCATGTGTTTCTTCTCCCTCGCTGTATTATGGGTTTGCTATGTGGGGGGAAATGTGCTGGTTACGTTTGTGAGACAATCAGCTGATTACTATTATTATATTATATATTAAGACCCTTGATCCTCACCTGACTATGGCTTTGTAAACTTTATCCATGATGTGGTTTATAATGGACTGTGGTACAGAAACAGTGACGATGTTACACACTCTTGGCTTACTCTGGCTATTCTCTGCTGTCTCAGACGACGATATGTTTGTCCAGTTTCAGGCACCGTAGCTTCTTCGAAAGGGAGGGGTGAGCAGTGGGCTGAGCCCTTAGTGCAACTCGCAACCGAACCGCTAGATGTCGCTAAAAATCACACACTGCACCTTTAAGGGAATAAAGAAAAAGAAAGGCTTATTGTATTAGTGAAATAATTTAAGGTATCGGCAAATAGGCTAATCTTTTATTTTTAAGTATGCATACATTCTCTCTACATGAATCAAGGAAATTATAGCATATTTTCAATTCAAAAAGGCGAAATTTAATTAAAAAAAATAAAAGTTGAGTAATTTGCATCACCCAATACTGTCGGTAGTTGAACATATCTATTGTGAAACAATTGTCAAATATTAAATCTTTATCTACTTACATTTTACCAGGAACGGTAAGGCCCGCCTTCTTTAATCATTTTGACATTGATGAGTTAGACCGCTGAACTTTTAGTCATCCAACAAACAGAACGGTGCGTAATGGAGTGCATCAGAGCAGGATCAAGAATATCAAATACATTGCAGTGAATCTCTTATTTGCATCTTAAGGTTATTGCCAATAATAATGACAGGTTTGCGAAAAGTGTAGAACTCGGTGAGCTCGCGCAAAACACATCTTCAGCACAGCGACTCGTTTAAACGCCTCTGATTGGCCGATGTGTTCAACAGACATGTCTGTGATTGGCTACAATGCCCAACGCTGCAAAAGCACGTTGTAAGTACCTTTAATGCAAAGGGGAAAATATAAATAAAACTGTAATATGCACTTTTCATGATTAGGTAATCACGGCAGCTGTAATGTTATTCACAATTGTTTTTCTGATTAATTATTTTGCTCTATGAGAAAGACAAGGTAGCAAAATATTCGGGGCTTTACTAAAAACATTCCGCCCCTGGGCCTAAATAAATAATAACAATACAAAACTTTTATTCACTACAACCCGCCAAAATAAAAGTTTGGTTTAACTTAATTACTAGGATGTGTTCTGCAACAGTGTTAATTCTGTTTTGATTTGTTGATTGTTCTGCCATTGATATAAGGTGCAATGAGTTCATTATTTTAAAGTTGATGCACGTAAAGTAACATTACATAATTTAAATGTTATTTTAAATGAACCCAAAATGAAAAGTGTGTCATCATTTGCTCACCCTCAAGTTGTTCCAAACCTGAATGAGTTTCTTTCTCCTGCTGAACACAAAAGAAGATATTTTGAAGAATGTGCCATGGGTAACCAAACAGTTTCTGGTACTTTTTTAAAAAAAACATATGGAAGTCAATGGGGTCCATCAACTGTTTGGTTACCGACATTCTTCAAAATATCTTCTTTTGTGTTCAGCAGGAGAAAGAAACTCATTCAGGTTTGGAAAAACTTGAGGGTGAGTAAATGATGACAGAATTTTCATTTTGGGTGAACTATTATTTTAATGTAAAATGTTAATGTTTTAATTTTAATCTAGGGAATTTTAATATTTGGTTTTATTAGAACAAACCTGTGCTTGCTGTCTTGCTGTTGATTTTATGAAGCTTTTAAATGTAAATGCTATTGAGTCCAAATGCAATTTAAATAAAAGACCCACTGTTTACAAGTATATAAGTGGTATTAACATGATTTAAACTGACATGTGTTTCTGTTCTATAAAACAGGTCTTAAGTTTTTAGGGTGAAAAAGATTACAATGCAATTAATTCCAATGGCATTTAAGAGTACAAATAGTTTTAAGCATATTAATCACAGACAGTTATTGTTATGAGGGGTCCTTGGAAATTTTCTCCGCTCTAAGGGGTCCCTGGTCCCAAAAAGTTTGAGAACCCCTGTTCTATGGCACCCGTGCCCAGACCTCTGGAAACTCCACGTCTGGTCAAGGAGGACTTTATACTTTGAAGTGGAACCTGTTCATTGAATGGTGTTCTTCTCACAGGGAAGACCCCAGGAGATACCCGATCAGAGTTGTGCTTTCCTTCCTGCAAGATGGTTTGGAGCAAAGGCTGTCTTCCTCAACCCTGAAAGTGTATTTTGCTGCTATTGCCGCATATCACAATGCAGTTGATGGGAAATCTCTCGGTAAGCATGACCTGGTCATCAGGTTCCTCAGGGGTGCGGGAAGGTTAAATCCTCCTCGCTCTCACCCCGTACCCTCTTGGGATCTCTCACAGGTGTTAACAGCACTTCAGAGTGCCCCATTTGAACGGCTACAGTCAGCAGAGTTGAAAATCATGTCCATGAAGACAGCACTCCTGACTGCGCTGGCTTCTATCAAGAGGGTGGGTGACCTGGACGCATTTTCAGTCAACGAATCGAGCCTGGAATTTGACCCGGCTAACTCTCACGTGATCCTGAGACCCCAGCCCGAATTTGTGCTCAAGGTTCCCACCATCCCCTTCAGGGACCAAGTGGTGAACCTGCATGCACTGCCCCTGGAGGAGGCAGACCCAGTCCGTGCTTTGCGCTTGTACGTGAACCGAATGCAGAGCTTTAGGACCTCAGACCAGCTCTTCGTCTGTTTCGAAGGCCAGCAGAAGGGAAAGGCTGTCTCTAAGCATAGTGGATGCCATCGCCTTGGCGTACCAAACCCAAGGCGTGCCCACTAGGGCTGTTGCCTTTTCCTGGGCGTTGGCACATCTGGTATCCTCTTGTGTACTCGCTTCCCATAGCCAGTAAACACCGGAGACCCAGGTCAGTGTCGGCTTGCTGCGCCATTCCCCTCCTTTGGACCAGCTACATGCGCTTATTTGCTCCAGTGAGTCCCTGGTTTTGCAAACCCTTTTGAGCGCCTGACGCCAGGCCTAACACTCGTATGCGCTTTCCCAGTGTTATCCAATTGTCACACTGATTGGGTCATGCAGTCAAGCAGTGATCGACACTCTCTGCGTAAGCCCTCTTCCATCTTCCGCCCCAAGTGTTGCCGGGGATTATTAGTCTTACACAGAGCACTGGAAGGGGCAGCAATGGTGGCGTAACGTAAAGTCTCAGGGTTACATGCGTAACCAAGACATTTTCTTTATAATTCAATATTTTCAAACAATTTAAGTTTATAAGACAGTATGTAAACTATGTGGGAAAAAAGTATAAACACAACTACAAGCCAAGTATACTTAGTATACTTGATTATACTTTTAAGTATGTCTCAATCAAGTATATCTCAATCAAAAGATAGGTAGAAGTAGGCCAAATATACTTATAACTTTCTCTCAGTATAAGTCAAGTATAGTTTAGTGCAATTTAAAGTATATTTCTGAGAAGTTTATAACAAGTAGACTGAAAGTATACTTTCTTATTTTTAGTTTAAAAGAAGTATTCTAATAGCACACTTGAATAAACTTCTTTTTTGTAAGGGTTTTCAGAGAACTCAGGCTTCAAATTAGTTGCTTGGACATATTAGGGATTATTAAAAAAGCTCAAGATGTAAGTAAGCCTCTCATTGGTCACATGTATTGAAAAGGCAGTTTCAAAAGCTCATCTTTTAAATATAAATTAGAAAACTATGAAGACAATATCCAAATAAAATGTCAGATTTTGGCAGATATGATTACATTTCTCATCCATTCTAGCAGTCAAAAGACCCACAGTACTTTACCCTTGAGTTCTGCTCCCAGAAGGACTTGGGTAAAAGCTGAACAGGTAAGTGAGTTCTGATGAGACGAGGAGAGGTGGGAAGATTATCAGCCATTTCTGTCCCTGTAACTGATAATTAATTGTTGTTTAAGGTTTCATTATCATTGTGATTATGCCCAAGCCCATTTGAGGCCTTGGAACAATTTATAATTTACATTCCAACAATGTAGGAATAGATGAATAGGTGATATGTTTAAATAATTTGGCCTACACTTTATTCCGATGGTTTACTTTAGACATGCACTGTAATGCCAACTACCTCTCATTGGAGTATTAGTAGACTGTAGTATCAAAACAAAGTGTTAGCAGATATTAAGCAGACAGTCTACTAATACTCTGACTAATACTTGACATGTAGTTACAAAGTTACTTATAGTTAGTAGAATGTCTAAAGTGAACCATTTAATTAAAGTGTTACCAGAATTTGTAATGATATGAGTATATGGTGAGTTTGTCAAGCTGGATTTTTGGACAATGGTGAAGATCTAACCTGGGGGCCAAGAGGCAAGGCATTGATGTAGGGTCGTATGTTACAAAAACAACCTTCTACAAGCTACAATAAGTCCAAAATGCTTCTTACAAGTTCTTACAAGGTCACAAACATATAATCAATATAACTTTATCATCTATAGATTCTATACACTGTTACCTTTTAAGTTCTGTATCAATTACAAAGTATTGCAGTTTTGCTACTGACTTATAAGGCCCTAAATGGTTTAGCTCCTGTGTTTTTAACTAATCTTCTATCGCCCTACAATCCATCATGTTCTTTAAGATCACAAAATTCTGGACTTCTGGTTGTACCTGGGATATCTAAGTCCACTAAAGGAGGGAGAGCGTTTTTACATTTGGCTCCTAAACTCTGGAATAGCCTTTTATTAGGGGCCAAGCACCGAAGGTGCGAGCACCTATTGTAATTGTCCCGGTTCTTCTTCTTCTTCTTCCGACTGGGCGTCTATGGCAGCCCATAGAACCGCTTGCGGGAAAGTTATGAAATTTGGCACGCAGATAGAAGACAGTCTGAACTGTCACCATAGCAAATTTAGAGTCTCTAAATCAATCCCACTAGCGCCACCAACAATCATAAGGGCTAGAAACAAAATTATTTTTTCCACTGATTCCTTTGCTCAAGCTGATTCGATTGCATACTATGACGTCATTTTCCGTCATGAAAATGTGTCCGCCATTTTGAATTTTTAGAAAAACCTACTTTTTCGAACTCCTCCTAGGCCGATGCTCTGATTTTCACGAAAATTGATCCAGATCATCTCCAGACCATGCCAGTTATGGAATTCGTGTCGATTCGTCAAACGTTTCTCGAATACCACGCAAACAAATTTTACGTAGCGCTTCCGAAAACAGACAAAAGGCTGTATGTCCGCAACGCTTTATCGTATTCAGACCAAACTTGGTACATGTTATCGCATACATTCACCATGTCCCAAAATCACATCAAATCATGCCTAACTTACCCTCAACTCACACAAAGATTGAACAATCTTTAAGCAATCAAATACACTGATACGTATAAATAACCTGTACCTGTAAACATCTAAAAATGTTTTAGTGTTTCATAAGTTTGTGATTTTACATTTATTTTTTCATCAAATAAATTAATTCATGTTATGTTATTTATGTTTAATGTAGCAATAAAATGATTGACTTAACTGAATTGTAAGTCTCTGACCTGTTGAAAACTCTGGAAAGCATGCTTCCAGGCATGGGATTCTCCTATAGATAGGCTTGGAAGTCTGACACTTTAGATCATTACCAAAATACAGAAGGTCCAGTATATAAGAAACCCATGTGGTACCTGGCAATACAATGGAAAGGCAGTTTTAAAATAGGCTAAATGTTTTAAAGGTCAGTTTGGAAAGACAATACATGGTCCTGTGTCATATGTTATCTAATGGTTAAGTTAACAGTAAACTATTAAGAGTCAAGTCGTCATGCTAGCCAAATTAAATTAAAGAAAACCTTCATACATTAGTTTTACCTGATTTGGGATAAGTGGCGATGAGAATGTCATCAGGTCTTGCTTTAAAGTTTTTCACCTTTTCCCAGTTGTCAGTGAAAAAGCGAGTCATAGAAATACCCTCAAAATCAAACATCTCTGGTCGACTCTGCAGTTTAAGCTGCAGAATAGAAAAAGTTTTAGTTAAATGCTAAAGTTTTACTGCACTGACTGAGCAAACATTAGAGAGTCATCACTGGCAATATAAAAACAATGTAAAATCCGGTTCACAGCAAGATTTCAGATACATCTGCACTATCAATAGAGTGTGTTTTTATTTTTTCATCTACTGTATTCACTTTTAGGAATATTTTTTATTTATTTAATGCAATACACATAATTTTGAATATTGGTAAGGGTATTCCACTGATAAGCCATGATAATTGGATAACTTAGCAAATACTTGTTGTGTGTCTACAGTGGTCTACTCTATGTTACAGTGCACCTGCAATTGTGTATCAAGCCCTCACAATTGTTCTTTTTAAAACTACAATATGCTAATGTATATGAATTCTAATTTATAACTTGCCAATCCTCGTTCCAAACTGTTCACATCTTTAACTGGTATTAAACAGACAATTTCATTTTTATACTATCATAAAATACTTCAAAGAGAATTATTCATACTCACTGACCATTATGGGGAAAAAGTGTTTTAATTTTCTTAAGTCTTAATCCTGTCTTGTCTTCCACTCTCCTAGAATGTTTTTGGAAGCTTTCTTGTGTTCCTCAAAATGCAAACAGGACTTCTACTCAATGCTATTCAGCACTGTCATTGATATTCTCTTGAGTTTATCCCCACCCATTTTCTCTGTGCTTTGCACTCAGCCTTTAAAAAAAAACATTACACCTTCAAACTGCCCTCCCCAAATCAAAGAAACGTCCCTGAGAAAAAAAAAAGGATTCTTCTTTAGCATTCCAGAAGAGATCTCAACATTGCCTCAAACCCTTTTTGGTCATTTTGTTTCGTATTTTTTTAACTTTGCTAATAACTTTGTCTTTACTGAGGGAACATCTTGTATCCTGTAGTAACACTGTGTTCCTCTGACAGGGATGTCTAATCCTGCTGCTGGTGAGTCAATGTTGTAGTGGAAATTTTAATATTCATTGATCAGTAATAGATGTTGCAAGGGAATGCAACATGTTTTTCTTCTCACTTAGAGTGATGTTTGAACAAGAGATTTGATTTTTTATCTGTGAACGTGCAGAGTGAAGCACCTTAGGAACAGCTGAACAAGGCCTTCTGGTCCTATAGGTCAGGATGCAGCTAAATTCAATGGTCCTAGTGTCAGTCAGTGTGTACCAAAGCCCAACAATGCCCCCTGGAGGTCTCTTTATGTATGTAACTTTGTTGGTGCTTGCACGGGCGTGGACAAGTCAGGGCATGTCTGAACTAGTAACAGAGGGCAGTCCATATACATAGGTGGAGAGACTGACTTGCTTTCTTACACAAAGCAGACTGTTGCATGATTGTTGTTCCCGTGAGTGATTGATTAAGAAGTAAGTTATCTGTTTTACATTCTATGCTGTTCAAACTTTAATATTATGTGCATTCAGTTACTGTCATCTGTGCAATGTACTAGTTTAACTAGTAATTCGAAGAATTAGATTTCTGTGTGAATTGCATGCTATCTAAATCCATGTAAAGTCATATTGAAACTAATTTGATACTGTTCAGTGGTTTATGTTCTGCAGTATAATTCAGATATGTAAGTAAATCATGTATGCTATATATTTAGATTCTAAGTAATTGAATACACTTTACCACATTAATGATAACCTGATTTACTATTACTTTTGTTTTGTCTAGTGACTATTCTTTATGCTATCGGTAATACTGTTTATACTAGCAAACTTATCTTGTATTTTGTTTTCTCTGTTCATTGTAGACCACACATACCTATGGGCAAATGCCTGTAATACTTCATACATGCTGAAATAATCAAAATAAAACCCTTCTGCTGGGACACTCTCTCTCTTGCTCCAGTTTCTCTAACCGGAAACTCCCACTACCATTTCTACTAGTGCTTAACGAACCCTTTGAGCGTCCCATACGCTCGTATACAGTGACAAAAGGAAGCATATGTAACAGTGTATTCCTTATTTGGCAACCTACCTCAAGAAAGACACACACTGTAACCTTGGAAATGTTATAAAAGCTGTTCAGCCCTTCCTGGTGTTGTCTCACTCGTGCCACAGAGTCCTTCTTGCAAGAATAAATACTTTTATAAAAGACAGTTTGGTTTCAGAGTGTCTCTTACGCAGTGATATGATGGTTTGTTAATTTTTGCCACAACAATTTGGTGTCAGAACAGTGGTATTCCTTGGAAGTGCCTTCTGGACCTGAGAGCGGACGGTGACTGATCATCCTGGACTGAGCAGTTCCAGCTCTACCTCATCAGCTTCAGAGAGAGGGGCCGTCCGCTATCAGTGCCAGGAGAAACTCCACTGGAATTGAATGAAAGCGAACCCGTGGCAACCCAAGAATCCCTGGTAAGAAACAGCCAAATTTATTTTCTTTTGGGGGAAAAGAAAAGAGTATAAAAAAGAGAAAAAAGGGGTAAAACGAACCATAGTGACTGAGACTGTTTTTCTGTGGTGCGAGAACATGGAGCGTCCGGTGACGTGGAGTCTCGCTATTATCTAGAATTAATTGAGTCCTACGATTAGGTCAAGATATTTCATATATTTCATATATTTAGGTCAAAGATTTTTGAAAGACGACGAGTCCTCGGGGAATTGGGGTAACCGCTGCCAAAATTGGGTTCAATAAATCTAGGAGTGAGCGGGGTGCTCTCGAACGGAAAACTGATACCTGAATAGGTTGGAGAAGAATTCCGAGAGGAAAACTGATACCTGAATAGGTTGGAGAAGAATTCCGAGAGGAAAACTGATACCTGAGTAGGTTGGAGAAGAATTTCGAGAGAGAGTTGTGCACGGGAATTAGGTGAACCAATCTGTTGGAGACGTCCGACAGATTATTAGACGCGTGTCGAATTGGTAAATCCACAGAGAAACAGAAACAGCCAGTATGGGGAAATCTCAAAACAAGCTTGCCAAATATGATACACCGGTTTTCTGTCAAATGAGAAAAAAACTATTGGAGAAAATGTATCCAAGACATAGAAAAACTGATCAAATATCATGATTTTCCAGGTGAGGGAACGTCTCGGTTACGTATGTAACCCTCGTTCCCTGAGTAGGGAATGGAGACGTAACGTCTCCGTTCCCTACTCAGGGAACGAGGGTTACATACGTAACCGAGACGTTCCCTTTCGTAGTCACTCCGAGTTACGTCGGATGACGGAGAATGGGGGTTCCCGTATAATCACGCCACCTTCACAGCTGTCTTCCAGTGCCCTGCGAAAGTCTGATCCCCCTGTCGTGATACTGGCACGGACGAAGGAGTCCTACTTAACACAGGAATACCAAGGTACACTGGGAAGCATATCTCAGAGGAGATATGCCGCAGCATAGGGAGGACTTAGAAATACACATATGGCCGGAAGGCTTCATATGGAGGAACACTGGAGTAACCAGCCCGTGGGGTGGCAACTTTCAACTCCAGGGGTGGCTTGCCGAGGGAAAGACACATGCTCAAAGAGGCTCAGGGGAGGAACCATGCACACGGAGGCACCTAGCCGACGCACAGGCAATACACACTGGTGCCAGCGTCAACAGTGCTGGAGGAACTCAGGGCTTCAGAAGGGAAGGCTCACCTGAGGAGAATAATCGCACGTATCCAGTCCGTGGAGTGGAATGGCGAGCAAGCGAAGACACCTGAGCGGGTCCGATACTAGCTGGTTGAAGCGAGTACATGAGAGGACACTGGCTCCACTCGGAGATTATAGAATCTGTCGAATGTGTTAGGTGTCGCCCAGCCTGCAGCTCTACAGATGTCTGCCAGCGAGGCGCCATGCGCTAGAGCCCAAGAGGAAGCCACACTCCGGGTGGAGTGGGCTGTCACACCAAGGGGGCACAGTCGGCCTTGCTGTTGGTAAGCCAAAGCAATGGCGTCCACTAACCAGTGAGACAACCTCTGCTTTGAGAGAGCCTTTCCCTTCAGTCTCCCACCATAACAGACAAAGAGCTGGTCTGAGGTCCTGAAACACCGCGTCCTGTCTACGTAAGCGCGGAGAGCACGTACTGGACAGAGCAGTGCCAAGGCTGGGTCTGCCTCCTCCAGGGGCAGCGCTTGCAGGTTCACCACCTGGTCCCGGAAGGGAGTAGTAGGAACCTTGGGCACATATCCAGGCCGGGGTCTCAGGATCACGTGAGAGTAAGCCGGCCCGAATTCCAGGCACGCTTCGTCAACGGAGAATGCGTGCAGGTCCCCTACCCTCTTAATGGAGGCCAGTGCAACCAGGAGCGCTGTCTTCAAAGACAGGAACTTAAGCTCCACTGATTGCAGAGGCTCAAAGGGAGCCCTCTGCAGGGCATTTAACACCACTGAGAGGTCCCAAGAGGGAACGAGAGGAGGGCGAGGAGGATTCAGTCTCCTCGCTCCTCTCTCAGGAACCTGATGATCAGGTCGTGCCTTCCCAGAGACTTACCATCAACTGCTTCGTGATATGCAGCGATAGCGGCCACATACACCTTCAGGGTGGAGGGAGACAGCCTTCGCTCCAGCCCGTCTTGCAGGAAGGAAAGCACGACACTGATCAAGCATCTCCTGGGGTCTTCTCGGCGAGAAGAGCACCAGTTGACGAAGAGGTTCCACTTCAACGCATAGAGATGTCTCGTGGACGAAGCTCTAGCGGAAGTGATGGTAGCCGCCACCGCAGGTGGCAGGGTACTCAAACCTGCCTCGTCCCGTCCAGGAGCCACACGTGGAGCCTCCAGAGATCGGGACGAGGGTGCCAAAGGGTGCCCCGTCTCTGAGAGAGGAGGTCCTCTCTCAGAGGAATTGGCCAAGGAGGTGCTGTCGCTGAGGAGTACTAGTTCGGAGAACCAGGTCCTGGTGGGCCAGTACGGCGCAACCAAAGTGACCTGCTCCTCGTCCTCCTTGATCTTGCACAGAGTCCGTGCGAGAAGGCTCACTGGGGGAAACGCATATTTGCGTAGGCCCCGTGGCCAGCTGTGCGCCAGTGCATCCGTGCCGAGCGTGCCCTCGGACAGGGAGTAATACAGGGCGCAATGGGATGAGTCGTGGGAGGCAAACAGGTCTATCTGTGCGTCCCCGAACGGGTCCCAAATCAGCTGGACCGACTGGGGATGGAGTCGCCATTCGCCGGGGATAGGACGGAACCGAGACAGAACCGAGACTGCAAGGTTCCGATCACCCGGAATGTAGATAGCACGAAGGGACCTCAGGTGCTTCTGACTCCATAAGAGGAGGTGGCGAGCGAGTTGCGACATACGGCGGGAGCGCAGACCACCTTGGCGGTTGATGTACGCTACTGTTGCGGTATTGTCTGAACGGACTAGTACGTGTTAACCCTTGAGCAACGTGTGGAAACGGTGCAGGGCAAGGCGTACTGTTCAGCAACTCGAGGCAATTGACATGCAGAAGACGCTGGGGTCCTGTCCAGGAGCCCGCGGCAGCATGTCCGTTGCACATGGCACCCCAGCCCGTGGAAGAGGCATCTGTGGAGACGACAACATGCCTGGAAACTCGTTCTAGGGGAACTCCGGCCCGTAGAAAACTGAGGTTCCTCCACGGGGTGAAGAACTGACGGCAGGTCGGAGTCACTGGGACTCGGAGCGTGCTGTGATGCCATGCCCACCTCGGGACTCGATCGCGAAGCCACAGCTGAAGCGGTCTCATATGAAGCAATCCGAGCGGCGTTGCCGCGGCTGCAGATGCCTGAAATAATTTCAGTGGGACCGCACTCTTGCCCTCGAACTGACGAAGACAAGTCAGCAGTGAGTGTGCGCGCTCGCTCATAAGCTGCGCGGACATGGCGACCGAGTCGATCTCCATACCGAGAAAAGAGATCCTCTGCACGGGGCTGAGTTTGCTCTTCTCCCAGTTGACCCGAAGGCCCAGACAGGCTAGGTGCCGGAGCACAAGGTCTCTGTGTTCGCAAACCTGAGCTCAAGAGTGGGCTAGAATCAGACAGTCGTCGAGATAATTCAGGATGCGAACCCCGTGTTCGCGTAGGGGAACAAGGGCTGCCTCGACGACCTTAGTAAAGACGCGAGGAGACGGAGCCAACCTGAATGGGAGAACCGCGTACTGATATGCCTGCCCCTCGAAAGCAAACCGGAGAAACGGTCTGTGTCGAGGTAAAAAGGAGACATGAAAGTAGGCGTCCTTCAGGTCTAACGCTGCAAACCAATCCTGCGGCCGCACACACTCGAAAATGCGTTTGGCCGTGAGCATCCTGAACGGCAGCCTGAGAAGGGAGCGGTTCAGGACACGCAGGTCCAGGATCGGCGTAACCCACCGGTTTTCTTGGGGACGATGAAGTACGGGCTGTAAAACCCCGACCTCATCTCGGCTGGAGGGACAGTCTCGATTGCACCCGTCGCCAGCAGGGTGGCAACCTCCGCTCGCATGATGGGGGCATTGCCACCGACCAAAGTGAAGCGGACTCCCCTGAAGCTGGGAGGAGACCGAGCGAACTGAATCGCATAGAGCCTGATCGTTCGGGCGACCCAGCGGGACAGGTTGGGGAGCTCTAATCAAGCTGCCAGAAACTGAACCAGCGGGGTCATGCGAACGTCAGACGTCCCCCCGGAGGGGCAGCGAGGCGGAGTGACCAGCCCAGGCGAGGGTGGCATAGCGGCCCGGTGCGGGGGCGTGGTCAGACTCCGCGCCCTGACAGAGGAGACCAGGGAAGGACCAGCGTTCCACGGGGGTCTGCTCTGCCAGGGGGCTGGCGACAGAGGGGGACGAGAGCGGTGTGGTCCGAAGACGGCACGCACTGTAGCGGGGGGCGGGGCTGGACAGGGCTGTGGCGTCCGTCCGGGAGGGCGCCTTCGCCGGTGGGCAGACCGAGGGATCTGAGCGGACGGCAGGGCCGTCGGGACAGAATCAACGTCAGTCTGCACATGGGCGGTTGAGAGCTGTTGGGCAAAGTCCTCAACCGCACCGCCGAAGAGGCAGACCTGAGATATGGGAATGTCGGACAGAATGTCGGCCGCGCGACATCCAGCACATCAGACAGGTTCAGCCACAGAATGGTGAGCATCACCTGACCCAGGGAGCGTACGGCCACTTTCGTCGCTCGGGGAGCGAGGTTCAGTGGAGGCACGCAGCTCAGTGAAGAGGCCTGGGTCAGTCCCGCCCTCGTGCAGGACCATGAGCATCTGGGTCAGGTAGACCAGCAGAATGACCATGGCAGCAGGGAGGCGGCTGCCAGTGGCGCTATAGGATCTCGCCACAAGTGTAGACTAAAAACTACAAGCCACGGACGGGTGCTTAGGATTGCGCCGAGAAGAAGCACTCTGAGGACATATAGCATCGCAACAGAGCGTTCAACCGGGGGAACCCCAGTGTACCCATGGCAGCAGCCCCATCGAGGGGAGGAAAGGCGGATGAGATCAGCGAGCGGTCCCGAGAAGACCAGGGGGTCTTCTAGGACTTCGAGATCTCATCATGCACGTCCGGGAGGGAAGGTATTGGGGTTTGCCGTGGACGTGTCGGCGGCCTTACCCAAAACCAATCGTCCCAGGAAAGCATGGCCGTCATCTCTGGATCGGACTCAAGCACAGCCGTATGCACACCAGGAGGTGGCGGCTGTGACGAGTGGTCATTTCCAGAGAATCAAACCCACCTAGTGACCAGGACAAGCGGTCAGTCCGTGAACAAGACAAGAGCGCGCAAGTCGTTTTTCTGAATATCCAGTTCTCCTGTTGTTTCAGTGTATTATCTAGCACAAGGTAAGGTTGTTTTCGATTCTCTGGTTATTTTCTTTCTTTGCCTTCTCACATATTTGTATTTTAATTAGACGCGTTCCCACTTTATATATAACAGCCGCTCTGAATAGTATTGCAGTTTAAATTTTATAGCACTTAAGTGAGCGCTGTCCAACAGCCAGTTTTGATTTCTCCCATTATTCGGGTAATTTGCGTTTGCTGTGTTAATTGCTGGTCAGAAACAGCAACTGTAAAACAGATATAAAGTCGAAGTGATCCAGAACAAGGCCAGGACAAGTGGTCAGTCTGTGAACAAGACAAGAGCGCGCAAGTCGTTTTTCTGAATATCCAGTTCTCCTGTTGTTTCAGTGTATTATCTAGCACAAGGTAAGGTTGTTTTCGATTCTCTGGTTATTTTCTTTCTTTGCCTTCTCACATATTTGTATTTTAATTAGACGCGTTCCCACTTTATATATAACAGCCGCTCTGAATAGTATTGCAGTTTAAATTTTATAGCACTTAAGTAAGCGCTGTCCAACAGCCAGTTTCGATTTCTCCCATTATTCGGGTAACTTGCGTTTGCTGTGTTAATTGCTGGTCAGAAACAGCAACTGTAAAACAGATATAAAGTCGAAGTGATCCAGAACAAGGCCAGGACAAGCGGTCAGTCCGTGAACAAGACAAGAGCGCGCAAGTCGTTTTTCTGAATATCCAGTTCTCCTGTTGTTTCAGTGTATTATCTAGCACAAGGTAAGGTTGTTTTCGATTCTCTGGTTATTTTCTTTCTTTGCCTTCTCACATATTTGTATTTTAATTAGACGCGTTCCCACTTTATATATAACAGCCGCTCTGAATAGTATTGCAGTTTAAATTTTATAGCACTTAAGTGAGCGCTGTCCAACAGCCAGTTTCGATTTCTCCCATTATTCGGGTAATTTGCGTTTGCTGTGTTAATTGCTGGTCAGAAACAGCAACTGTAAAACAGATATAAAGTCGAAGTGATCCAGAACAAGGCCAGGACAAGCGGTCAGTCCGTGAACAAGACAAGAGCGCGCAAGTCGTTTTTCTGAATATCCAGTTCTCCTGTTGTTTCAGTGTATTATCTAGCACAAGGTAAGGTTGTTTTCGATTCTCTGGTTATTTTCTTTCTTTGCCTTCTCACATATTTGTATTTTAATTAGACGCGTTCCCACTTTATATATAACAGCCGCTCTGAATAGTATTGCAGTTTAAATTTTATAGCACTTAAGTGAGCGCTGTCCAACAGCCAGTTTCGATTTCTCCCATTATTCGGGTAATTTGAGTTTGCTGTGTTAATTGCTGGTCAGAAACAGCTGTCCTCACTCAGGCGTTAGTAGGCATTATATCTTTGTAGTGTGCGCGCTGTCGCGTAAGCGGCAGCGGAAGCGTTCAGCCTCCTCGTGTGAAGACCGACTCGGGTAAAGACCATCGACTCTACCTGTGCGACTCCACCGAGCAAGGACACCGGCAAGGCACTTAAGTATCATCTTCTCTCATTTTCCTTTCCCAATTCTATCGTATTTCCCCTTCTCAACATGTGCTTTCAATACATTCCTGTTGTCTCTCGACAACGTGCACTCATCAAGCACAGAAGGCAGCGCAATACTGCTAATCTGCGTCCCATTCTCTTATCCACACACACACCTCTCTCTCTTTCTATGGGTCTATGGAATTGTCAGTCAGCAGTCAATAAAGCTGACTTCATTCCAGCCTTTGCATCCCATTCTACTCTTAATATATTGGGCTTGACTGAGACCTGGATCCGTCCAGAAGACTCAGCAACCCCTGCTGCTCTCTCTAACAACTTCTCTTTCTCCCACACCCCTCGCCCGTCTGGGAGGGGTGGGGGTACTGGTCTTCTCATTTCTAACAACTGGATATACTCAACTCTCTCTTCTCTATGCAATAACAACTCGTTTGAATATCATGCAATTACACTTACAACTCCCATTAGGATCCATATTGTAGTTATTTATCGCCCCCCAGGTCAATTGGGAAGCTTTGTTGAGGAGCTGGATGTGCTGCTGTCCTCCTTCCCTGAGGATGGCACCCCACTCGTAGTCTTTGGTGATTTCAACATTCATCTAGAAAAGGCGTATGCAACAGACTTCATCTCTCTTCTAGCCTCATTCGATCTCAAACAGCTCTTCACCACAGGTACTCACAAATCAGGCAACCAACTGGACCTGGTATACACACGCAACTGCATCCCAGACAACATTTTGGTGAAACCTCTCCATGTTTCAGATCATTTCCTCATAACTTTCAATCTACAGCTCACTACCCATGCTCCACCAACCCCCCTACCAGTTACTTTCAGACGTAACCTGCGCTCACTTTCTCCTTCCCATCTTTCCTCTGCTGTGTCATCTTCTCTTCCCTCACCCTCACAATTCTCATCTCTAGATGTGAATACCGCAACAGATACTTTATGCTACACTTTAACTTCTTCTTTAGACAATATCTGCCCTCTCTCCTCCAGGCCAGCACGCGCTATTCCCTCTAACCCCTGGTTATCTGAGGTTCTTCGTGAACACCGGACCAAACTCAGGGCAATAGAGAGAAAATGGCGCAAATCAAAAGACACGTCTGACCTAAGTATGTATCAATCTCTGCTCTCTTCCTTTTCTGCTGATGTTCATGCTGCAAAATCTTCATATTTCCACAGCAAGATCAACAGCGCCTCTAACACACGAACACTTTTCAAGACATTCAACTCTCTCCTCTGTCCACCTCCACCATCACCCACCTCCTCTTTAACTGCTGATGACTTTGCTAACTTCTTCACCAACAAAACAACTACTATCAGCAGTCAGTTCTCAACTCCACACACACAGGAACCCAAACCATCCTCTCCCACTACCGGAAACCTTCTCTTTACCTTCTCTCCAGTCATCCTACCACCTGCCCTCTAGATCCCATCCCCTCACACCTTCTACAAGCCATCTCTCCCACACTTCTACCAGCACTCACACACATCATCAACTCATCCCTCCACACTGGCATTTTCCCTTCAACATTCAAGCAGGCTCGGGTAACTCCACTGCTTAAAAAAACAACATTAGACACATCACTATTAGAGAATTACAGACCTGTCTCTCTCCTACCATTCATTGTGAAATTACTTGAACGAGTTGCTTTCAACCAAGTGTCATCTTTCCTGTGTCTGACCAACCAGCTAGATGTCAACCAATCTGGCTTCAAGAGAGGCCATTCAACTGAGACTGCACTACTGTCGGTCACAGAAGCCCTGCGGATCGCAAAAGCTGCTTCCAAATCTTCAGTTCTCATTCTGCTGGATCTTTCTGCTGCCTTCGACACTGTGAATCATCAGATCCTTCTGTCCACCCTCTCATCACTGGGCATCAAAGGAACTTCCCTCCACTGGTTTGAGTCCTATCTCACAGGTAGGTCCTTCAGGGTTGCATGGAGAGGCGAGGTATCCAAAGCACATCAACTGAACACAGGGGTTCCCCAGGGTTCAGTGCTTGGACCGCTCCTCTTCTCCATCTACACCACATCATTGGGACCCATCATACAGGCACATGGTTTCTCTTATCATTGCTATGCTGACGACACACAGCTCCACCTCTCATTTCAACCAGATGATCCCACAATAGCTGCACGAATCTCAAACTTTCTGGCTGACATCTCGGCTTGGATGAAGGAACATCACCTGCAGCTCAACCTGGCAAAGACTGAACTTCTCGTTCTCCCTGCCAATCCGTCTCTACAGCACGACTTCACTATCCAGCTAGAGTCATCCCCAATCACCCCATCAAGGTCGGTCAGAAACCTTGGAGTAATATTTGATGACCAGCTGACCTTCACAGACCACATTACAAAGACAGCTCGATCATGCAGGTTTGCAATGTATAACATCAGGAAGATCAGGCCTTTCCTAACTGAGCATGCAACACAACTTCTCGTCCAGGCCCTGGTTATCTCTAGGCTTGACTACTGCAATGCTCTTCTGGCTGGACTTCCGTCATGTGTTACTAAACCTCTACAAATGATCCAGAATGCTGCAGCCCGCCTTGTCTTCAACGAGCCCAAAAGGGCCCACGTCACTCCGCTGTTCAGCTCCCTGCATTGGCTACCACTCGCTGCTCGCATCAAATTCAAAGCTTTGACGCTTGCTTACAGATCTACCACAGACTCAGCTCCGTCCTACTTTCACTCCCTACTACAAGTCTATGTCCCTACCAGAAGCCTACGATCGGCCAAGGAGCGACGGCTCGTGGTGCCATCACAGCGAGGCACTAAATCTCTCTCCAGAACATTCTCATTCACGGTTCCATGCTGGTGGAATGATCTCCCCACCCTCGTCCGGAATGCAGAATCCCTGACAGCATTCAAAAGACAACTGAAAACTCATCTCTTCCGTGAGTACTTAACATAAAAAAAATAAAAAAATAAAAAAATAAAATAAAAAAATAAATAAATAAATAAATAAATCTCCTTTAAACCTTCCCTTGTCTGGCTTTTGCTACTCTGAGCAATGCCTGAACTTTGTATTTTGAGCACTTCTTGCGTTGTTCTTCCCTCTTCACGATGACTCGCTTGCTTTAGTCCTCAGATGTAGGTCGCTTTGGATAAAAGCGTCTGCTAAATGACTAAATGTAAATGTAAATGTAGTGAAGCTGCTACAAACATAGTATCATCCTCTGTAGCTTCAAATAAAACACACGGGCCACCAGAAGGTAGACCCGTGGGAATCACCTGTTCACTAGCGGGCACCGTCATTGAGGAGGGGGGGCTGGGGCGTGGACACGGAGTCGGCGCCTTGTTCCAGACCAACACCCTCCGGTCACCCTGGCCACCAGCCGAAGATCGGGTGGTGGATGAGGGGACTCTCACTCTTGCGAGTTCACCGAGTCTCGACCTTAATGACGCGATGGTCATGTTCCCACAGAGAGAACATGAGTCATCCACGAGCGCTGCTCTAGTATGATCAAGCCCAAACATACCAGACAACGCTCGTGCCCATCAGAGTCCGATACCAAGCTGCCGCAACCATTCTGTTTTTTTTTTTTTTTTTTTAAATGCACGGGCGAGCCGTCTTTAAAAAGACGTGCCGCGTGCGAGCTCTTTTTGTGAAAGGAGAGAAACTCCGCGATGTTGAAGCGAGCAGGGAGAAACACACTCACTGGCAGATCACTGCACAGACCAGCAGGCAATGTGAATTCGCTGCAGATCGCCGTCACACCAACACCGGAGAGTGGCTCGTCTCGTAGAGCGAAGTCAGAAATAGCTGTGGAGTGAAGAGATACTCTTGGCTCCGAAGCGAAAACATGATCTGCCTTTGCCGGCGTCTCTCCTTTTTTACCCACGCGGTGGGGCGGAGATACGCTATGCAAATTCCGCAGACCCATGGCATTTCATTGCCATAGGCTCGTTTTGTAATACTCGAAGTCGATAGGCTTTCTAGGCGAAACCCCCATTCTCCGTCATCCGACGTAACTCGGAGTGACTACGAAAGGGAACATTGAGCACCACAAGGCTGAGAGGGGTGCGGGAATCAGTTGAACAGGGCAGTGAGAAACAAAAAGGTTGTTGTGGCTGCGTTCAACATTGTGTGTAAAAATGTGAACAAACAATGGATCGTTGGCTTGAATAGGCAGATAAAAAGTCGAACTGCCAGGAAAAATAAAGTTTTTACTTCTTCATCCAGTAAATGGATGCATGACATTAGATGTCTAAAGAACTTAAATTTATATGATAAGGATTGAAGTAGCAAGCAGCAATAAGGCTGTCTGTGTGATATGAGTAATATGATATTTTGGTTTCTGTAAAACAATAATGATAATATTTGTTCAATCCGCAGACTAGCGATTTTGAGAAGAAATTATTTTATGAAAATAAAATTTCTGATAGAATTTATGGAACTATGTATGAGTGCCTGTTAAGTCAAATTAAGTTGAAATGGTATGAAAAGTTTCAGATAAAAATAATAAGGCATTGAGTATGATTGACAGGGATTAATGTGATATAGAGATAAGAAATGTTTCATTAAGCAAAATGGGGAACAATTCCATATTTTAGTGGTAAAATAATGAGTGAAATTATGTTTAGTTTTAGTTTGACAACCATTGTGTTTTGAACCTAAAGGGTCTATAATGGGGCTAGTGAAAGGAATGGATTTACCATCCATCTTTGTTTATTATAAAAGGAATTGGTTAGAGTTTTATAAAAACCTAATGCATATATCCTGGTATTTATGATTGTAGACGATGTCTGTATTTAATATCTGAGGAGTGACTGAAGGTCCAGCTATGCTGGGAGTACAGCAACAGTGCTTGCTTATTCAGCCCGGCTTCCAGATGTTAAATATGTACTTGTTTTGTAATCAGTGTTGTTGATGATAATACCAAATTAGTAAGATGTAAAGACAGCTTTGACTAAAGATTCTGGAAATCAATAATGTACAATATCGGATATTTTGTTGATATTAAGTCATTGAAGGAAAAAAAGATATTGTCCGTTTTATAAATGAAATTCTGGGTCGGGGATCATTTCCCTGGACAAGTAGGACTAAAGTTAAACGAAAACTTTGTGAAAACAACTTAGAATATTTTGAGCATTTCCGTGCAGCTTATGAAAATTAATGTTCTGCCAATGATAATGATGAAAATTATGATTCAGCTATTGTGATTGAATCCGCCACAGATGGATTGTAAAAGAATACAGAGAACTGCTTATCAGCTCTGTTTGCATTCCTGTTTGGGACACACTGCTTCAAGGGTGTGCAGTAAGTTGGAGCCGTTTGCAAGCTCACAGTGATCAAACTATAGGCAAGGGGTCTGATGCTGTAGTTGAGGCTGTTGCAGAGAGTGTAAAAGAAAGTGATAATGTGAAAATGATGTGTGTTAATGTGAGTTTGAAAGTAGATCAGTGTTTAATGTGACGATATTAAAGTTTTCGTCTGAGAAAGAACAAGAGACAAAAATAAGGTCAAAAGATTGAAGTCGTAAGGAATTCCTTTTAAAGGAAAGATCGATAATAAGTAACGGTTGATGTAAAATTACAGATAATGACTACAAATATGAGTTGTAAAATTGTAAAAGTAACTAAAAGGATGATTTAAAATGATAACTGCAAAAGATGTATGTGTATCAAAATGTATCATAAGCAGAGCGTGATAGCCTCGTAAAAGAATCCTAATTGGAGATTGATAAACTCCTAGGAAAGAATTTAAGTCAGATATTAAACTATGATAATTGAGAAATTGACAACTAAAATTGAGTACAGTAGTACGGTTGCTAAAAGTAAAATGTGTAGAAAGGCATTTGATTAAACAAACAGCTTGAAAAGTGTTGACCATGAAAGAAGCTGATGTTTTCAGTTTTGCTTTTAAAAGATAAGCTTGTGATTTGGCTGAAACAGTTCTCTTATCTGAATCTGGTGTGTGCTGTGGCTGAAACGGCAGTGCGACAGAGACTCAATCTGAGTGGAAATTTGTAATGTCTAAATTCCCTGATGTATGGGCAAAAGACAACTATAAAATTATGTTTTATTTGAAAACGCATGTAATTTCTGGCAAAGATGCCTTAAGCTGGGCTAGAGTTAAAAGATAGTAGTTGGAAGTTTATGAGAGTGCAGTGTACCAGTTCTGAATGCCTCAGAGTCTCTCTCATTCAATGTCAGCTAAAAGCTGTTATCTGAGCCTGTGTCATAAGTGATAATAAGCTATTTATAGTAAAGCACAGTTTCAGTTGAAAATCAAAGACATGGAGATGTTAAAAGAAATCATGCTACAGACAGTTCAGATTTTATACATTTAGAGGACAATTTGTAAAGGTTTTAAAAGTAAAACTGAATGACTTTAAAGAAGTCGTTAAAAATAATAATACAGACCTTAAACGATAGAAGTGACGTTTTTGATTAGTTTATTTTAGGACTAGTAACTACTTTGTCTCATTTTAGTCTCCACCATACAGGGACGATGGCTCTGGCTACAGATGTAGATGTACACTGAATAGACGGTTGTGATAACTAAGTTCACTGAGTATAACCTCAGCAGTGCTATGTTGCTGCTTTTAAGATGTTTACAGGATTTAAATGATTAAATACTGCTGTTATTATCCTGTTTCCATGTGCTAACACTATTAGGCAGTCCGAATGGCTCTGGTGACTATTGAATGTGTCTTCCCTAAGCTCCAGAAAACAACTGATTATGTTGAAGAAGATGGTCAAAGATTCTGTTATGGGAAGAGCGGTTACCAGTGTGCACGAGGTGATTACTCAATGACGGGTAAGATCTTCTTTGGCCTAACAGAGAACAACCTAAGGCAGGGGGTCACCACAGCCACTGGGCATCTCCTGAAGGAGGTGTTTTATGTGAGATGGGTATGAGAGTCAAGCGGATGTCTGTAAGGCCAGCGGCATCATTACATCATGAAGGGAAGATGCGCTGTGAGAGGTTACGGCAGTCTGACCCAGACATGTGAGTTCCTCTATACCACTCACCAGAAACCGCATTCAGTGTATGGCTTGTTTTTCATTGTGACAAGTGTCTGCAACCATGCCAGGGGACAACACCCTGAAGAAAAGAAGATTAGAGATAAAGAGCTAATGGGAATGAGCTTTCAAGAGCCAGCTGAGACCATGTGGTGATCGTAATTATTTGTTGTGGAGACAGTAACAAAACTTAAATTATATGAGGGACATGATGTTGGTTGCCTTATGGGCAAGGAAAATGTATAGAAGTGTTGATTTTGAACTAATATGTCTATAACATAGTTTTAACTCCTGAAGGTCGTTAGACATGGAAGTGGCTAAAGATGAAGACAGCTTTTGTAGATTCAAGGAAAAGTCTGGATAACAAAGGTAAATGATCAATGGTTATTTTAATTAAATTAATATTGCTTTCTGTATAAATGACAGTTTTAGGAGGCTGTTGAAAAGATTATTTGTTTATATAGAGAGAGACTGTTTGAGTGGAGGAAGGGATGGTACTGTCTGTCTTTCTGTTATCGGCCTGCTAAAGCAAGCTTGAACAAAATAGTGATAATGAACCAAATCAACCCAGCTGACTGCTCTAAAATCAAATGAATAATGAACAGACATGATTTGAAACTGGTTAAGAGACCATGTCAAATTAGGTAAAGGCTACAGGAAAATGTTAAGTTTAAAATCTTACTTAAAATTTTAATCTTTTTAGAGATGATATAATGAAAAGCGAACATTGAAAATGAGAAGTTAACATATGGGTGTCTAGTATGAGTGTGTGTGATGGTGACAGCACTTTATGTCTTGTGTGTATATAGTGTGTATATTGTGTCATTAACCTCTGGAATGAGTGTTTTATCATTACAGATGGGTTAAGGCAAATGACAAGTTTTAAGGAAGCTGATAATTCTGAGTCAATCTGATGAAAAGATGATGCAGAACATGGGACGAGCTTTAAATGGATTAGTTATTCAGCTCTGTCTGCAACTGGTAATTATGAATTAATCTATGGATTAAAAGCATTTATGAAAATTGGATTTGTGAAGTTGTAGATCGCCGTCCATCCTGGGTTGAGATAAACTAAAATGTTATAGATTTGACGTCAACAACAAAGTGACATATTGGCTAAGTCAACATGAAATTATCCAGAGAGTCATTCACATTTATGATTATTGTGAATAAAGGGGGAGAATGTTGTTTGACTGACATTGACCAAGTCTGTACAGCACGACCTGACCTTACAGAAACAATTGATGACTTTGAAAATGTTTGTAGATGATTGGATTAAGAGACCAAACAACAGGCCTGAAAAGCAGGATACACTATAAGACTGAGGGCCGTTGCCCTTCTAATACTCTGATAAGAAGATGTGATTGTGGCTTTAAGTAATATTTTTGTTTCAGAGGCAGAAAAAGATGTCTGGAGGAAATTTGGCTTTAGGACAACGTTTGGGTTAGTGGTGATGGCAAACTTATCCAAACACCATTATGTTAGATTGATGCACGAGTTGATTCATGCATCAAAAGGGGGATGGTAACAATTGGTAACAATTTAACAAATATGGCCAAAATATGGTTTACTAGGGGACAATATATGTTGGGAAGACACTGAGCTTAACTGGGTAAAAGCACTGCAAGAAGCCATTCTTCTCCATAACAAATTTGCAGGACTGTTTCAACAGGAAACGCCAGGGCAGACGCAGCAGCGAAGGCCGTGAAAGAAACTATGTGTACTTCACTATCTGACAATAACCTCAAAATTTGTTTTTATTCACAGAGCATGCAGAGTTTGATACAGGGAATGTGCCCAATAAAATAATGGCTATGGATGAATTTGGCTAACTTTCCTGGCCTGGGTTATTATTGTGGCACCTGCGCAGCGCATAATGTGGTAAGGCAGAGAGCAAGCAGGCTTGCCCTGTCCACCCCACACTTAAAATTTTCTTTTTGCAGGATGTCAGGATGGATTGCATCAAACAGAAGCGATTCTGTTCCAAATGTATAAATGTTGTCTTGTTTACATTAGCAAGTGGGTTGAATGTTTTTCAGGGAAAAGGGACTCAGAGTTATTAAGTGAGCAAGAAATTATTTAGTGATAAGATGATTTGTAAAATGAGAAGAAACGGAGTTGAATTGGTCAAGTGTTGAGAATAAACTTGAAATTCTTTATGCATATCATCAGCAAGGTAAACAAATGGTGAAAATTCCATAGGTCACACCAAAAGGGACGACCGGCCAGACAAGCGGTCACTAACAAAACCTTAAGGTCTCCATTCACAGGTCAAAGCAGGCAGGAAATGGTTCACTCCAGTGGGGGTGCGTCATGATCCAAGGAGAAAATTTGGTAATGATCAGAAAATGGTTGGGAAGTGGGACACCTGGGTCCAAGCCTCTCACCTTAGACTACACCGACAGGCCTCAACCATAATGCTCTGTTACACAGCTAAGGAGATCAGAAGCCTTTTTTATTTATTTATTTATTTATTTATTTATTTATTTTATTTTAATGGATGTCAACTGAGGAGAGGCTTCAGTACGCTGAATAAACATCTCGTTTACAACTGTAAGCTTGGTTCCCTGAGAAGGGAATGAGATGCTGCATCTGAGGATGGCACTACGGCAGGGGTGTCCAAACTCGGTCCTAGAGGGCCACTGTACTATAAAGTTTAGCTCCAACTTGCCTCATCACACCTGTTTGGATGTTTCTAGTATACCTAGTTAGACCTTGATTGGCTGGTTCAGGTGTGTATAATTGGGGATGCAGCTGAACTCTGCAGGACAGTGGCCCTCCAGGAGCAGGGCTGAACAACCCTGCACTATGGGAATGCTGATTGCGTGCGAATCATGAGTTCAACAAACTCCCATAAATGTTATTCGTGCAACATCATCCCATGACATGTGACGGCATACAGCGGAAGCTATAAAGGAGTCCCGGAACACAACTGATTAGCTGAAGTTGCTCACAGACATGTCGAAGTTATGGTTAGGCGATCAGGGGAAATGTGTAGCCTCGGCCACATCTGCAACATGGCATTCAATCCCAGTGGAGCTGGATGAGTGAGGGAAAACCAAAGCGGACATTGCGTCATCTTCTAGTCAACTTCAGCCTTGTCAAACTTCTTCCATATCAACTCCATTGTCTCTAGCCTCTCAGTGCTGCAACGAACCCAAGTACACACTTAAGCAATGAGCTCGCTGGAAACCCCTGCACCCAAAAACATACAGGATAGCAGACTGATTTCCTGAGGGCACTGTAGAGAAGCACACTTTGGACTGGTGTGGACCACCTCCCCCCAGAGGGGTCTGCCCTTAGAGGCCTGAGCCTTCGGATCGCAAATTTTTATTGTTATTTATAATTGCTCAGACTTGCTGAAGAAATGATTTTTTTCCACCATCTCTTCCTCTTCCACCTGCACTGTCTCCTCTGTCTCCTCCTCTAATGGGCCTACCCTGCACCTTCTCTGGGCCAGCATCCTCTAAGGGCCTTTTTAGGGGCTTTCCTCTCAGGGCGAATGAGAGGATGCTTAATTGCTTTTTACCTGACATCTTTGAAAGACAGATGCAATGATTAATGCATCCATGGCCAGGATATAATTATAAAATATGACATGATTTTAAAAGTGACCTATAACATTGACTATGCAATACACTTTAATGTATTTAGTGCTAATAAAATTATTAAGCCTATTTGGAGAGAGAGATGTTTATAATGTGACAAATATGTCAGTCATCATGTGATAACGAAAATATGACTAGGCTGTAAAACTGTTGAAAAGGCTGTAAAACGAAACTTTCGGAAGATGTTGTAGCAAAATCACGTGAACAATTCCAGGGTATGCTTTTTTTTTTCATTGGTTGTTGCGTTAAATCTTACCCAGATACAATAGTGCTATTTTCTGATTGGCTAAGAGGGGAGACGCGCGCATATTAAATATATTATAAATAGTTTTTCCGCGTGAGAAATACAATGTGTGGCGGGAGTGCGTGACTAAAGACCAAAATGAGTGACTGTCACGCTCAATGCGTGACACTTGAGAGCCCTGCCTTGGTATAGTCCCAAAAAGTCCTATAATGATTCAGGTCATACTTAGGAGGGAGAGGTTATTACGTGAGTATAGGAGACCATAAGTCTGCGTGGACATCCATGACATGCGGAGTCCCTCAAGGTAGTGATGTGACATTTGAACCGAGGCGTCGGAGCTTGTGTCGAGAAAAAATTGCCAGATGAAGCCGCGATTCGTGGCTTGTGTTGTTAAAGTGAAAATCACGTGACTAATGACAAACAAGGCCTCGGTTTGTGTGGATATATCATCGGTTCAGTCTGAGTGTCGCTTCCAGATAAAGGGGGTTCACGCCACCTTGTGGCTGTTGTCAGGAGTAATAGAAGCAGTTGTAGTTCAGTCAGGATTCAGACCGCATCATAGCACAGAAACTGCGCTAGTTAAAATTACAAATGATTTACTTTTAGCTTCTGACCAAGGCTGTATCTCAATACTAGTTCTACTCGATCTTAGCGCTGCGTTCAACACTATAGATCATAAAATACTCTTGGATCGACTACAAAACTACACTGGTGTTCAGGGACAGCCATTAAGCTGGTTTAGATCGTACTTATCAGACCGTTACCATTTTGTCTGTTTAAATGGGGAAAAATCGAAGATAACGTCAGTAGACTATGGAGTGCCGCAAGGATCGGTGTTAGGCCCTCTGCTATTCTCAATATATATGCTGCCAAGAAAACATGGATCACGACCAGATGAAAACACTGACTTATCTAAATTGACAGAGTGTCTTAAAGATATAAAATGCTGGATGACGTGTAATTTCCTGCTATTAAATTCAGATAAAACGGAGGTATTACTTATTGGTCCAAAAAACTACCCACAAAACCTTGTACAATACAACTTTAATTTAGAAGGATGTCCTGTTACTTTATCCACTACAGTAAACGACCTGGGTGTTATACTAGACAACAGCTTGTCTTTCGAAAATCATATTTCATATGTTACAAGAACAGCCTTTTTCCACCTTAGAAACATTGCTAAGCTACGTAACATGCTATCTGTTTCTGATGCAGAAAAGTTAGTTCATGCATTCATGACCTCGAGACTAGATTACTGTAATGCTTTATTAGCTGGCTGTCCTGCATCCTCAATAAACAAGCTACAGTTAGTGCAAAATGCAGCCGCTAGAGTTCTTACTAGGTCAAGAAAATATGATCATATAACACCAATTTTATCATCTCTACACTGGTTACCTATTAAGTTCCGTATCATTTACAAAGTATTACTACTGACCTATAAAGCCCTAAATGGTTTAGCTCCTGTTTATTTAATGGACCTTCTATCGCCCTACAATCCATCGCGTTCTGTAAGATCACTAAATTCGAGGCTTCTGGTCATTCCTAGGATATCTAAGTCCACTAAAGGAGGGAGGGCGTTCTCACATTTAGCTCCTAAACTCTGGAACAGCCTTCCTGATATTGTTCGAGGCTCAGACTCGCTGTCCCAGTTTAAAACTAGATTAAAAACACATCTCTTTAGCCAAGCATTCACATAATGCTTACCTTTTATACTACTGTTGAATCAGATCGAATGCATTAATATTATGAACAGCAGCTATGCTAATTATCTCCCATCTGCTTTTCTGCTGTTATTTCGGTACGCTAGTCCCGAGGTAAATGGCGTTCGTCAGCTCCAGTTTGTATCCAGCCTCTCACGGAGAATTCAGATGCCCCAACACCTGCGATGAGATGACTAAACGCCTGTGAAGAGACGACTCGACGCCTGTGAAGAGACGACTTGACGCCGGCGATATGTTATCCCCTGAATTAATACATTATTAACTAACTGTATTTTTCTATGTACATTTCTGAAATGCACTTTCTGTAAAGCTGCTTTGAAACAATATGTATTGTGAAAAGCGCTATACAAATAAATTTGAATTGAATTGAATAGTGTCACAGTCAGAGAACTCTCATTGTCATTGTCGTTATTGTGTCATATATGTGTTAGGGCAATGTATTTGGCTGTACATTATATCAGGTTAGAATAGTTATAGTATAATGTTATTTTTAATTATAGTAGCTATATTATAGTCTTGTTATATTAATTAGATAAGATTATTTGTATTGCTTTGGATTTTTGGATCTGGACTGGATTGCTTTTTGCCCTTTTGGATTTGTTTGCTTTTTGTGACTCTTCCTTTTTCCTGGTAATGGAGCCAGCAAGAAAGAAGAAAGCCTCCCCTGTCTGGCCTCAACAGAAGCATCAGTATCCCCATTTATACCAACTGTTACTGGCATTTTTATGTTGCCCTGCATCCTCTGTTCCTTGTGAAAGGATATTTTCCAAGGCTGGAGAGGTTTTGTCCAAGAAGAGGAATCGTCTAAACCCCAACACACTTGAAAAAAATCTGTTTCTCAATAAAAATCTATTGTATTCCTTCCTTTACCCACCCCAAACTGCAGTGTTGCAGTTTGCTCCTCTAAATCCCCAGTCCCATAAGCACAACACTGCACTAAAACTAGTAACAGTTCACTGCACAAAACCCCCCAGAAACAATTCTTAACTTTTTCCACCCCAGACTATTCTGTTGCAGTTTACTTTATTACACTCCCTCCACCATAAGCTCTGTACTCAACACAGTGTCACTTTTGTTGTTCATACTGTCACTATCCAAACCATTTATGAATAATTAATTAACTGTGTGTGCATAACAGTTGTCTCTGCACAAGTAAATTCAGACAGAGAAATATACATATTTTATACCCAGGCAATGGACTGCTCAGGTCTTTTTATTATTGCAAATGAAAGGTTACAGACATTAACAGTGAGAAGAAAATAAATTGGGTATATACGGACATTATAAGTCTACTCAGGTCATTGGTTCAGAATTAATTAATTTGTCTGCTATTTCTTTGCACAGTAGCTAGGTGTCACTAGTGAGCAATGCTGAATGAGGCTTCGAGTAATGAACCTTTGGGTGAAGCAATGGGCGGCGAGCTCTCACAGGGTCTCAGATGTTTCGCCTCCGCCGTCCTGCAAGTAAAGGGAGTGCACGGCTGTGCCAACGTTACGAGCCAAAAAACCATTCTTTGCTGCTTACCTTTCGCTGTCATCCGTCACAGACCCTCTTAACCTCCCGCTGGCCAGAGTTCCCCTCGTCGGAGGCCCATCCTGGAGTGAAGTAAAGGAACCCAGAGTCATTCCAATGCTGTTTTAAGTGCTATTAATTAATAAATAAAAAGAAGAGATTTTATATTATCTGTTGTCTCGCCTGATTGGTTTCTTTGGTGTCGGCTCCTCCGGAGTGTGGTTATTGACCCTTGGCCTTGGGAAACGGTTACACCTTGTCACATGATTTTCCCTGTTAATGTTATTAATTCCTAGAGTTTAATTTCCTTCAGACTTGCATGATGTGCCATGGTATCAAAGTATGTCTGTGTTCACCTCTGCAGACATGAGATCATGCAAGATCTGCTCTATTATAAGAACATTGTGAGCTAATCAGATCTGCTAGGAACATCGTGTCTTGAGTGCATCCTTAAATGATTGCAAAAGAAGTACCAAGAATTTTAATAAGTACTTTCCCTAGGTCATTCCTGTTACATAAACAGAGCATATACAATTTTTAGTTTCAGAAGACTTGGGGCTTATTTCTTGTCTGTCTCTTTTCATTCTGCAAATATCTTCCCAGATTGCAAGCCAGGCAATCATTGAAACAATGTTGATTCATCAACGCTAATTGCATTGAATTAACATTAAAAAAGTGATGTTGGTTCAATATCACTTTTGCACCCACAATTAATGTTAAAACAATGGTGATATTTGAAAAAATAAAAAATAAAATCAATGGTAATGCCATTGAATCTACATTATGATTGATTCAACAACACATCAGTTGAATCAACATTGAAACGATCAAAAATAATCAGTGGTAATATTGTTGAATCAACTTTACACTATGATTGATTCCACTTTACCAATGTTGAATCAATATTGAAATTAAAAATAATCAATGGTAATATAATTTAATCAATGTGATGTTGATTCTAAATTACCTTTTTTGAAACATTGAAAATACAACTGAAATGTAGTCACCATAAAACAATAAACCAATAAAACAAGTCACCATAAAAAAATGTAGTCACCATAAAACAATTGATTTAGAATCAATTGCCATCTGATGTACCAAGTAAATGTTGAAACATTAATATTTCTTTGACACTTCAAAGGTACATCAACAAATTCCTGACCATTTCAAAATTTAGGGAAAACCTTTTAAAATATATGACACCTTTCCTGCAGTTAAGCCAGTTTATTTTATTTGACAGTTTAATATAATCAAATAATAAAAAGATATAAAATTATTTTAAAAAACGGGGCAAAAGCATTACAACCTTTAAAAGTAACATTCCTATCAGAAGTCTGATGTCATTATAACTGCAAGCAGTCAGTTCCAGAATCCACTTGTACATAAAACTCAAAAACAAAGACAAAACTCCACATGAGTAGTCAGGAACATCTGAACCAAAACACGAACACAATCCACCACAGAAAACAGCATACAGCGACTAACGAAACATAACTGAAAACTAAGACCTCAAATACACAGAACAATGAGTAGATAAATAACGTCTATGGTTACGTATGTAACCCTCGTTCCCTGAGTAGGGAACGAAGACGTTACGTCGGATGATGACGAAATGGGGTTTCGCTTAGAAAGCCTATCAACTTCGAGTATTACAAAACGAGCCAATGGCAAAGAAATGCCATGGGTCTGCGGAATTTTCATGACGTAACTCCGCCCCACCTCATGGGTATAAAAGGAGGAAGTCCTGCAACAGCAGTTTCTGTTTCTTCGCTGAGGAGCCAAGACTGAGCTCAGGCGATCCCCGCGGTACAGCGGAAAGTGGCAGGCAGACGTAACGTCTCCGTTCCCTACTCAGGGAACGAGGGTTACATACGTAACCATAGACGTTCTCTTTCGTTGTCACTCCGAGTTACGTCGGATGACGACGAAATGGGGTTACCAGTCTAATCACGCCACCTTCTCAGCTGTCTTCCAGTGCCCTGCGTAAATCTGAGATCCCTGTCGTGAGATTAGCACGGACGAAGGACTCCTATTTAGCACAGGAATACCAAGGTACACTGGGAAGCATATCCCACGATTTTAGGGGAAGTATGCAATTATTGCCAACCCAGAGGGGGGGGGACTTAGAGAATACACATATGGCCCGAAGGAAACATATGGAGAACACTGGGGTGTCCAGCCACAGGTGGAATATTTCAACCCCAGGGGTGGCAAGGTGGCTTGCCAAGGGAAAGACACATGCTCGAAGAGGCTTACAGTGGAAATACACATGTGGGGGTCGCTCAGGGGAGGGACCATGCACACGGGAGGCACCTAGCCGACGCGCAGGCAAGAGACACTGGCGCCGACGTCAGGAGTGCTGGAGGAGCTCAGGGCTTTCGGGGAAGCTCACCTGAGGAGAATATCGCACGTATCCAGTCCGTGGAGTGGAGTGGCGAGCAAGCGAAGACACCTGAGCGGGTCCGGTACTAGCTAGTTGAAGCGAGTACACGACCAGGAGCGCTGTCTTCATTGACAGGAACTTAAGCTCGACTGATTGCAGAGGCTCAAAGGGAGCACTCTTCAGGGCAGTTAGCACCACTGAGAGGTCCCAAGAGGGAACGAGAGGAGGGCGAGGGGGATTTAGTCTCCTCGCTCCTCTCAGGAACCTGGTGACCAGGTCGTGCTTTCCTACCGACTTACCTTCGACCAGGTCATGGTGTGCGGCAATGGCGGCAGCATAGACCTTAAGGGTGGAGGGAGACAGCCTTCGCTCCAACCCTTGCTGAAGGAAGGAAAGCACAACACCGATCGAGCATTTCCGGGGGTCTTCTCGGTGAGAAGAGCACCAGTCGACGAAGAGGTTCCACTTCAACGCATAGGCGTGTCTCGTGGACGACGCTCTAGCGGAAGTGATGGTAGCCGCCACCGCTGGTGGAAGGGTACTCAAACCTACCTCGAGCCGTCCAGGAGCCACACGTGGAGGCTCCAGAGATCGGGGCGAGGGTGCCACAGGGTGCCCCGTCCCTGAGAAAGAAGGTCCTTCCTCAGAGGAATGGGCCAGGGAGGTGCTGTCGCGAGGAGTACAAGTTCGGGGAACCAGGTCCGGTTGGGCCAATACGGCGCGACCAGAATAACCTGCTCCTCGTCCTCCCTGACCTTGCGCAAGGTCTGCGCAAGAAGGCTCACTGGGGGAAACGCATATTTGCGGCCCGGCGGCCAGCTGTGCGCCAGTGCATCCGTGCCGAGCGTGCCCTCGGACAGGGAAAAATACAGGGCGCAATGGGTCGAGTCGTGAGAGGCAAACAGATCTATCTGTGCGTCCCTGAACTGGTCCCAAATCAGCTGAACCGACTGGGGATGGAGTCGCCATTCTCCAGGGAGGGGCTGAAGCCGTGAGAGCTCGTCGGCGGCACAGTTCAGCGCTCCGGGGATGAAAACGGCTCGAAGCGACCTCAGATGCTTCTGACTCCACAGGAGGAGGTGGCGGGCGAGTTGTGACAAACGGCGGGAGCGTAGACCACCTTGATGGTTGATGTACGCAACAGTCGCGGTATTGTCTGAGCGGACTAGCACGTGTTGACCCCGGAGCAACGCTCGGAAGCGGTGCAGGGCAAGACGTACTGCCAACAACTCAAGGCAATTGACATGCCATAGCCGCTGGGGTCCTGTCCAGGAGCCCGCAGCAGCATGTCCATTGCACATGGCGCCCCAGCCCGTGGTGGAGGCATCTGTCGAGACAACAACATGCCGGGAAGCTCGTTCCAGGGGGACACCCGCCCTGAGAAAACTGAGGTTCGACCACGGGGTGAGGAACTGACGGCAGGTCGGAGTAACTGGTACCCGGAGCGTGCCTTGATGCCATGCCCACCTCGGGACTCGGTCGCGAAGCCAAAGCTGAAGCGGTCTCATATGAAGCAATCCGAGCGGCGTGACCGCGGCTGCAGATGCCATATGCCCCAGGAGCCTCTGAAAATGTTTCAGTGGAACCGCATTCTTGCTCCTGAGATGTCTCAGGCAAGTCAGCAGTGACTGCGCGCGCTCGCTCGTAAGCTGCGCGGACATGGCGACCGAGTCGATGTCCATACCGAGAAAAGAGAATCCTCTGCACGGGGCAAAGTTTGCTCTTCTCCCAGTTGACACGAAGGCCCAGACGAGCCAGGTGCCGGAGCACTAGGTCCCTGTGTTCGCAAACCTGATGTCGAGAGTGAGCTAGGATCAGCCAGTCGTCGATATAACTCAGGATGCGAACCCCGTGCTCCCGAAGGGGAACAAGGGCAGCCTCGACGACCTTTGTGAAGATGCGAGGAGACAGGGCCAGCCCGAAAGGGAGGACCGCGTACTGGTATGCCTGCCCCTCGAAAGCAAACCGTAGGAACGGTCTGTGGCGAGGAAGAATGGAGACATGGAAGTAGGCGTCCTTCAGGTCGATCGCTGCAAACCAATCCCGGGGCCGCACGCATTCGAAAACGCGTTTGGCGGTAAGCATCTTGAACGGCAGCCTGTGAAGGGAGCGGTTCAGCACGCGCAAGTCCAGGATTGGTCGTAACCCACCGGTTTTCTTGGGGACAATGAAGTAAGGGCTGTAGAAGCCGGACCTCATCTCGGCTGGAGGGACAGTCTCGATTGCACCCTTCGCCAGCAGGGTGGCAATCTCTGCTCTCATGATGGGGGCATTGCCACCGACCAAAGTGGAGCGGACTCCCCTGAAGCGGGGAGGAGACCGTGCGAACTGAATCGCATAGCCGAGCCTGATGGTGCGCGCGATCCAGCGGGACAGACGGGGAAGCTCTAACCAGGCTCCCAGGAACTGAACCAGCGGGATCAAGCGGATGACAGGCGTCCCCCCGGAGGGGCAGCGAAGCGGAGTAACTGGCCCAGACGTGGACGGCATAGCGGCCCGGTGTGGGGGCACAGTTAACAACCGCGCCCTGGCAGAGGGGGCCAGGGGAGGACCAGGCTGGTCGTCCCGCGGGGGCCTGCTCTGCCAGGGGTCTGGCGACAGAGGGGGACAGGGGCGAAGCGGTCCGTGGACGGCACGCCGCGTCAACCACCTCTGGGACAGAGGGGGGCGAGGAGAGCACGGCTTGTGGGCGGCGCTCTGTGTCGCCCGAGAACTCTGTGGGCTCAGGGAAGAGAGGGTCGTTTTTGTCTTTAACCACTTTAGGGTGCTGCCCACCCGTGGGTGAGCAGCGGGGAGCGGAGAACAAAAGATTCTCCCCCGGCCCTCCACCGGGGGAAGGAGTGGTCCTGCTACCATCTCCTGAAAAACGACCATCTTCCCTGAGCAGCCCATCTCAGGAGCGCCGCTTGGCCCGGCGTTTAGCGGGGGGCGGGGCAGGAGAGGGCTGTGGCGCCTTCTTGCGGCTTCCTCCGCGACCGGCCCGGGTTTGTGGAGGCTGCTGCGTGGGCCGGGCGGGAGGGGCGGGAACCGCAGGAGGGCGCCCTCGGCGGGAAACAGGACGAGGCTTCTGCCCGGCCGGCTGGGTGGAGGCAGCAGCTGGCCGGCGGGGCAGAATGTGCTTTATGGCCTCGGTCTGTTTCTGGGCGGTTGAAAACTGTTGGGCAAAATCTTCAACCGCGCCGCCGAAGAGGCCGGCCTGGGACAAGGGGGCGTTAAGCAGACGGGTCCGCTCCGCGTCCCGCATGTCAGCCAGGTTCAGCCAGAGATGTCTCTCCTGGACCACGGCTGTGGACATCACCAGACCCAGTGAGCGCGCGGTAACCTTCGTCGCCCGGAGAGCGAGGTCGGTCGCGGCGCGCAGCTCATCAAAGAGCCCTGGGTCTGTCCTACCCTCGTGCATGTCTCTGAGCATCTGGGCCTGGTAGACCTGCAGAGTGGCCATAGCATGCAGTGACGCAGCCGCCTGTCCCGCCGCTCTGTAAGACTTCGCCACCAGAGTAGACGAAAATCTACAGGCCTTGGATGGGTGCTTAGGCTCGCCACGAGAAGAAGCACTCTGAGGACATAGTTGCATGGCAACAGAGCGTTCAACCGGGGGCAGCCCAGTGTACCCACGGGCGGCTGCATCATCGAGGGGAGGAAAGGCGGATGAGATCAACGAGCGGTCCCGAGAAGACAACGGGGTCTTCCAGGACTTCGAGATCTCATCATGCACGTCCGGGAAGAAAGGTATTGGGGTTTGCCGAGGACGAGGGTCGGCGGCCTTACCCAAAAACCAATCGTCAAGCCGCGAGCGCTCAGGACAGGGTGGAGGCCTCCACTCAAGCCCGATGCTCGCGGCTGCCCGGGAAAGCATGGCCGTCATCTCTGGATCAGACTCGAGCACAGCCGTATGCACACCGGAGGGTGGCAGCTGTGACGAGCCCTCACTTCCAGAAGACTCAAACCCACCTAGTGATGCTGCAACAGACATGGCATCATCCTCTGTAGCTTCCACCGAAACACGCGGGCCACCAGAGGGTAGACCCGCGGGAATCGGCTGCTCGCTAGCGGGCACCGTCATTGAAGAGGGGGGCTGGGGTCGCGGACAGATAGTCGGCGCCTTGTTCCAGACCGTCACCCTCAGGTCACCCTGGCCACCAGCCGCAGAACGGAGGGTGGATGAGGGGACTCTCACTCTTGCGAGTTCACCGAGTCTCGACCGTAATGACGCGATGGTCATGTTCCCACAGAGAGAACATGAGTCATCCACGAGCGCTGCTCTAGCATGATCAATGCCCAAACATACTATTCAACGCTCGTGCCCATCAGAGTCCGATACCAATCTGCCGCAACCAGAAGTACACGGGCGAGGCATCTTTAAAAAGACGTGCCGCGTGTAAGCTCTTTTAGTGAGAAAACTCAAGTGTTGAAGCACCCGGGGAGAAACGCGCCGACTGGCAGATCACTGCAGCAGATCAGCAGGAAGCACGCTCTCGCCGTAGATCGCCGTCACACCAACACTCGAGGCACTCGTTCGTGAAGCTGACAATTCAGAGATGGCTTGTGGAGAGAAGAATAAACTTGGCTCCGAAGCGAAAACATAAACTGCTGTTGCAGGACTTCCTCCTTTTATACCCACGAGGTGGGGCGGAGTTACGTCATGCAAATTCCGCAGACCCATGGCATTTCTTTGCCATTGGCTCGTTTTGTAATACTCGAAGTTGATAGGCTTTCTAAGCGAAACCCCATTTCGTCGTCATCCGACGTAACTCGGAGTGACAACGAAAGGGAACTGCAGGAGTGTTCAATGACGGTAACTATAACAACTAAAATGACAACAGGGAGAGACAGAAAACAAACAGGAAGAGAACACGGAAACAATGAGAACAGAAAAGGCACTTCAACATAAAAGTCCACACAAAACAAAAGACACAGAACTGGGATTGCCGTATGTAGGATTGTGGCCAAAACTGGTACTGCAATAACTTTCAAAATACTGTAGAGCGGTTTATCCCTCCCCCTCCTCCCTGACTCGAGGTTGCCAGATAGGCTGCAGGTTCCAGCAGGAACGTAGGCTGCTACAAGAAGCTTCCAATGGCAAGTGACGAGTCCTACACAGTACGTTTTTTTCTGTTAATTATATTTATGCTTCAAATGAGAGATGTTTTGCAACGTAATTATATATCTCAAAAATTTACTAATGGCGATTAGCCAAATATAATCGTAAAGATGTACGCTCGTATGTGACAACACTGTTAGAACAGTAGCAGCTAGCTGTTAGTCTAACTTGTAACGGTAGGTATCTGTCATTAACGTAAGTACAAGCACAAGCCTCTGTCACTGTGTGTAACCGATATCAAAGATACAGCTATTCATTTAGCTGACGCTATAAGTGAAAGCGACCAGCTGTATTTTTTTACTTACCCTGCAGTACACGTCCATAACGCTAAAATATGTGATGTGAAAGATTACATGTCATTCTATTATTTTTGGCTGTAGAACTTGCATGATAAACAAGTAGGCTACAAAACGTTCCAAGTGGGACAAATTATTCACATCATAGGCTACAATGTGCTTTTTATTGGTGTTATGAACATTAGAAAAAGTTATTTTACCGTGGAATTGCGCCTAGTGCTTCCAAAACCAACACTAACTTAGTGCATAGCCCAAAAGGTAGAGAATGTTTATTTTGAGGTAGCACTTGTACTGCTCTCACTTGTTTCAGCCTGATTCAGACCTCAGTTATGAGGTGCCCGCGGTCCTAAGTGAGGCTGATGAGAGCTGGCAAGGTGAGAGGAGGCGCAGAACAAGGAAAAGAAGAGTGAAAGGGAGAGGGACAAGAGGAGAGTGTGCAGGTCTTGTTCCAGGAGACACAGAGCAGAGAGGAAGAGAGAATCTAGAGGGTGGAGATGGACCAGGTGACAGAGGCCAGAGAGCTGGAAAGAGAGTGCAGATGTTTCAGGTGGAAGAGGTCAGAGAGGTGGAAGAGGTCAGAGAGGTGCGAGAGGAGGAGATAATGCAGGTCCAAGTGCTGGAGTTGGCAGCAGAGGAAGGAGAGGAAGGAGAGGGAGAGGAGGCAGAGATGCAGAGGAAGAGAACAGAGTTCAAATGATCCAAAATGACCGAAGGGTCCGGACAGAGGTTTGTGTTTCCAGAGTATGCTACACATTTGATAGACTGCAGTAACATTATGGCTTTTAATAAGATGTCACCATTTGAATCAATGTCAGCATCTTTTGTACTTTTAATCAAATGGAAATGCCAAAGTTTCTTTTGTGGTTTGTTTACTTAGGCACTCATTCAGGGCATGAGTGAAGTGAGGCTACGAGCACTAGCAACCCAGGTCTTCTCCCGGAACCCTGGATTAGTTTTTGATGCACTTCCTCCATTGGATAGCACAACCACACCGAACGCTGCTCTTCCATGGTGCACCTGTGGGAACTGCAGGGAAATGGCAACAGATGCTGAGAGGAAATGCTGTGGCCAGGGGCCTGACTACTGCATCAGCAAATTGGCACATTTTGATCTGTATTGTCTGGAAGATGGTTATTTGCGTATCCACAGAGATTACAGAAATGATGTGTTGGTGGTAGCTGAAGTTAGAGAGCCAGGAGATGATAACAGACAATTTAGGTATGCTGCTTATCGTCAATACATCTTTTGGCAGCATGGGTCACTGGGTCAGGGTAACCGTCGTGTTATTCCCAGCTGCTGTATATGGAGAATAAGGGACAAATACCCCGACCCCCAGGGCCAGTACACTGGCTTTGTACCCACCATTTGATACCACTATAACGTGAACAGTTTACTTCCATATATTTATTGTTGTATATATGGTTTTACAAATTGTTTTTTGATTTGTTCTGTTTTTGGATTTGTTTGTTTGTAAAGAGCCTTCCTCCTTTTTTCAATAAAAAAGTTTATTCAGAATAACAATGCTATGCTTTTTACGATGTAGAGAAACTGTAACATAAATGGTATAATGATAAAGGTTACACAGTATAAATAGATAACTAGACACAGCTGCTCTGTACTGTTGAAACTTTTTAGTCTGAAATTGTTGATAAGCAGCTTGTGACACAAAAGGTTACATGGCAATGAACATGGTCAGGGTTGTGATGCTCTGGTAACTGGGCTTCACGGGTCTTCAGTCTGGAATGCTGATACTGAGTATAACAAAATAAAAAGTGAAGTTAGTTTATTTCAAACTTGGATGTGTTATGCATGACATCTGACTTGGTGTTTGACATGTGCCGGTATCACATTATCATGCTGCAATTATTTTATTGCGCTTTTATAAGGTATTATCACGATATTTTAATTGCACAAGAGAAACGGATGGATGGGGGGGATGTAAAAAAAAAAACTTGCACCACAATAGATGTAATTGTGATTGTCAAAACATTTGGATAACTAAAAATAATTTTATTAAGTTTAGTGACAACGTTACAATGTTTACATGGTACAATGACTGGTAGGCTACTGTTTGTATTATTTTATTGTACAATTTTCACTATTCAATACTTGGGATTTGATTTAAATCTTGATTCAGTATTGACTAATTTTAGATAAATATTAATAATAATAATAATAATAAATTTAATTTATAACGCACTTTACATCAATTCAATGACCTCAAAGTGCTACAATGCAGAACAGAATAAAAACAGCAACATTAGAATAACACTTTTAGCCATAAAAGACTTTTCTAAAAAGATGGGTTTTGAGGCCTTTTTTAAAAGAGTCCACAGACTGTGGGGCCCTGAGATGGACAGGGAGAGCATTCCACAGACTGGGAGCAACTGAACAGAAGGCGCGGTCACCCATAGTACGAAGCCTTGTCCTCAGAGGCTGGAGGAGGTTGGCCTGTCCAGAGCGGAGATGGCGTGATGAAGAAAGGGGGGTGATGAGTTGTTTGAGATATAGGGGGGCAGTGCCAGGGGGGCAGTGCCATGGAGGCACTGGTGAGACAGAAGGGAAACTTTGAACTCAATCCTGTACTGGACAGGAAGCCAATGGAGCAATTTAAGGATGGGAGTGATGTGGTGGTACTTCCGCACGCCCATCAGGATCCTAGCTGCACAGTTCTGAATGTACTGCAGGTGCCTGATGTTCTTACTTGGGATCCCGATGAGGAGTGCGTTGCAATGGTCCAGCCTGGAAGAAACAAAGGCGTGGACAAGTTTTTCGGCATCAGGGAAAGTGAGCATTGGGCGGAGTTTTGCAATGTTCCTGAGATGAAAGAAGGAGGTTTTACAAAGATATTTAATGTGGGCCTCAAAGGTCAAGTGAGGGTCCATTCTAACACCAAGGTTTGTGACTGAGGATGAGAGGTGGATGTCATGACCAGAGAAGGTGATGCTGGTGATGGAGGATGACCGGGTTTGGTGCGGAGTGCCAACAAGAATGGCTTCCGTTTTTGAGCTGTTGAGTTGTAGAAAGTTAGCAGCCATCCACGTCTTTATCTCCTCCAGGCAGGTGATAAGTGTGGAAGGGGCTGCAGAAGGGTTTGGGTTTGTTTTGATGTAAATTTGGGTGTCATCAGCGTAGCAGTGGAAAGATATTCCATGCCGGCTGATGACATGACCAAGGGGGAGCATGTACAGCGTGAAGAGGGTGGGGCCAAGGACTGATCCTTGAGGGACATCACAAGTGACAGAGTGTGTGTCCGATTTAGCAGCACCCAGGGCTACATACTCAGTTCTGTCTGTGAGATATGATGTAAACCAGGCCAGAGCAATATCAGAGAGTCCAATGGAGGAGTGGAGGCGGTGTAAAAGAATATGGTGGTCCACGGTGTCAAATGCTGCAGTGAGATCGAGAAGGATGAGAAGTGATGGAGAGCCAGCATCAGCCGTCATCAGCAGGTCATTGGTGACCCTGACCAAGGCAGTTTCCGTACTGTGGCCAGAGCGAAAACCAGACTGGAACTTCTCATAAAGACTGTTTGTTATTAGATGATTGTGGAGTTGAGCAGAAACTACCTTTTCCAGCACCTTTGACAGGAAAGGGAGGTTGGAAATGGGGCGGTAGTTGGCAGGTACTTCGGGGTCAAGGCAGGGCTTTTTGAGTATTGGCTTGATGACCGCGGTTTTCAGAGACTTCGGGACTTGGCCAGATCGGAGAGACTGATTGATGATTTTGGCGATCATGGGACTTATTGCAGAGGAATGACTTTTTATCAGGGCTGAGGGAAATGGGTCCAGGTCACAGGTGGAGGGCTTCATCTTCCTTAGAAGGTCTTCAATGTCGTGCTGAGTGATATCCGTAAAACAGCAAAGGAGCTGTGTAGTCCCAGATTGAGGGTCAGTGGATGTAACTGGGGTAGCAGGGGGGCTAGGGAGAAGAGGCGGGTGAAAGGTAACAGATACAGCGGGGGGCTGGAGGGCAGGGGGGCTGGAGAGAAGGGAACGGATCTTTTCAACTTTTGTTTTGAAGAAGGAGATGAAAGTATTGCAACGCTCCTGCATGTTCTCTGAGTGTGGGGGGATCTGAGGTTTGAGGAGATGATTTATGGTTGAGAAAAGTTGCTTAGAGTTACCAGGGCTATTATTGATTATGTGGGAGTAGAACCGGGACCGGGTGTCACTGAGGGACTTGCTGTAGGCCCTCTGATGTTCCCGGTACGCTAGCTTGTGAACAGCAAGCCCTGAGTCCTTGAAACGCCGTTCAAGGACACGCCCTGTTCTCTTCTGCAGCCGCAGCTCCCTGGTGTACCAGGGGGCTGAGTGTTTGAAGGTAACGGTTCTGGACTTTACTGGAGCATGACGGTCCAGGAGGGTGCTATGTGATAAATTGTAAAGATCCACAGATTCAATAACTGAAAGGGGGCTAGCAGCAGAGAGATGACGGAGGTCGGTAGTCAGGGTGAGTGGGTTGATGTTTTTAAGGTTCCTGAAACTAATTTGTCTGCTTGACTTACTGAGGGGAGACAGGATGGGAAGCTCCATTGAAATGGCCTTATGGTCGGACACGCCCAGATCGTGCACCGAGAGATTGCTGATAGAGGAGGAATTGGTGATCAACAAATCAAGGGTATGGCCTCTGGAGTGTGTTGGGACATCGACGTGTTGAATGAAATTGAGACTGTCAAGAAGATTAGTGAGTTCAGCTACCGAGTAGGATTGGGGATTGTTTATATGAATATTAAAATCACCAAGTATGATGATATTCCCTGGGGTTGAGTAAAGTGTGGTGAGGAGATCATGTATCTCAGGAATGAAAGCTGGATTCGGTTTGGGGGGCCGGTATATCACGAGCATTGTAGTGGAAAGTGGCAGTTTGCATTTGAATGCAAGGCATTCAAAAGAAGAGTAGAGAGGCAGGGACAGGGGGGACAACTCAAAATCTACCCGGTGCACAACGGCAAGACCACCACCGCGGCCAGTGGTGCGGGCCCTGCTTAGGTAGGTATAGCCAGGGGGACAGGCTTCATTTAGACTAGAGTAAACTTCTGGTTGTTGCCAAGTTTCAACTAGGCACATGAAGTGTATATGCTCGTTGATGATGTGGTCATGGATAAAAGATGCCTTATAATTAAGGGATTGTGCATTTAAAAATTCAATTTTGACTGGGGGTGCTGGGTTGAGGGTAGCAGAGTGTCTCTGTAGGGGCCGGAGTAGGCTGTGATCCACTCCACGTTTTATATCCTGCTTGGAATGAAATAGCCTCTTGGTGGCAGCGCTCTGATGACGTGTCAGTTCTTCGACGGGCGTCCAGATTGACGGAATGTAATGCTCAGTCTGCTGATGGTAAACAAAGCATCTGCGTGTACTCCGGTGGACATAAGGGGAGCGATGCAAAATTCTGAGTTCACTTATAATGGAGATGTTAAGTCCAGGAGTGAATGCAGAATTGAGTTTGTGGAGCTGTGAGGAGGAATAACCGCACGCCATGCCAAACACGGACAGATGCCACCTAGCCTCGCTAACCGCTGGCCGTCAAAGTAGCCTGTCTGCCAATAGCCCGTCTTCGTGTGCCAGCGCCGATAGCAAGCCCCGTGTATGAGTCCCGCAGACTGACGACAGAGAGCCCCTCAGGTTAGTCAAACTTTGATTGGTATAAACAATCCAAAAGACTCCAGTCGAATTCGTGGAAAACACTGACAAAGGGCTTTTTTCAAGTTGGTCGAACTTTGATTGATATAAAACAATCCAAATACAATATAAAATGATAAAAAACAATCAAAAACAATCCAAAAAAGAGGACTTTAATCCCGGTGAGCAGTGGCAGCCAGACGTGCCTGCGTACGCTCAGGTAAGCACAGAGTCTCGATCATTAGGAAGACTACAGTAGAAGCACACTGTAACGGTCACCAGCTGGAGTGCCCTTGAGAGCCACCAGAGGGCACTCCAGATAGGACTATTATCACTCACAAACTACAATTCCCATAACTCACTGCCCGGACTCACCATCACTTATCACTGATCACATTCACCTGTACCTCATTCACTGATTGCATTCACCTGTGTCTCATCCTGTTAGTCTGTCTATTTATACCATGTTCATTCATTCACTCACCGCGAAGTCTTGTTTTAGTGTCACACTGCAATTCTGAGCATTCTCCCCTTTTTCTTGTCTCTTGGTCTTTTTGGATTTCTTGCCTGTTTTGGATTACTCTTTTGCCTCTGACCCCTGCTCGCTTTGTGTGTTTGTTTGTACGGACTGCCTGCCTGTGTTTTGACCTTGCCTGTTTTGGATTACCCCTTAATAAAACTGCATTTGGATTCTCCACCTTCGTGTCTCGGAGCAGTATCGTGACACACACATTACTTTTTCTCATGAAAAAAAAAAAAAACTCACATAATGCTGCAAGTAACCATAAAGAAAGCCCTATCAGCTGGTATTATTAAGGGTTAAAAACAATTAATTAAATCAAATATAATGCTGTTCATTATAATAAAAATTATATAATGACACAAGTATAAATATATATGCATGCGCTTAAACGTGGGGATTGTTTACATCAGAGTGCGCACGTGTTTCGCGCAGCATATACACAGTGTTTGTTTAAGCAGTTGATGGAAAATAAGCTAATGCACGTTCTAAAAATCTAAATTCGGATCTATTATTTTTCACGGTATTTTGAAGTGCCTGCGATAACAATATCGTGCATATTCATTACAGCGATTTATCGCATTACAGAATACCGACACATGTCTACATGAAGGCTAAGGTGCAAAAGAAATAAATTGGCATTCAACCTACCAAGACCTCTCCTGACTTGGGTGTGCAGGAGTTCCTCAATGGTTGGTGCCGGCACAGGGGGAAGTGGGCCGTACTTTCTGGGGTCTTCAGGTCGTAGTGTCCTCCGTCTGGGCATCCCCATACCAGCTAATCTCTTTTGAAGGATCATCGCTTGCAGTTCTGGGATGTAGCCATACGTCTTGGATGCCTTCAGAGTGTAAAGCATATACCTGCGAGCATTCTTCTTGTACAGCCTCCTGTACCTGAAATAAAAGCAGAAAGGGGAGGGAAGAAGACATTTACATTCCAAGGGTCATGTTTTAAGGTGTTTCAATGGTGTTGTTATCTGGTATAATTGTTCAAAACAATAGCATGTAGAAATTAGCAAATTACTTACTGTTTGCTTCCATCAGATTTGCACAACTCTGGGCAGTCCTTGTGGTAATTATAGTCCATCGCTGCAAGTAGCATCCTGCCCTCAAAGACAGGAGGGCTAAATGGTGTGCGCTTGCTAGCGTACATTAAAATATGGTTCTGGAAGGACTCCAGATCAGCAGTGGACCTATGGGGGGTGGGTAAGAAGTAGGGATGGCTCGATACCACAATTTTGGCTTCGGTACAATACCAGAATTTAATACCTCGGTATCGATACTAAATCGATACCATAGGTTAAAAAAAAAAGTCTCAATTTAAGTGATACTTAAAAAAAACACTGCTTAAACTCTCCACTACCAAATGTGCAAAGAAAAGGTATCAAAATGTACATAAAAAAAAAAAAAAAAAATCAGTCAGGGAACATACAGTAGGTTAAATTTTGATTTAGAAAAAAAATACCCCTGAAATTATACAATTAAAATAGGTTAATATCTATAATAATAGATTCACATATAGGCTAATAATAATAATAGAATAATGAAATGACATGTAAACCATAGCTGTCATGCATCAACAGAGAATTATCAACATTTATTGCATTTATTCATCTTGGTTTGGTTACTGTTTGGGTTCATATTAGTTTAATGCATTGCATATTGTCACGGTGTGGGTTTTGTGTCTTGTTCCTTGTTCTTGTCGGTCATGTGATTCCCTGTTTGCCATGTGTCTTGTTAATTGTCTGATCATTGTTCCCATGTGTTTCTGATTAGCCACGCCCCCCTTGTTACTTGTTTAGCTTGTTTGCCTGTCTATTTATACCTCTGTGTTTCAGTTGTGGTTTGTCGGTTGTTGTTGTTGCTTCAGTGTTCCTGTCCTGAGTTAAGTGTTCCACCTGTTATTTTATTAAATGAACTGCATTTGGATTCTCTCTCTGCTTCGTCCTTGCTGCATCATCACACGTATAGTAGTGTTAACATACTAAACATGTATTAGTATATTTAATTTTTAAGGTCATTTAATTACTGATTGATATAGATGAATAAATGCTATAATACTGTTAGGTCAGGTTACCTAATGAATGTTGACAAATGTAGCTTAATTGTAACATTAGTAATATTCATATTACTACTATCTCTCTCTCTCTCTCTGCTTTGGTCGCCACAGCGGCACTAATATGCCATTCATTTTACTATCACTAATACTAAAATTAATATTATTCAAATTTTTATTCTTTATTCATTCAAATTCAATTAATTTTGTTTGAAAGTATAACAATGATGAGACCTAAACTGAATTGGTTCTAGCGTGTCATGCAAGGAGATTTGAGCTTTCGTGTTTACCGTATCATATATAATTGATAAGCTCTTAGGTATGTGCGCTGTTCAGTGTTCAATAAAAGTCTAAATTAAATCAGTTGAATGATGGACTAACCTGTCGATCTCTGAACTCTTTGAACAAGTCAAGATGAGCAACTGACGAGTCAAGTGAGGCAGATTTGATGTGTTGCCTCCGCATTTGCAGAGTGGTGCATTGAGATCTGTTTCTTTACTTTTCTCATGACTTTTGTAGGCAAAATAATGCCTTATTTCACTCATACTGCTCTCTCTATTTATTAATTTCGGGCGTGTAGAAATTCAAATGAGCTTCGTTTGATCCGGTTTGATCCATCGTATTCCTCTGTCACCGTTTGCCGGTTTCGCATGACCCGCGTCAGTTTAGATAGCGCACTGCCGCCTAGCGGTGAACTTCGAAACAGCAGCGCATCAAATACCGAATTGAACAAAATTATGATATTGTACCGTTTGAAATATAATATATACCGGTATTTTTGCAGTACCGGTATACCGCGCATCCCTAGTGAGAAGAGACATTTTGTGTGATTTTGAAAATCACTTTTTATCTACAGTATGTGTACATACTCATTAAATTACCTAAAGTTTAGATATTTGTGGACCTCATTAAGCCACCGCTTGTTTCTAAGGATGCTCTTCAGGGCCTCATGTGCCATGGAACCTCGCTCAAGCCACTGTTGAGTTCCACCAGATTCCAAGTCTGCATGCTGGTAGCCTCCCAGCACCCACCTGTGTTCATTTGTCACATGATGTAGGAGCCCAAGCCACAGCTCCTAGAAATGATATAGAAATTGAATGTACAGACAAAAACAAGCATGCACATTGTACATAATTGATTATTAATGATGATGCTGTTTGTAAGTACTGTAATCTAAGTGGGTCACATGATTGACCACAATAACACCTCTGAGTAGCTACCTAATGAATAAGCCAATATCCAACATCAAGGAACCATCCTAACTTGTTCTCTTTGCCAACAATGTATGTCTAATAAGACTGCATTTTAGTTTCAGACAATATTCTTTTTAGATGACAACTATTTTCCAAACCATAACAACTTACAAGGAACTCTTGGTAAGAATCTGCTGTTTTGCAGCACCACCAAAAGTGGTTGACAACATCTTTCAGCCAACTGCTCAAACTGGACTGACCCTTGACCTGTGAAGCCTGGGATAGACATAACAGTCATCATTATTACATCGCTCAAATTAGGGTAGATTGCCATGCAGAAAATCAAGCCATAGAAATGACAGCTGAACTTACAGCATGGATCCTTTTTTGCCAAATTCTTGGCCCCATGCCACATATCCAAGCTGTGCTGCAGCCCAAGGTCTTTGTACTTTCCTTTGTCTTATGTGGTAAAATAACATGTACAATTACTACAGTAATGCCCCTCCAAAGAAGTTGTTCTAATTCTACAAGTAACACAAAATTTCATTGCCAACTTACTCATTAGTGCAGAGATCCGGACATGGGCATCAGTGCAGACCTCCACTAGTTTCACTTCATTCAAAAGAGTGTCGACTGTCCGCACAAATGCCTCTCTCTCCATGATCACAGAATTTCGCCCAGTCTCCCTTTTGTCCAGAGTGATGACAGAGATGATTTCCCTGCATTCGTTCTCCATGGCAGTGTATGTACAGTACTGGGCGCAATGTCCAGGGCTGTCCATTCTTCCATCCGCTATTCAATTTGTAAACAAGAATCAATGATTTTCACAGAACATCAAATTGACATATCAACATACTATAGCCTAAAATGATAAAACGTGTACATTACCTACTATTACCACATCTCTGTCTTTTAGGCGATGTATTGCCTCAGCCCTCCTCTCCTCCCAAAACTCCTTCACAGTGTCTACACCGTACGTGTCCTGAATTGTGAAAAAGGAACTACGGTCCACCATCCCCATGTTCATAAACTGAAACAGAAGTGAGACTTTGGCGTAGTTGCTTCCTGAGAGTAGGATGTTGCTTGCCAACATGAAGTCCCCTGCCAGCATCCCGTACTTCACAATGGGCTGTGAGCTCCATCTCCATACAGCGTGGCCAACAGGGCAGGTCTGACAATAAGGCTATTTAGCGTTATCAAATACAAACATAGAACTGCTTCCAAGTGCTAAGTGGAACTACAACTCTGGAAGCTTAATTGAATTTCACAAAACCACTGTCAACGTATTGCCATTGCCTCCAACACCTATCTACACTTATTTACAATGTAGTATGATTATAACACCTACCCATTCCATGATGCTTGCAGTACCCCTGCGCGTAATAGAAACTTCAAATGGAGGGCAATACTGACACTCCACTTGGCTGACGTCACATGTGTATGGGCACTTTTGGACCGGAAGCACAAGGAATGTTGCAAGCTGCTTCAAACAGTCCTCACAAGTGATGGAGGCCCGTTTCCCGATTAGGTCATCTTCAGTCATGACATCCAGTGTATCCGGAAAGTCAGGTTGTTGAAGTGGAGGTAAGGTGACTGATGGAGGCTCTACATTCGGAATGTCATGTACTGTCTCACTGGCATCTATCACAGGCAGATTGTCAAGGCATGGTGGTGGCTGCAATGCTCCACCAAACCTAAAGACATGAAATATATATTTCTCAATTACAGATAGAAAGTGAATCTATCTGCTTGCAACTCTTTCTTTCTGATTCTGATTCTGAATGAGATGAATAAAATAAAAATGTCAAACACAGAGAGGGGGTTGTCTTTGAAATAGTACAGGGAACAGGAATTCTCTAAAACACTCACATCTTTTATCTACATGTGTATACGTATTTCATTGAATGAATGTCCGAGGATGTATTGTGAATAATCTTTGAGGATACAATGGTAACATACCGAATACAAATACGAGGGACATAGTCTTCATCTTCACTGTCATCTGCTTCAATCTCCTCATCATTACGAACACCTTCACTGTCACCCCAATCAATTCTGGAAAATTTGAAATTATATTGGTTAAAACAAAGCAGAAAATCTTGTTACACAATGTACAGTCAAACCCAGTGGAACTTACACACTGTTCATTAGGTCATTTGTCATCTGCTCATTCATGAGCTGGGTTTCAGCATCCTGGATGCTCATGTTCTGTAGACTAAAAGAAAACAATTCAGCGGTCACAAATGGATTTCTAAAAAAAAGGACATTCAACATCATTTCTTATCATTAGGCATATTAGGAAGCTTGACAGGCTTTATCTACCTTTCCTCCAGAATCTCAGAGGCAGATATGGTGCGCTCATCATCTTCCAGTCTTTCCTCAATAGGCGGCAGGTCCTTTCTGTAAATTGTGCAGTTGTTTTAAACCAAAAATGTTTCCAAATATGCAATGGAAATTAAAACATTGTGGTACTGACTACTTACCGATTTGAAAGTGTTTCAGACGATGCACATCCAATACTGGAAATTGATGGTGCAGTCAGGTGGTGCTTCTTCCAGTCTCTCTTACTGGGGGTTGAGGTGATGGGGCCATAATAGCTGAAGAGACAAGCGTTTTTGTCATACAGTAAGTAGGCTAACAAGTAACCAACACATTTGCCACAGCGCGTATAACGTGGGACAAATTACGCCGGCGTTCAATATCACCAATGGCTATCACAGGGTTGTTTTCAGTCCCATCAGAAAAGATTGAGGATAACTAAATAACATTAGCAATGGTCATACAGGTCAACTTGCAGCATGTGTAGTCCACAATATACGCGAAGAACGAATGAGGAATAATTTTTCCCAAGTAACGTTAGGCTACTGTCTCAATTACGTTTCACGTTGCTATAATGGGCGTGCTAATGTTGTTTTCCTCAGCGTCTCAGCATAATGACAGAGAAACGGGCTCTGATAATGCATTGCTAATGTTAGCAATGACGACTCGCCGTTTTTATTACCCAAACAATTCCTTACCTTTTCAATTCGATGACCCACCTCCTCCATATGAGCTAACGTAACGTTACTTTGCACGAACATGCATAACTTTGTTCGACTGTCATGAATATTTTTAATGTCCATTTACATCAAGTACAAGTTAGCCAAACATAGATGAATCTTACCTGTCCAGGAGAAAATTAGCAACGTTGGCGTCTGTCTTCAAATTCTTCTCCATTTTCAGCCGTCTCCATCTTACAAATGCATCTCCTATATAGATCCTTGTTTTATTTCGGACTTTGTCACAAACTATTTCTGATTCATAACGAGTTTTTTTTCGTTTAGCAACGTTAGACATTTTATTTTTATGATTCCGACACGTTTGTAGCTGCAGCTGTGGTAACTAGAGCAGAGCTGGCAACCCGGATGCCGCAACACTACTGACTTCGTGATTGGTAGATAGGTGGAGGGTGGCGCATCAGACCAAAACACAACATGACAACATCAACATCAGTTAAGGGCTGCAACTTCACTTTTTAAATGACAATATCCTGGCCGGACTACTGTTGTCAGTGATATAAGTATTTGAAATGAACATGATTTCATAATGTCTAGTGACATATCAGGGCCATTTTATGATTAATTGAAATAAATTTCTTACATACAGCTCCTTTAAGTGATTTACTACATTTAAAACAGTATAGTCAGGCTTATTGCTCTATTTTGCAACGAAATCTGTGGCTTTGAACGAATCGTGAGACTCAATGAATGACTCGATGACACACAATGAAAATGAGTTACCGCCACCTACTGGCGATATAATATTTGTATTAAACGATTTTTAACATTGCCTATTTATTGAACATTGTTTTATTTAAGGAATTATTTATTTTTTAAAGGTATTACAAAGGTAAAAAAAATGAAATGTAAAAATTGATTAAAGGGGGCAAATATTGTCCCTTAATGGAAAAAGTGTGACTGCAGTCTAAGTGGAAGAGGGGTCTGTTCTGATTTAAAGGTTCTGATCCAGCCCCATCCCCCCCCCTCCAAGCCCCACCCACCACCACCTTAACTAACACATTTTTGGGAAACCCTGCTGCTGTTTAGTGTTAATCGCCATATTACTCAGCCAGTAAAGAGCTACATTTAGCCTTAGATGTTTTATGAATATGGTCCCTGAAGCACAGGTTTTATCAGCTGACAATTAAAAGACTTAAACATTATAAGCACAAATAAAAATTTACTTTTTAAAAACTTGTGTGATATTCCTTTAAAATTATGTTTTAATAGATTTGATTATTATTATTTTAAAAAGTACATCTTACTATGCAATTTCTTTCATAATTCCCTCGAGTTACTTTATTTATCTCTACAAACTTTTATTTTGGTGGGTTGTAAATTAAAGACATTTGATCTTCTGTGTGTTTTAATAAACTATTATTATTATTATTAGGCCTACTTGAAGTATACTCTACTGTGCAATAGTAATATATTTCTGTTATATTTTCTTCAAGTTATACAAAACTTTGATTTTGACAGGTTGTCATGAAGACTTTAAAGTTTGTGAGTGTGTATGAATGACGATAGTTTTATCAAATGAAATGGTAAAATTCTTGTGAAGTGACTCTCATAAAAGCTCTGCAATGAAGTTCATATGTGTGCATGTCCTCCTCATAGACACTGAAAACACCACGAGTGTCACGCGCGCGTCAGTGTGTAGTAGAGCAAACATTGAGCGCTCATTCACAGAAATACGCAGAACATTCAGAGTTTATTTCAATAGCAGTCTTTTTGAGCTTTAATTTTCATAGACACTTAGTACATATCGAGATTTGATTCATGGTATCATAACTTTTGATTTATTCATTCAAAAATGGCCAAATTGCGTGACGTTCCGTTTTACAGTTGGCTAAGTTACATTTGTTACTGGATTCCGCGATTCGACCGTGTCGCTGCGCAAACACAGACGTCACGGCGGGGTGAATTTATGAATGAAAGTGCTTTCACAAAACGATGTTGTTATGAATCCTCACGCTTTTTAAAGTGGGTATACGGAGATCTTTGACATTTCCTAGTGGGCATACGGAAATCCTTGCCATTTTCTAGTGGGTATATGGCGTATACCTGCGTATCACGTAGACTACACCACTGGGCGCACCGCCATGAATTAGTCTATGTGTGGGAAACACTGCATAAAAGTCACGTGGGAACTGCTCGGCTCAGTACTGAGGGCTTAGTGTCAAGTTTCTTAACTTTTTTGCTGACGAAAGCAGAGCCGTGGAGAGCCGCTTCACCATGCTTTCATTGTTTTGAAGGAGGAGAGGCAGCTGGAATGACGGGAGGGGTTGTGTCGCCCAGATTTGCTTGCCCTGGTCTGCATTTTCCCCAGACATACATTCTTCTCCCACACAAAAACAGAATTTCATTAAAAATATGTAAAATTCCGCGAAATTCCGCATTCACAGAAGATTCCGCGTTAATTTGTCAATTCCGCGATTCCGTCCGCGATTTCCGCATCGCGGAAATGATCTGGCCCTAGCTAATGATGCTTTTGGGAAACACACCCCAGGTCGGGACTCGGAGTGTGCGCTTGGAGAAGAACTCTCACTCAAAAGTAGGAAGCAGCCAGTTTGAGTCACAGGACGAACACATCAAGAGACATTGCGGATGACAGGTAAACTTTAATTTTCTAAAAAAAATTTACAGGGGTTGGTTAAGGTGATGGGCCAGTCCCAATTCGCATACTATCCGTCCTAAATAGTATTTGAAAATATAATTAGAACGTCCCAAATCGTAGTATGTTGAAATGAGTGTTCCAAAGATACCCGGATGGTCTACTATTTCCGGTCAGAATCCGAAGTGCAGATCGATGCACACTCTAACGGCTAATATTGCCCACAACCCATCGCACGTTGGACGAGGATTCGGTTAGAACTACAAACACGAGTGAAAAGTGTTAAAAACTAGACATGGGAGTCTGCCGGTTGTGTAGAGAGGTTTAGATAAAGGGGTTTGAGTGATTAATTATCAGTATCTAACCTGAAGAAAATGTATTTATTCAACGTTGTCTACATTATATTGCATACAGTAGCATTGTGAACTTTTGTAAAGATACGTTTAGCCATTACCTTTTAAATGCATCATTATATTCAAATTGCAAACACATGAGGTGAGTCTCCGCATGAAAGACCCACGACTGGCAGATCAACGTGCTCTCCGAAACGGTAGGAAATCAAATTAGATTGAATGGAGGATTTTAACTGTGACAAGATGATTGACAGGGCAGTTTACGGTGACAGGATGCACACAACAGATCTGTTGTTAAAGATGACGTGATAGTATGTCCCAAAGATTGCCTACTCTTTTGCTACACACTCAAAACTATGTACTTTTTCTTCACAAAAAGAGTACATCCCAGCAAGCAATTTTGCGTCTAATAGACGTCTAATAGTCGTCAAAACACAGCCCAGACGTCTAGGCTAAAACGAGGCTAATTTGGGGCTGTCAGTGAAAATCTAATAGACGTCTAACCATAGCCCAAGAATAGACAGCTATTAAATGACTACATATATACGTCTAATAGACGTCTAACCATAGCCCAAGAATAGACAATCAGACAGCTATTGAATGACTATATTTATACGTCTAATAGACGTCTAACCATAGCCCAAGAATAGACAATCAGACAGCTATTGAATGACTATATTTATATGTCTAATAGACGTCTAACCATAGCCCAAGAATAGACTAGTCATCAATTAGACAGCTATTAAACGACTACATATATACGTCTAATAGACAGGCAATATGGGTCTAGGCTAAAACAAGGCTGATTTTGGGCTGTCAGTGAAAATCTAATAGACGTCTAACCATAGCCCAAGAATAGACTAGTCATCAATTACACTACATATACATGTAATAGACAACAAAATGAGGCATAAGGATTCTTTTAACTCAAATACAACAGGTTCTCATAAATGAAAATCCATCCAAACTAATTCAATATAAAGGGTTTATTTAGAACAATTATATTAACAACTTAGACCACATTCAAACATAAAAATGAACAAATAAAATATTGGAAAATATGTAAAACAACTTAAGATACTAAAATTTTTAAGAATTAATTGTTAGCTTTATATCCATAACCACCACCCCCTGCTCTCCCTGGTGCTTGTTTAAAATGTATTAATTGCATTTTTTATTTCCCATTCAGTCGCCGAAGGAAAGTTGGTCATCACTGCGTCTGCCAAATGAAAAAAAAGAAAAAAATTATTGCTCAAGAAAAGCATTGTTGACAATCATTTTTAACTAATTACAGTCATTCACTTTTGCTAGGATGCACACTAGAGCTGGCCAATATAGAGTTAACGGAATATAGATTGAGACTATATGATTTATATCAATATAGACAATAATTTATATCAATATTATTAATTAATATCAATAATTGAAAAATTTTGCCTGCATAATGGTGATGCACTAATATAGGCTACGTGCACAAGCGTAGTTTCGAACTTCCGCTATTGTCAGAAGTCGGCATATCAGTTTCCGGTTTACGACTGTTCATCCGCATCCGCTATAAACAAACAAGATGAGTGCTGCTGTTGTACGAAAAAAAGAGTTCTTAAACACATCTAAGTTTCTAAGAACTATAGGTGGATCGAACGCCGTTTCACACATAGCCTACTCCGTTTGCAGTGCAGGAGCAGCGCGTGATAGTGCTTTATCATATGATTCATTTGCAGTGAATAAATGATCCGCGGCTGTACCACAAACACACTTACTATTTTTATTTAAAATCCAGAAGTTATGCTGCAACTTTTATTTAAAAAAAAAGCGATTCTCTTGTATACACTCTTTAATGGACGTATGCACGTTTAATCACAATTTAAACAACGTAAGTTAGGGCTATTATTCCATGCATTACTTATACTTATATTAAAGGGTTAGTTCACCCAAAAATAAAAATTATGTCATTAATGACTCACCCTCATGTCGTCCCAAGCCCGTAAGACCGCCGTTCATCTTTGGAACACAGTTTAAGATATTTTAGATTTAGTCCGAGAGCTTTTTGTCCCTCCATTGAAAATGTACGTACGGCACACACTCTTTGTCCAGAATGGAAATAAAGACATCATCAAAGTAGTCCATGTGACATCAGTGGGTTAGTTAGAATGTTTGGAAGCATCGAAAATACATTTTGGTCCAAACATAACAAAAACTACGACTTTATTCAGCATTGTATTGTCTTCCGGTTCTGTTGTCAATCCGCGTTCATGAGTCCGCTGACGTAAGACGAGCTGACGTGTTATCTGGTGCGCCCGAGCTTCGGTTACAGTCTGAGGGAGACGCACGCTGTAAACAAAACAATCTTCGCAAACATGTCTAAGGATTTCGACACAGGGGAAGACTTGCATTTTTTTTTAACCAGACATATTTATTTGAACCCGAATACACGGACGCACCAGATAACACGTCAGCAGCATCTTACGTCAGCAGCGTCACTGGCCTCGTGAACGCGGATTGACAACAGAACCGGAAGAGAATACAATGCTGAATAAAGTCATCGTTTTTGTTATTTTTGGAACAAAATGTATTTTCGATGCTTCAAAAAATTCTAACTAACCCACTGAGGTCACGTGGACTACTTTGATGATGTCTTTATTTCCATTCTGGACAAAGAGTGTGTGCCGTACGTACATTTTCAATGGAGGGACAAAAAGCTCTCGGACTAAATCTAAAATATCTTAAACTGTGTTCCAAAGATGAACGGAGGTCTTACGGGCTTGGGACGACATGAGGGTGAGTCATTAATGACATAATTTTCATTTTTGGGTGAACTAACCCTTTAAGTTGCTCATGCAAGTGGTCAAATATTTAATATATTAAAATCGCAAATATTTTAAATAAAAACTTAAAATTGACAAAAACAGCCAACTCACATGCCTTTTCTTTTGCATTTAAATTTTATTACAATAGATCTTGCGTATCACAAAGAACTTGTTTTTCCACCTCCACGAATGAGACGAGTGTTGTTCATGTCGCCTTGTTGAAGTTTTCCTTGATTTACCCCGGTCTTCACAGTCTTCAGATGACTGTGAAAAATAGTAGTACCGGTATATAATTAATCCATTTATGGTGAGATTACTACATTTTATTTAATGAAACGCATTTATGGTGAAATTACTACATTTTCAGGCATGTGAGTTGGCTGTTTTTTTTTTTAATTTTTTTTTTTATATTTGCGATTTTAATATAGTAAATATTGACCACTTGCTTGAGCAACTTAATATAAGTATAAGTAATGCATGGAATAATAGCCCTAACTTACGTTGTTTAAATTGTGATTAAACGTGCATACGTCCATTAAAGAGTGTATACAAGAGAATCGCTTTTTTTAAAATAAAAGTTGCAGCATAACTTCTGGATTTTAAATAAAAATAGTAAGTGTGTTTGTGGTACAGCCGCGGATCAGTTATTCACTGCAAACGCATCATATGATAAAGAAGCACTATAGCACGCGCTGCTCCTGCACTGCAAACGGAGTAGGCTATGTGTGAAACGGGCGTTAGATCCACCTATAGTTCTTAGAAACTTAGATGTGTTTAAGAACTCTTTTTTTCGTACAACAGCAGCACTCATCTTGTTTGTTTATAGCGGATGCGGATGAACAGTCGTAAACCGGAAACTGATATGCCGACATCTGACAATAGCGGAAGTTCGAAACTACGCTTGTGCACGTAGCCTATATATATACAGGTCCTTCTCAAAAAATTAGCATATTGTGATAAAGTTCATTATTTTCCATAATGTAATGATAAAAATTAAACTTTCATATATTTTAGAATTATTGCACACCAACTGAAATATTTCAGGTCTTTTATTGTTTTAAAACTGATGATTTTAGCATACAGCTCATGAAAACCCAAAATTCCTATCTCAAAAAATTAGCATATTTCATCCGACCAATAAAAGAAGTGTTTTTAATACAAAAAAAGTCAACCTTCAAATAATTATGTTCAGTTATGCACTCAATACTTGGTCGGGAATCCTTTTGCAGAAATGACTGCTTCAATGCGGCGTGGCATGGAGGCAATCAGCCTGTGGCACTGCTGAGGTGTTATGGAGGCCCAGGATGCTTCGATAGCGGCCTTAAGCTCATCCAGAGTGTTGGGTCTTCCGTCTCTCAACTTTCTCTTCACAATATCCCACAGATTCTCTATGGGGTTCAGGTCAGGAGAGTTGGCAGGCCAATTGAGCACAGTAATACCATGGTCAGTAAACCATTTACCAGTGGTTTTGGCACTGTGAGCAGGTGCCAGGTCGTGCTGAAAAATGAAATCAGATGGAAGCATGAAGTGCTCCAAAATCTCCTGATAGCTAGCTGCATTGACCCTGCCCTTGATAAAACACAGTGGACCAACACCAGCAGCTGACATGGCACCCCAGACCATCACTGACTGTGGATACTTGACACTGGACTTCAGGCATTTTGGCATTTCCTTCTCCCCAGTCTTCCTCCAGACTCTGGCACCTTGATTTCCGAATGACATGCAAAATTTGCTTTCATCCGAAAAAAGTACTTTGGACCACTGAGCAACAGTCCAGTGCTGCTTCTCTGTAGCCCAGGTCAGGCGCTTCTGCCGCTGTTTCTGGTTCAAAAGTGGCTTGACCTGGGGAATGCGGCACCTGTAGCCCATTTCCTGCACACGCCTGTGCACGGTGGCTCTGGATGTTTCTACTCCAGACTCAGTCCACTGCTTCCGCAGGTCCCCCAAGGTCTGGAATCGGTCCTTCTCCACAATCTTCCTCAGGGTCCGGTCACCTCTTCTCGTTGTGCAGCGTTTTTTGCCACACTTTTTCCTTCCCACAGACTTCCCACTGAGGTGCCTTGATACAGCACTCTGGGAACAGCCTATTTGTTCAGAAATTTCTTTCTGTGTCTTACCCTCTTGCTTGAGGGTGTCAATGATGGCCTTCTGGACAGCAGTCAGGTCGGCAGTCTTACCCATGATTGCGGTTTTGAGTAATGAAACAGGCTGGGAGTTTTTAAAAGCCTCAGGAATCTTTTGCAGGTGTTTAGAGTTAATTAGTTGATTCAGATGATTAGGTTAATAGCTCGTTTAGAGAACCTTTTCATGATATGCTAATTTTTTGAGACAGGAATTTTGGGTTTTCATGAGCTGTATGCCAAAATCATCAGTATTAAAACAATAAAAGACCTGAAATATTTCAGTTGGTGTGTGTGAGGGACCAAGCAGTTAGGCAAGAGGAGTCACAAGGGAGGTTCAAAAGTAAGGGTTTTTATTTCCAAAAAAATATTACAACAAAATAAAAATAAAGTTTTGGGCCCGTAAAAGAGGTCAAAATAAACAGACAGTGACTAAAGCTCTGAACATAAGAAACTCAAAAATACAACCGACCTTCAACAAAAGAAACAAAGGGGACTTATATATTGGCTGATCAAACCAATTTTGACACACAAGGGAAGACTAACAACAGCACTACTACATAAACTACAAATAACAGCAAAACCTACCTAAAAACTTATTCCAAAAAGAAATGTACTTTTACTTAACCTTAGCTCAACAACAAAAAAATATTATAATATAAATCTAAACCCCAAAATATCTAAGGAAAAAATAAAGCTACCCCCCCCCCCCCCCCCCCCCCGGACATAACAAGCAGTGGTAGTGTCCAATTAGGCTACCTCCCCTATAAAGCTGCTCCTGCTCCAAGCGCCACCCCTTTAAGCCAGCCGACTTCCTGGATCTCTCCCGGGTGTGGAATCCAACACTGGTAAGCTCAGAAACAAACAGAATGACAATCCAAAAGTAACTAATGGTGCGCGCTCCCAAAAAGATACTTCTGAATGGTCAACTAAATAAAGTATAATGTATGTGAAATTAAGTGTCCTGTGAGTTATTTGTAACTAAATAAATATTTGCAACAAATGTATAATGTGTATGAAAAAGAAGTATATAAACTAAAGAAAACCGCATAAACTCAGAAAAATATAAGTGCATGAGGTTACCGCTTTTAAACTGGTTGTGAGGCCATGGCTGTGGCCATCACACACCCCCCCTCTTCAGAGCTGCTGCTGGGCCAGCGAGAGAGGTAGTCTGCAGTGGTGTTGAACTTGCCAGGGATGTACTGAACTGTAAACCGGAACGGCTGCATGGCAAGGTACCACCTGGTAATCCGTCCATTGGTATATTTCATCCTCTCCAGCCACTGCAGTGCCTTATGGTCAGACTCCAAGGTAAACTCTCTGCCCATCAGGTAATACTTGAAAGAGTCCAGGGCCCATTTGATTGCCAAGGCCTCCTTTTCCACTGTTGAATAGCGGACCTCTCTGGGTAGAAGTTTCCGACTGATATATGCCACCGGATGTCGTTCCTCCTTAGGTCCCTGTAGAAGCACCGCCCCCACACCCCTCTCAGAGGCATCGGTCTGTAATATGAACAGTTTCTCAAAGTTCGGACTATGTAAAACAGGGCTTTTACTCAGAGATTTTTGAATGTCCTTGAAAGCTGCAACTGCCTCCCCCGTCCACTGGACCTGGTTGGGACATCTTGAGCCCGTCTTATCCGTTAGGAGAGCAGCCCTGGCTGAGAAATTGGGGATGAACCGATGGTAAAAGCCAGCCATCCCCAGGAAAGATCTTAGCTGCTTCCTGGTCTGTGGGAGAGGACATGACTCAATTGCATGGATCTTTTGAACCTGAGGTTTAATTAACCCACCTCCAATGGTAAAACCCAGGTACTCAGTTTCCTTCTTGGCCAGGGCACATTTAGCTGGATTGATTGTCAAGCCGGCAGAACGTAGGCGGTCAGAGACCACTTTAAGATGCCCCACATGTTCCTCCCACGTTGTGCTGTAGATGACAATATCATCAAGGTATGCACAGGAAAACTCAGACAATCCATAGAGAACCTGGTCCATTAGTCTTTGAAACACTGCTGGAGCCCCATGCAGCCCAAATGGTAACACCGTAAACTGGAAAAGCCCCCAGGGAGTTCGGAAGGCTGTCAGTTCCTGAGACTGCTGGGTTAGGGGCACTTGCCAGTAACCCTTACAGAGGTCAATGGTGGTTAGATACTTTGCTTTTCCAAGGCGGTCAATGAGATCATCAATTCGTGTGGTGGGGTAGGAATCAAACTTTGAAATTGAGTTTAGATACCTGAAGTCGATACAAAACCTTATTGTCCCATCCTTCTTTGGAACCAGCACCACGGGATTCCACCACTCACTCTTAGATCGCTGAATTATCCCCAGAGACAGCATGAGGTCAACTTCCTTCTTCAGGGACACCAGGAGGCGCTCTGGTATTCTGTAACTCATACGTCTTACTTTTGCATTAGTTTTTAATACAATGTCATGTTCAACCAGGTTTGTATGCCCTGGATATTCTTGAAATATGTCCGAGTGAAGTAGAGTTTGTACCTGAGACTGCTGTTCCTTTGACAGATGGCTTACATCAAGCTCTGTGGACACTGGCAAGGGCAGGTACTGGTCATCTGCCTCCTCCTCTTCCTTTACAGCCTGAATCAGGAACACCTCCACTCTTGGGACCCACTCCTTAAGGAGGTTCACATGAAGTACCCGGCTAGAACGCTGATGCCCTGGAGTGGAGACCTGATAGGTAGTGGGCCCCAACTTTTTCTTCACCTCAAAGGGCCCCTGCCATTTTGCAAGGAGCTTACTGTCACTGGTAGGCAACATAACCAAGACTTTCTGACCCGGTTGAAAGCCTCTCTGTCGAGCTGACTTGTCATACCAAGTCTTTTGGTACTTTTGGGCCTCCTACATGTGTGTCTGGGCTAGTTCCCCCATTCGCTGCAGTTTCTCTCTCATTTGGACAACATAGGAGATTACATTAATGGTCCCTTCCTTCCCCTGATTTCCTCCCCAAGTGTCCCTCAATAAGGCCAGAGGACCCCTCACCTCGTGACCATAGAGTAGTTCAAAAGGGGAAAAACCTGTGGAAGCCTGAGGTACCTCCCTGTATGCAAAGAGGAGGTAGGGAAGCCAGTGATCCCAGTCAGATCCAGTCTCATTCACAAACTTACGGAGCATTTGCTTGAGGGTCTGATTGAACCGCTCTGTCAGCCCATCTGTTTGCGGGTGGTAGGGTGTAGTACGCACACTCTTTATGCCAAGAAGTTGGTAAACCTGTTTCAAAAGCTTAGACATGAAATTAGTGCCTTGGTCTGTTAAAATTTCACAAGGGAAACCAACTCTTGAGAAAAAAATGCACCAAGGAAGAAGCCACGGTTTTTGCTTTAACTGATTTCAATGGGAATACTTCTGGATATTTGGTTGCATAGTCGGTTACTACCAACATGAAGCGGTTTCCTGTTTTGCTTTTCTCCACCGGACCAACAATGTCCATCCCAAGACGCTCAAAGGGGATGCTTGTAACTGGGAGAGGTTGAAGTGGAGCTTTGGAGGGACTTTTCATTGATGTCTTTTGGCACTGAGAGCAGCTTCTACAGAACTGGGCGACGTCAGTTTGCAAACCTGGCCAGTAGAAATGGCGCTTAATACGAGCTGTGGTCTTATGTTTCCCTAAGTGGCCAGCCCAGGGAATGGAGTGACCCAAGGGAAGTACTATTTCTCGGGCCACCTGTGGGACCACTAGCTGCTTCACCTGGCCACTCTGATGGTAAAGAACACCGTTCTGTAGGACATACTCATTTTGCTCACCATTAGTATTAGTCTCCTGCTTCCTTCCTCGTGCTCTCTGAAAAAGGGTAGACAAAGTTGGATCATTTTCCTGCATTTGCATCATCTCTGTAGGTATTTGAAAACCCAGGGGCATGTCTGGAGTAATCTCAGCCGGTGGTTGTATAGCAGTGCCCTGATATTTGTCTTGCCTCCTTTGACTACGAGTCTTGTGAGCTTTCCCGGGACATGTCTCAAACTCTTCATTATAGAAGGGCAAGGCACTAAGGGCTATGGAGTCTGCGTCCACCTGCTTAGCTTGTGCTCTAGTGACCACATTACAACTTTGCACCGGCTTTATCAAGTCATAGAGAACGGGCAGATCTTCACCCAAAACTACAGGGAAAGGTAAGTGATCCGCAACTCCCACATTTAACAGATACATCTATCCCTCTATCTCCAGATAAATATCGGCGGTGGGGTAATGCTTATCATCGCCATGTACACAGCAAATAGGGACCGTCTCAAGGGTACAGATAGCATTAGCTGGTACATATTCTCTCTGTACAAGGGTCTGAGTGCTGCCAGTATCAATCAGGGCTCTGTGGTTTTCCCCATTGATTTTAACACAAACCATTTTCATGGTGTAGTTACCTTTGGGTTCAGGATTAGCACTCTGGCGTGGAACAAAACACATCTGGGTCAGCCTGGCTGGATTCTTCGGGCACATTGGTTTAACATGACCTTCCTGTCCACACAAATAGCAAATGGGTGTTCTGTTAGGAGCTCTAGGTGGTGTATATTGGTTCTCCCTCATGGGAGGCTTACCCACTCCTGGCGCCGACCTCTGTTGGTACTGAGGGGGTATGGGCCGTTGGCCATCCTTACCAGCCTTCCCACCCATACTACTCCACGGCTGGCCTTTTTTCCGGGCAGCAACAAACACATCAGCAAGTGTGGCAGCTTCAGCAGCAGATTTCGGCCCATGCTCCTTTACCCAAACCTGAAGCACTGAGGGGGTATGGGCCGTTGGCCATCCTTACCAGCCTTCCCACCCATACTACTCCACGGCTGGCCTTTTTTCCGGGCAGCAACAAACACATCAGCAAGTGTGGCAGCTTCAGCAGCAGATTTCGGCCCATGCTCCTTTACCCAAACCTGAAGCTCAGGGGACAGCATTCTCAAGTATTGTTCTATGATCAGGATTTCACTAATTTCATGAAGTGTTTTACCTTGCGGTTGGATCCACTTTACATACAGCTCTTTAAGCCTCACATACAGCTCCTTAGGACTTTCCTCAGGTTCCACATAGAGGGATCTGAACCTCTGCCTGTAGGTCTCAGGGTTAATATCATATTTTTTCAGAATTGTTGTTTTCACTTTATCATATTCATGAGCATCGTCTATATCCATATGCACATAGGCTCCTCTGGCCTTATCCGTCAGCAGTGGGAGGAGACGAAAAACCCAGTCCATCTTTGGCCACCAACATGCTACTGCAATTCTCTCAAAGGTAATTAGAAAATGTTCCACATCATCATTTTCTGTTAATTTTTCTAGTCTAGGCTCATGAAAAGATAGAGACTGACCTGCTGCAGACATGGTAGGATGGATCGACTCTATAGAGGGTGAGGCTTGGGCCTTTGGATGATTCACATTCAAATCATAGTCCTCAGAGGGATCTGGCACTGTAGAAGCAGGCTCTAGTACTGGAGATGTGCGAACCTCCACCTCCTGCTGCAGAAGGCGAAACTGATGCTGTAGTGCTTTGAACTGGTACTCCTGGCGGTTAGCTTCCTCTCTCAATTTTGCTTCCCTGGTCTCCTGTTGACCCATAAATGACCGCATGATCCCAGCCAGGTCACTCAGCGTTGGCTCTCTGCCATCTTCATCCTCCCCACTTGGTGCTCCATTTAGTGCTTCACCTTCCATTGCGTCCTCACCTTCCGGCCGGTGTCCTCTCTCTATATGGGTTGACTCAGTCTTCTTATTCTCTGTCCGGCCGCCTCTTGTCGCTCTCCCTCCTCGCATACTTCCCCAAAATGGAGAAGAAAAAAAACACTAAGATGGCGAAGAAAAAAAAAAAAAAGAAAAAAAACCTTGTACTCCTCAACTGGCTAGTCCCACCGCTGCCACCATATGTGAGGGACCAAGCAGTTAGGCAAGAGGAGGTTCAAAAGTAAGGGTTTTTATTTCCAAAAAAATATTACAACAAAATAAAAATAAAGTTTTGGGCCCGTAAAAGAGGTCAAAATAAACAGACAGTGACTAAAGCTCTGAACATAAGAAACTCAAAAATACAACCGACCTTCAACAAAAGAAACAAAGGGGACTTATATATTGGCTGATCAAACCAATTTTGACACACAAGGGAAGACTAACAACAGCACTACTACATAAACTACAAATAACAGCAAAACCTACCTAAAAACTTATTCCAAAAAGAAATGTACTTTTACTTAACCTTAGCTCAACAACAAAAAAATATTATAATATAAATCTAAACCCCAAAATATCTAAGGAAAAAATAAAGCTACCCCCGCCCGGACATAACAAGCAGTGGTAGTGTCCAATTAGGCCACCTCCCCTATAAAGCTGCTCCTGCTCCAAGCGCCACCCCTTTAAGCCAGCCGACTTCCTGGATCTCTCCCGGGTGTGGAATCCAACACTGGTAAGCTCAGAAACAAACAGAATGACAATCCAAAAGTAACTAATGGTGCGCGCTCCCAAAAAGATACTTCTGTATGGTCAACTAAATAAAGTATAATGTATGTGAAATTAAGTGTCCTGTGAGTTATTTGTAACTAAATAAATATTTGCAACAAATGTATAATGTGTATGAAAAAGAAGTATATAAACTAAAGAAAACCGCATAAACTCAGGAAAATATAAGTGCATGAGGTTACCGCTTTTAAACTGGTTGTGAGGCCATGGCTGTGGCCATCACAGTGTGCAATGAATCTAAAATATATGAAAGTTTAATTTTTATCATTACATTATGGAAAATAATGAACTTTATCACAATATGCTAATTTTTTTAGAAGGACCTGTGTATATATATATATATATATATATACTTGTTGGAGAAAAATAGTAGCCTACTCTGCAATGGTAATGTTAAAATGTCACGGTTTCTACACATAACAACTAACTAATTTAAACAATGAACATATCAAAAATAACACGCATACTTACAAGATCGAAGTATACATTTGAAGGTTTTCAGAGTGTCGCTCGCCCGTTGCTCTCCGACAGCTGCCTCGTGTAAAATAAAATAGAAAATGGCAGAAATGTTTATCGCGAGATCTGGTTAAAGTGATCTAGTCGCGCAATGCCAGTAGTCCCAGTAGTCATGTCTCAGTAGTGTTTCGATTGTGCCATCTCGAAGATGAGAAATGTAATTGCATTTGATTTAATTTGAAATGATAGACAGTCATATCGTATTTTGCAATGTTATGTTTATGTGTGACAGCAAACATTAAGCTGTGTGAGCGAAAAAATTAAGAATAATATTCTTATACTATTTCGCTGGTATGAATCAGGGCTATAGCCAAGCCGTACGCAGACCAGATTGCTTTGATTTCGCCAGGTGGGCTAAAGTAGAGCCGTCCAATTCAGAGCTGAATCGTGACTACAGATCGACCATGTCGTGAAATGACACATTGAACCTTGCAGATATCATTACCAATGCGAACATGATGGAATATCAACCATTTCATGCACTGCCTGGCAAAAAACTACAATTACTCAGTTTTGACTAAAAGTGGGCTGCAATAGCCGGGTCTGAATACGAGCTAAATCGTGGCTACGCACAGCCTACATATATAACATGTAAAATAAAGCAAACCAAATACCTTGTAATCACAGTTGACTTTGCTTACATGTTGGAATATCATACATCTCACGTTATTTTGGAAAAAAATAAATGTATCCAGATTAAATGTTATTTGGGCTTAAAGTGGGTTACACATAGCCGGACTATATCGGGTCTATATTTAACCGAGACGTTGAAATGACAGCTATTGCTTGCTGGGATACTTTTAGGTCGTAGTATAAGTAGGCGAAGTGGGACTGGGCCGATGTCTGTAGGGAGAGCAGTAGGGGAGGTGTGTCAATGTGATAGTTTCCCACCAACATTAACATGTTCACAAGGTGAGAAGTCTTAAAAAACAGGACATCTTCTAAAACTAAGGGATAATAGTATATTGCAAGAGTATTAGGAAAGGAAGAACAAACTGAAAACATATCTGTAAAACTTCCATATGGATATATCCTATAACAGAATATTTTAAGAAGTCTTTTTAAGCTTTGGGGCAACAGGGTATGTCAGATATAATTTTAAAGGAAACTCAACACCCCTCCTTGAACTGCCACCTTAACGTGGTGGAGGGGTTTGAGTACCCGAATGACCCTAGGAGCTATGTTGTCTGGGGCTATATGCCCCTGGTAGGGTCTCCCAAGGCAAACAGGTCCTAGGCGACGGGTCTGACTAAGAGCGGTTCAAAATCCCCTTATGATGGACAAACATCCAAGGACCGTGACGTCGCCCGGTATGGCGCAGCCGGGGCCCCACCCTGGAGCCAGGCCCGGGGTTGGGGCTCGTATGCGAGCGCCTGGTGGCCGGGCCTCTCCCCACGGGGTCCGGCCGGGCTCAGCCCGAAGGAGTGACGTGGGACCGCCTTCCCGTGGGCTCACCACCTGCAGGAAGAGCCGTAAGGGGCCGGTGCAGAGAGGATCGGGTGGCAGTCGAAGGCGGAGACCTCGACGACCCGATCCCTGGACACGGAAACTAGCCTTAGGGACGTGGAACATCACCTCGCTGGCGGGGAAGGAGCCTGAGATGGTGCGTGAGGTTGAGAGGTTCCGACTAGAGATAGTCGGGATCACCTCTACGCATGGCTTGGGCTCTGGAACCACACTCCTTGAGAGAGGATGGACTCTTCACCACTCTGGAGTTGCCCTTGGTGAGAGGCGACGGGATGGTGTGGGTTTGCTTATAGCCCCCCAGCTCAGCCGCCATGTGTTGGAGTTTACCCCGGTGAACGAGAGGGTCGTTTCCCTGCGCCTACGGGTCGGGGATAGGTCTCTCACTGTCGTGTGTGCCTACGGGCCAAACGGCAGTGCAGAGTACCCGGCCTTCTTGGGGTCTCTGGGAGGAGTGCTGGAAAGTGCTCCGACTGGGGACTCCGTCGTTCTACTGGGGGACTTCAACGCTCACGTGGGCAGCGACAGTGACACCTGGAGGGGCGTGATTGGGAGGAACGGCCCCCCCGACCTGAACCCGAGCGGTGTTCAGTTATTGGACTTCTGTGCTAGTTACAGTTTGTCCATAACGAACACCATGTTCAAGCATAAGGGTGTCCACCAGTGCACGTGGCACCAGGACGCCCTAGGTCGCAGGTCGATGATCGACTTTGTGGTCGTTTCATCTGACCTGCGGCCGTATGTCTTGGACACTCGGGTGAAGAGAGGAGCGGAGCTGTCAACTGATCACCACCTGGTGGTGAGTTGGATCCGATGGCGGGGGAGGAGGCTGGACAGACTCGGCAGACCCAAGCGTACTGTAAGGGTTTGCTGGGAACGTTTGACCGAGTCTCCTGTCAGAGAGATCTTCAACTCCCACCTCCGGCGGAGCCACGACCGGATCCCGAGGGAGGTTGGAGATATTGAGTCTGAGTGGACCATGTTCTCCACCTCCATTGTCGAAGCGGCTGCTCGGAGCTGTGGCCGTAAGGTCTCCGGTGCCTGTCGAGGCGGCAATCCCCGAACCCGGTGGTGGACACCGGAAGTAAAGGATGCCGTCAAGCTGAAGAAGGAGTCCTATCGGGCCTGGTTGGCTTGTGGGACTCCTGAGGCAGCTGACGGGTACCGGCAGGCCAAGCGGACTGCAGCCCGGGTGGTTGTGGAGGCAAAAACTCGGGCCTGGGAGGAGTTCGGTGAGGCCATGGAGAAGGACTATCGGCTGGCCTCGAAGAGATTCTGGCAAACTGTCCGGCGCCTCAGGAGAGGGAAACAATGCCCTACCAACGCTGTTTACAGTGGAGGTGGGCGGCTGTTGACCTCAACTGGGGATGTCGTCGGACGGTGGAAGGAATACTTCGAGGATCTCCTCAATCCCGCCGTCACGTCTTCTATTGAGGAAGCAGAGGCTGAGGGCTCAGAGGTGGACTCGTCCATCACCCTAGCTGAGGTCACCGAGGTAGTCAAGAAACTCCTCGGTGGCAAGGCACCGGGGGTGGATGAGATCCGCCCTGAGTACCTCAAGTCTCTGGATGTTGTGGGGCTGTCTTGGCTGACACGCCTCTGCAGCATCGCGTGGCGGTCGGGGACAGTGCCTCTGGGATGGCAGACCGGGGTGGTGGTCCCTCTTTTTAAGAAGGGGGACCGGAGGGTGTGTTCCAACTACAGGGGGATCACACTTCTCAGCCTCCCTGGGAAAGTCTATGCCAGGGTACTGGAGAGGAGAATACGGCCGATAGTGGAACCTCGGATACAGGAGGAACAGTGCGGTTTTCGTCCAGGCCGTGGAACACTGGACCAGCTCTATACTCTCTACAGGGTGCTGGAGGGTTCATGGGAGTTTGCCCAACCAGTCCACATGTGCTTTGTGGATTTGGAGAAGGCATTCGACTGTGTCCCTCGCGGCGGCCTGTGGAGGGTGCTCCGGGAGTATGGGGTCCGGGGTCCTTTGCTAAGGGCTGTCCGGTCCCTGTATGACCGAAGCAGGAGCTTGGTTCGCATTGCCGGTAGTAAGTCAGACTTCTTCCCGGTGCATGTTGGACTCCGGCAGGGCTGCCCTTTGTCGCCGGTTCTGTTCATAGTTTTTATGGACAGAATTTCTAGGCGCAGCCAGGGGCCGGAGGGTGTCAGGTTTGGGGACCACGCGATTTTGTCTCTGCTTTTTGCGGATGATGTTGTCGTGTTGGCCCCTTCACACCAGGACCTTCAGCATGCACTGGGACGGTTTGCAGCCGAGTGTGAAGCGGCTGGGATGAAAATCAGCACCTCCAAATCCGAGGCCATGGTCCTCAGTCGGAAAAGGGTGGCTTGCTCACTTCAGGTTGGTGGAGAGATCCTTCCTCAAGTGGAGGAGTTTAAGTATCTTGGGGTTTTGTTCACGAGTGAGGGAAGGATGGAACGGGAGATTGACAGACGGATCGGTGCAGCTTCTGCAGTAATGCGGTCGATGTACCGGTCTGTTGTGGTGAAGAAGGAGCTGAGCCGTAAGGCAAAGCTCTCGATTTACCGGTCAATCTACGTTCCTACTCTCACCTATGGTCATGAGCTTTGGGTCATGACCGAAAGGACAAGATCCCGGATACAGGCGGCCGAAATGAGCTTTCTCCGCAGGGTGGCTGGCCGATCCCTTAGAGATAGGGTGAGAAGCTCGGTCACTCGGGAGGAGCTCAGAGTAGAGCCGCTGCTCCTCCACATCGAGAGGGGTCAGCTGAGGTGGCTCGGGCATCTGTTCCGGATGCCTCCTGGACGCCTTCCCGGGGAGGTGTTCCGGGCACGTCCCACTGGGAGGAGACCCCGGGGAAGACCTAGGACACGCTGGAGAGACTATGTCTCCCGGCTGGCCTGGGAACGCCTCGGTGTCCCCCCGGAAGAGCTAGATGAAGTGTCCAGGGAGAGGGAAGTCTGGGCATCTCTGCTCAGACTGCTGCCCCCGCGACCCGGCCCCGGATAAGCGGAAGAAGATGGATGGATGGATGGATGGATGGAAACTCAACATTGCCAAAGGCTACAGTACTGAAAAATCACCAAAGATTATTAAAAAAAACATTGTAAATCAAATTATTAAATTTATTGTTGAATCAACTTAAGGAATCCTTGCGGAATGAGAGTATCAGTTTCGAAAATAAAAAGAATATGAAAATAAAAGAATTGTACTGACCCTAGGGGGGGAGGGCTCTAAGTTAAAGGGGTCATATAATGGTACATGCACTTTTACAAGTTGATTGTACTGAAATGTGTGTTGGCAGTGCCTGTACACAGCCATCATATAATGATAAAAATCCATCCAGTGATTTTGTTTTAATCTCCTTGTTTTCCCCTGCCTCAAATTGAGCCGTTCTATCTTGTGACGTCACTAGATCGGACGCCCCTCCCACGATTGATAATTGACCAGTGGCGGCTCGTCAATAGAGGGGGCTGGGGCGCCGCCCCCATCAACGTTCCAGAAATATACATGTATACAAAAATTATATAAAAATGAAATAAAAATAAAATAGTTTACTCATACGATGTGCAGGCTGGTAGTAAGAGCCTCAGCATTTAATAAAAAATGTCTCAAGAGCTGTCGGAGTGAAAAGGAGAGGATATGAGGACATCTACAGGCTGACGTGCATACAGATTTTTTCCTTCCTTTCCAAGTATTAACAAGGACGTATTTGCGTTCAGCTTGTTCACCTGCTTAAAGGTGGGGTATAATGTGATTTGCAAAACGGCCGGCAGATTTTGTAAATACACAACTTATAAGGTCCTACCTTCTCTCCTCCTAACTCCACCCATTAGAAAAACATGGACGCGCAATCAAGCACGAGCGAAAACTCAGATGCGAGGTTTAGAGCGTCATATCAGCTTCCTCCCCAAACAGGTTGTTTAGCTAGCTAGTTCTACATATGGCTGGGCTATAATGTTAGAACAGCTACAATTCTCATGGGCATATCGTCAGTAAAGACAGTTCCCTAGTACAATACTACTAGTCAATCGGCTTCTCACCTGTCAAGCAGAAAAAATGCCACAGCCGCATCTGTTGGTAGTCCTTCCTGGTCCTTCAGTTGCCGCCAACATTGAAAAACATCGCCTAGAATGACCCTTGTTTTAGACCTTTCTCTTTCGGCCGTTTTGTTCGCAATTGCTCTCTCGAAAATAGATTTCCTTTTCTGTGATGGTGTCTTGTCTGCCATTCTCCAAACGGAAGCAACTATACCCTCTCTCTCTCTCTCTCTGTAACGGGGCAACTTGCACTTCCTGTGACTGGGTCACGAGCTTTGAGTATGTGCACGAACGGGACACGCGCGCGAGGGGGGTGGAGGGAGGTGGGCATGGTAAGACCGTTTGATTGACGCATTTTCTGTCCAATGATTCAAGACGGTCTTGAAAATGATTGGCTGGAGTTTTTCGAGTCCTGCCCGTTCCACAGATGATTAAATTGCTTAATTTTAATTTCAGTGCTTCTAATTTACAGCCAGTAAGTGGGTTAGGAATAGGATTTCAAGTTATTTTGAAAAAATGGTCAAAAAAGAAAATCACATACCCCACCTTTAATTTCGTACCTCAGTCGCGCTACAGAGGTATCGTTGTCGGTTGACAAGAACATCGCCGGATCGGATGATCTGGGTATGTTTTATTGCTTGTGTCTATATATAACCTATAAGTTACTAATTTGACTTTGTTGTCGATTGATTAAATGATCGATTTTGATTGATTTTTCACTATGGCAGGATGTTTAAGCTGCATTAACATTACTTGTATTTGCTAGCTATATAATAATAAGATAGCTAAGTTAGCTACTACTAGCCACCCTTAAAACTTTGCTGTATGAATCGTTGTATGATGTATGAGTCGTTTTCAAGGTTTTGGCAACTTGTAAATTAATTTCTTGCGAATGGTTGTGACAGGGTTTTTATGTAAAGGCGTTTCAGACGGCTTGGATCCGCGGGCTCGCTCTGCGTTACCTCATATATTTACCGACAGGCAGACAAACGCTCCGCGAGTCAACTCCAGGTGCTCTATGGGTGGTAACCATGGCAACGTATTCTGTATGCTACCGGGCGCGATCCCATGAAACTGTCGCGGTCGCTCTCGTCTCACCCACATCAGAGTTGAAGTGTCTTGATACACAGACTCATGGCCAAGCTAGCACTGAACAGCCCCGAATTAAAGTCTATCGAAGAGAATCGGTTTAAATGGAGCTGGTTGCTGGAGACTGTCCAAGTTGAGGGAAACACTTTCTCACTCAATTGCTTTAGAAAAATTAGAGAACCAGGCAAAGCTATTTGCAACCACCCTATTAACTATGGCACAAGTGGGAAGATTGCACTCCGGAAACATATGATGCATCCAAAACATGTGTCATATTCATGACATAATAAGTTGAATGTTGAACATTAAGCAGTTTAAGTTTGGTAAAAAAAAAAAAAATGTAAAAAGATATATTTTATTTTTAAATTCAAATAAGTTGTTGTCATGTGTCCTAAAAAGTTGGATGTTGCACATTAAGCAGTTTTAGTTTGGTAAAAAAAAAAATTAAAAAGATATATTTTATTTTTTAAATTCAAATAAGTTGTCATACTGTACAAAAAAGTTGCATGTTGCACATCTAGCTGTAAAACAAATTAAAATGTATTTTTTTGTTCAAATAAGTTGTTATGGGTCCTGCTTTACTATCCATATAGATCCGCCACCAGTTTGATCAACGTGTGGGGGGGTCTCAGTATATTTTCCTGCTTTTTTGTCCTTAGCCAATCACATGCCTGTGGGCATGTGTCACTGTATACTGTATCTGTATCACTGTATCGCAGGCGACTCCGCCAAAACCTTGCTAGGCTGATCACTTTTGTAGAGATAATGGCAGCAGTTAAACCAAATTCTGTCATTGATTTACAAAAACCCTTTCGCAAGGCGTTCGGTGGAAGAAAAAAAAAAGGATAAAGGATCTCGGACTGGACCAACCCGATTTACAAATCCGGCAGCAGCCAGTGACAGAGGACGAGCTTCACCCGCGCTTGTCATGAGAAACGAGTTTTGTGGACAATAACGGGGGTAAGAGACCTCAAACAGCTATCTAAAATTTATTTGTATTTATTTTCGCCCCGCCCCCCCAAAAATAATTATCACCAGCCGCCACTGTAATTGACAGCAGCGTTTCAACACAGACCCGCCCTGAGCGAGCTGTCATATCTTAAAAGCATATCTTATGTCATATATTACGGCATGTTTTCTATGTAACGTTAATACGTTCTCAATATAATTCATAATCCCACGTTTATAATGAACAACGCGTTAACCAACCATTCAGAAATGTCCTGTTCGAGCCTTAATTGTCGAACTGCTTCAGGGCCGTCATTTTGTTCCGGGTCCGACTCCGGTTCAAGTTGATACGGTTGCACAGATGTGTCCTCAGAGACTCCCGCTGCCATTCTTGTTCAAAATATACCCTCAACTGTTGTCAAGGCAACACTCCATGTTGTTGTGTCAAAACACCCCAAAGAACAGAGGGGCGGAGTCAGCAAAGCTCATTATCATTTAAAGGCATATGCACTGAAATGGCGTGCTGAAATCAGAGCTGTAAAATTAGTGTTTTCTTACAATGCTAATGAGAATTTTTAATAAAAGTACATACAAAGTTTTCATTTAAACCCTAAAGATTCATATTAACTTGTACAAAACTGGCATTATATGACCCCTTTAAAACAGAAGAGCAGTGATTAACCTGATTCTGGTGCAAGATCTAGAACTCAAATATTAAATCTCAGTGCGGAATCTGACAGTGGTTTTCTTCATCTTCTGTTTGTAGACTTCGTCAAACTGTTCATTTTGTGCCACTGTGAAGTGACATTTCCAGTCTCCGACTTTACCTTTTGGAACACAAATAACAAGAAGAGAAAAGCAAGTCAAAGGACAGAACTCAGAAGGAGATAATTCGATTATTCAGCAGTTTATTAACCTTTCCGCATGAAGGGTGAGATCTTGAAGTCCATGAAAGGGAGTGTGACATTGTTGATCATGTTGTTTTGTTTCATGGCATCAAACTGAACCCCTTTTAATATTTTCTCCCTTTCTTCGACTGAGGTGGACAAACCCAAGAAGGAGCTCAAACGTTCCACCTCACGTCCAGTGTCCTGGAAAGACCAGTAAAATACACACTTTAGACAGATTTAACACTGACTTTACACTTGATAAAATTGTCACTTTGTGAATTTGACTTACTTCAACCAAATCCTCATAGAACAAGTACAGTAGGTTTGAATATGTCTGTTTTTTCTCCCACCATCCACTAACATGATCATACCAAGGACCAAACACATCTGTCAGGAAATTAGTGATGTTAAAACAAAACCTCCAAGAAAAAGTTCTTGATTGATAATTTAGGGGTTGTAATTCAGAAATGAAATATATTTACATTGTCAATGTTATATTTATAACATCCTTTTTAATCAAGACATTCAAATTATAGATTGCACCCAAGCTGTGATTGATCAATCTACTTACTTTTCCCTTTCATGAATTTCTCTATAAAGCTGTTCCAATCTCCTGGTTCAGGCTGTACCATGTTCATTCGATCAAAATGAAAATAGGAAACTGCATTGTCTTTTGCATTACGTGCTACATACACAATCTGGAAAAAATGAAAGAAAAAAACATATTATGACATAACACAGGACTTGCTATGATATAGGCCTATGTTGTTTTATGCAAAACTATCCAGAGAGTTACAATTTCATTTCATTACACTAATTTCAGAACTAGCCTACTTCACTTTGATTAAAGCTGCAGTGAGTAATTTCTGTTCCACCAGCGGGACCAAACGTAATTCCATGCATAATGACTATTCCCAAAATGGTTTCACAAACACCTGCCATTTTTCAATTTGTCTATAGAGTAGATAGTATTGAAAGTGGCCCACTGGTTAAGGATTTGTTGACACGCAATATTTTGGTAGCCCTAAAGAGCAACATTTACTGTACACTTTTCAGAGAACGTCTCAGTTACGTATGTAACCCTCGTTCCCTGAAGGAGGGAACTGAGACTGATCGGGATCACGCCAGGGAGCCTGTCATCTTCGAGTATTGTTAAAACAAGCCAATGCACATTGGTGTGCGTGAAATGTAGGGCTGGGTATTGACACAAATTTCACAATTCGATTCGATTTTGATTCCCAGGCTTGCGTTTCGATTCCGTTTCGATTCAATATCGATTGTTTTGGTTTGTTGTACAGGTGAGGTGGCATTACCTGCTCTGGCTTTCAAGCCTGACGCACCTCCTCCAGTGCCGATTGGGACAGCTGCAGGGTCATCAGCTGGACACCGACGTTCATAGATGTTTCGCCCCCACGACCAGTACATCTCCAGGCGGGGGGGCCGGTGGCATGCTGGGGACGTCTCCCCGCCACCCCCCGCAGCTGCCTTTACTGGGGTGATGATCCCCACCCCATTTCTTTCCTCCTCAACCAAAGCCAGTAGCTCCCTTTCTCCGCTTCCTCTCCCAGCACCCCCGTGGCTTTCCTCAGCCTTGAGCCAGTTACGCCCACTCCATGTAGCAGCTGGACTGCGGCTTTGCCCACGAAGCCTCGACAGCAGATCTCCACCGGGTGAACAGTTGCTTTCCAGCCAGCGTCTTCGCACTCCGCTGCTAACTCAGCGTACTTCTGATGCTTCCTTTCGTGGGCTGCTGCCATATTCTCCTCCCAGGGGATGGTTAGCTCGATGAGGAGGGCTCGCTTCGCCACTGTGGACCACATGACTATGTCTGGTCGGAGAGTGGTAGTCATGATCTCTCTTGGAAAGACCAGCTGTTTCCTAAGGTCTGCCAGCATCTGCCACTCTTTACCAGGTGCGAGCATTCTGGTCTTCTTCTGAGCAGGCAATAGGTGTATACCGCCAGGCTTTACAAATCCTGTCAGGGCATGCTCTTCTGTTGCAGGTGACTGGTTTGCTGCCACCCTACCGCCCTCCAGAATCTCGGCCAGTTTCGTCAGGATTGCATCATGGCGCCACCTGAGCGATTACATGATACGGATTTTGATAAGTTGTTCTCTATCTTTTAACTCACTTTTAGATGCTCATTCATGTTTATTTCGCGCTGTAACTGGTATTATTAAGGCGGAAGAGAAGATCATGTGTGCTCCGCGCTGCTGCTTCTCTTGAGCTGTGCCAGAGCGATCTCACGCCTCAGCGCCAAAACGGTATTTATGTTTTTGAATTTCGTAATAAAATGGACATAATTTGAAATTTGAGACTTTATTTCATATCAATAGGAACAAAGAACAAAGATTATTGCAATTTATTGGATGGGATGCGCGCTACAATGTTCCATTCATTCATCAAATAAAAACAGGATGACTAATCGATTCTTGAGATTTAAGAATCGATATTGGTTCGTAAAAATGAGAATCGATTAATATTGAGAAATCGATATTTTCTACCCAGCCCTAGTGAAATGCATCACACACTCCGCCCCCGCGGCGCAGGTATAAATACGGAAATGGATGGACGCACTGGTTGTTTTTTGCTGAGGAGCCGAGCGTAACTCGTAGTCAGCAGTGGTCCAGCAATAGTGGTGACGGGACTACGTCTCCGTTCCCTCCTTCAGGGAACGAGGGTGGGTAACTTTAAAAGTCAAGTCAAGTCAAATATATTTATATAGCGCTTTTCACAATTCAGATTGTATCAAAGCTGCTTCACAGTATCAATCAAAACAACTTAACAATGTTTGTTTATTACAGGAAAAAATACATCCAAGTTTGGTAGAGCTGATCAATGGTATGATTGGTTAATTAATTTGAATATCCCCAACTGAGCAAGCCAAAGGCAACAGTGGCAAGGAACCGAAAAACTCCATCCAGTGACCTAATTGTGTCCTAACACCCCATCAGATGACCCAATGGAGAAAAAAAAAAACCTTGGGAGAACCCAGGCTCAGTCGGGGGCCAGTTCTCCTCTGGCGTTTATGAACTAGAGGCCGAATTTACAGTAACTGTAAGATAAAAAAATTATATGAATGCCTGGCTAAATAGATGCGTCTTCAGTCTAGTTTTAAATTGGGAGAGCGAGTCTGAGCTACGAACAATATCAGGAAGGCTTTTCCAGAGCTTCGGAGCTAAATGTGAAAATGCTCTGCCTCCTTTGGTGGATCTGGATATCCTAGGAATGACCAGAAGCCTCAAATTTAGTGATCTTAAAGAGCGCGATGGATTGTAAGGCGATAGAAGATCCGTTAAATAGACTGGAGCTAAACCATTTAGAGCTTTATAAGTCAAAAGCAATACCTTGTATTTAATACGGAACTTTATAGGTAACCAATGAAGTGATGATAAAATCTGTTTTATATGATCATATTTTCTTGATCTAGTAAGAACTCTAGCGGCTGCATTTTGGACTAACTGTAGCTTGTTTATTGAAGATGCAGGACAACCAGCTAATAAAGCATTACAGTAATCTAGTCTCGAGGTCATGAATGCATGAACTAACTTTTCTGCATCAGAGACTGATTGCATATTACGTAGCTTAGCAATGTTTCTAAGGTGGAAAAAGGCAGTTTTTGTAACATATGAAATATGCTTTTCAAAAGACAGGTTGCAGTCTAATGTAACACCCAGGTATTTTACTGTAGCGGATAAAGTAACAGGGCATCCTACTATGTTAAAGTCATGCTGTGAAAGGTTTTGTGGACGGTTTTTAGAACCGATAAGTATTACCTCTGTCTTGTCTGGATTTAATAAAAGAAAATTACGCGTCATCCAATCTTTTATATCTTTAACACAATCTGTCAATTTGGATAATTTAGCGTATTCATCTGGCCGTGATGAAATATATATTTGAGTGTCATCAGCATAACAATGGAAACTAATTCCATGTTTCCTTAGAATATTACCAAGTGGCAGCATATATATTGAGAATAATAAAGGGCCTAACACAGATCCCTGCGGCACTCCATAATTTGCCGAAGTTATAATCGATTTTTCTCCATTTAAGTAAACGAAATGGTAGCGGTCAGATAAGTATGACCTGAACCAGCTTAATGCTTGTCCTTGAACACCAGTGTAATTTTGTAGTCGATCTAAGAGTGTTGTGTGATCTATAGTATCGAACGCAGCACTAAGATCAAGTAAAACTAGTACTGAGATACAGCCTTGGTCCGAAGCTAAAAGTAAATCATTTGTGATTCTAACAAGCGCAGTTTCAGTGCTATGATGTGGCCTGAATCCAGACTGAAACTTTTCATAGATGTCGTTTTCTTGCAAGAAAGAGCCGAGTTGAGCGGACACAACTTTTTCTAATATTTTTGACATAAAAGGAAGATTCGAAATGGGTCTATAATTTGCTAGGTTATTTGGATCTAATTGTGGTTTCTTAATAAGAGGTTTTATAACTGCCAGCTTGAATGTTCTTGGAACATGACCTAAAGATAAAGATGAGTTAATAATATTGAGAAGAGGCTCTTCCACTATAGGTAACACTTCTTTCAGTAGTTCAGTTGGTATAGGATCTAATAAACATGTTGTTGTTTTAGATGAAGTGATAAGTTTATTTAACTCTTTTTGTTCTATGGTTGTAAAGCATTGTAATTGTTCTTGCGGGGTGATAATTGCGGCCGAATTATAAAGTGCGAGCAAAGATCGAACGTTTACGATTTTGATTCTGATGCTTTCAATTTTCTCGGTGAAGAAGTTCATGAAATCATTACTACTAAACTGTAACGAGGTATTTTGTTCAAGACGACGTCTGTTTATTTGTTAGTCTAGCCACGGTATTAAATAGAAACCTTGGATTATTTCGGTTGTTTTCTATTAATTTGCTGAGGTGCTCAGCCCTGGCCGTTTTAAGTGCCTTTTTATAAAGTGACATACTGTCTTTCCACGCGATTCTAAAGACCTCTAAATTAGTTTTTTTTCCATTTACGCTCTAAATTACGGGTTTCTCTCTTTAAAACATACGTAGTATTATTGTACCATGGTGCTATACTTTTTTCTCTGACCTTTTTTAATCTAATGGGTGCAACAATATCCAATGTTCTAGAGAGAATGGTGCTCATAGTCCTAGTTAGTTCGTCTAATTCATCTGTTTGTTTGGGTTCAGGCAGCAGCTGAGACAGATCAGATAAGCTATTTGAGAAATGATCTATGGTGGATGGACGAATTGTTCTACCTGGTCGATAACGTGGCGCAGCATGACATATTACAGCAGTGCGTAATATGCAAGTTACCAAGTAGTGGTCAGTGACATCATCACTTTGTGGAATGATATCTATATCGGTTGGATCGGTTCCATATGATATAATTAAATCGAGTGTATGATTAAGACGATGAGTTGGTCCGGTGACGTTTTGCTTGACCCCGAAGGAGTTTAATAAATCTGTAAACGCAGCCCCTAACGCATCATTTAAATGATCTACGTGTATGTTAAAATCTCCAACAATTAATGCTTTATCGACGTTGACCAAAAGATCTTATACAAAGTCAACAAACTCTTTTAAGAAATTGGTGTAAGGCCCTGGAGGTCTATATACTGTAGCCAATGCTAGAGATAATAGGGATTTTTTTCTTACATCTAACAGCGTAACATTTAGCACAAGCACTTCAAACGAATTAAACCTATGACGAGTTTTCTGAGTAACATTAAGGATATCTCTGTAGATTGTTGCAACACCGCCGCCACGACCGATCAGACGGGGCTCATGCTTATAACAGTATCCTGGCGGAGTAGACTCATTTAGACCGAAATAATCATTTGGTTTAAGCCAGGTTTCAGTAAGGCACAGAACATCAAAATTATTATCTGTGACCATTTCATTTACAATAACCGCCTTAGGTGTGAGCGATCTAATGTTTAGAAGACCTTGCTTTAGAAATTGTTTTTGTTCACTAATAGCGAGATTTTTTGTTTTAATAACAATTAGATTTTTTCTAGATCCCGCAGTAGATTTATTATTTGATCTTAGTAAACGAGGAATAGACACAGTTTCTATCCAATGTTCTACACTAGTATTAATATCAATTAAATTGGTGCAGTAGAGACTGTGATTTGGATTTTTGGTTAATAGTCAAATGGTGTTTGACTAGTAAAGCCGGCCTTTATATCGACTGGAGTGCAGGCTGCATCGCGTCCTTCGCCAGTAGACTGCGATGTGCGCACACAAGTCAGGAGCACTGCTCAACACCTAGGTGTGATAAATATCACTAACTTATTAGGAGCATCTCTGCTAAACACCTAGGTATGATGAATATCACTGAGCTTGGGCAGAAACCAAGCCGAGTCTGATGGAACAGTTTGGGGCCAGCTGGACCGGTTGGTAAGCATTTTAGGCTTCCACAAGCGGGCCAAGGGCCAGGGAACCACAGACGTACCCGAGGTGGGGCAGTGAGGTGGAGGACAGGGACACAGCTCGAGAGGCCCGAGGGTGGCCCGGAGCGGTGTCTGAGTGTGCAGTGCAACACTTACCTGACTCCACTGGACGCAGGAGATGCTTGAGAAGGCAGATGACCAGGTCCTCGAACTGCACATGACTGCCGGCTGGCGAACAAGAGGAGGCTGAAGGGTGCAAGGCTTTGCAGGGTCACACAGTGCCAGACTAGCCCTCTTGGGGCCCAGGAATGTAGAAATTGCTCTTTCTTTGAATATGTGGGTACCTCCGTTTCCACTTTTTTGGGAGCCAGCGGTGAAACAGACACAAACATAAAACAAAAAACTTCACTCTGCCCTCCACCGAGTGAAGGGAATGGATCGGTGACCATCTCCTAAGAGCATTCCTCCATCCCTGGGTGGCCCGCTCAGGAACGCATTCGCTGTCGCTTGCCACCTGGCTTGGCAGCGCCTGAAGCGGGCGGGGCACCCCTTCTGCAGCCGTCTCCACGTTGATACCTGGGTGGAGGCTGTTGCGATGGTCTGCGGTTTCTGGCAGAGAAAGGTGCCGTCCATGCCCTTGTCAACTCCTCATGCAGTTAAGGAAAGAAAGGTACCGGACCGGCGGGCTGAGAACCAGACCGACCCGCTCTGAGAAACCAGTCATCCAACAGAGACGGTTCGGGACACGGTGGAGGGTTCCACTCGAGCCCTACCACGTGCTTTAAAAAACCAGACATGTGATACAGCTCTTGTGACCATCAGAGGGGGACAGAGCCCTACCGCACCCAGAAACGCGTGGATGGAATGGCATCTTTAAAAAGACGCAAACTCACACGTATTGCCCTTCTAGAAATGGGACCCGTCACCAGGGCCGGAGCACACAGGGAATGACCACGGCAACACTAAATCAGTGAATTGAAATAGTGAAGCACTCACTTTTTCGCCCTCAACCAGCTGTCAACACACACAAACACAGAAATCTGCTTGCTGTAAAAACAGCAGTTGAGCTTCAAAGCACGCGATCACCGCTGCACTGCACTGTAGAACCACCAGCCCCGGGAGAGTCTTTCCAGAAGAACACCGACACACTCGCTCGTTGTATAACAACAGCACTCTTCAGAGACATCAGAACAATCGGCTCCGAAGCGAAAGACAACTAGTGCGTGCATCCACATGGAGTGTGTGATGCATTTCACGCACGCCAATGTGCATTGGCTTGTTTTAACAGTACTCGGAGATGACAGGCTCCCTGGCGTGATCCCAATCAGTCGACACGTCAACTATGTTGAACGTGAGCAGTTGAAAGGGAACTCAAGATTCAAATTAGTTGCTTGGAAATATTAGGGATTATTAGAAACCTCAGGATATAAGCAAGCCTCTCATTGGTCACATTTATTAAAATCTAAATGAAGACAATATCCAAATAGAATGTCAGATTTTGGCATATACGACTACATTTGATCATCTATTCTAGCAGTCAAAAGACCCGCAGTACTTTACCCTTGAGTTCTGCTCCCAGAAGGACTTGGGTACAAACTGAACAGGTAAGTGAGTTTTGATGAGACGAGGAGAGGTGGGCAGATTATCAGCCATTTCTGTTCCTGTAAATGATAATTAGATGTTGTTTAACTCTTCATTTCTGAGTCACACTTCTACTCTTCCCGGTCAGAAGTGACCGGACATCTAAAAATGAAACTTTCTCCATCCCAGTGAAACCAATGCAATTTTTTTTTGTTCAATAATATTTTTTCTTTTTAATTTTGTATTTTGAGAGAATTTGATGTTACTTATTAATATTTATGGTCCATTTTTGCCATTGAAAAAAAAAAAATATATATATATATTAGTGCTGGGCAACGATTAAAATTTTTAATCGCGATTAATCGCATGGTTTTCTTGCGATTAATCGCGATTAATCGCATTGTTATGCGCAAAATTGAATAATGACTTCTAAAGTAGTGTATTGCGCACTTTTGATTTAAATGTACTGCTATATACACAAAAGTGCAATAACTTTAAACAAATAAGGTGCTTTTATACCAGCAGTATTCCCTTTACACAGTAATCTCAAATCTCAACTTAAACATTAATGTAATCAAATCAAATATTTAAACAAAGCTATTTGCCACTGCCAGGGCATTACCTTTTATCTAGTTTGTTAAAACGAGTCCAGTTTTCTTGTTTTTTTTCTGAACAGGTATCAACAGGTATCTTTTATCAGGGAGCAGCAGAAACAGTCTATGTAGTAGCTAGTCAGAGGTCATGATCACTACTATATAAGTCGACCAATGTTACTTATAGTAGCTTAGGTTTGGTCATGCCATGGTTTCCCACGTAAGATTACATTAAACAGAGTAAAAAAATAAATTTATACTTTATACTCACGCTGTTGCTGTGTAGCGCGCGTACACTTCGGCGTACCCTGACGTGCACCTCTCCAAAAATGTAACGTCAATTCTACGCGTACCGCAAGCGCTGTGATTGCTACAACCGCTCCCCGGGTTTCACATGCTCCCTCTGCATGTGTAATTGCGCGTCAACGCGGACAACGAAGCAGAGATATAAATGAAAACCAACGCGTAGTCTATAGCGTATTGTCTTCGGCGTAAGTCCGACGCAGAAGTATAAATCAGCCAAGAGTGAGGTGAAGTGGTCGAGCACAAGGTGCAGCGACAAGCGGGTGCGTTCCTGTGAAACCGTTGCGGTCATGCTCGCCTCAAGCACGCGCCCTCGCGTTGCCGAAGTTGAATTGTCTATAACTTTTTATAAAGGACGCGCAGCACAAATCATTAGAAGAGAGACTGATCCTCAGCTCGCTGTTAGTGAGTTTCCAGAATCTAAATAGTTATTATCTATAGGTTTTATAGGTACTATCCATAGAGCGCCTGTCATTCACTCGCGGAGCGCAACCCTTTAACTGTTCACCAGAGAGAACCTGCCTCTCTCCACTGCTTGTTTGGGTGGGTTATTTGCTGGCTGACCAACATCCCACCCCTCCTGTGATCATGGTTTGACTGTAGGCCTATGTGTATTCAGAGCCAGTGAGCAACGGACTTTCAAAATAATAATAATAAAAAAAACTGCGTTAACGTGCGATAAAAAAATTGTCGGCATTAATTAATAAATGCGTTAACGCGATAATAACTTGCCCAGCCCTAATATATATATATATATATATATATATATATATATATATATATATATATATATATATATATATTATTTTCTTTTTAAAGCAGTATTTCAGGTTAAAATAGAGACTTGGCCTTCAAAAAATGTTTTTTGAAGGCAGATTAGCGCCATCTGGTAAGAGTGTGGAGAGAAAGCGTAGAACCATGTCGTAACCATAGACTGTAAAAAAAATGGACAAAGCGTCTGTGACATCACCCGTAGACTTTCTGAAGAACGGTTTTGAGGCCGTTTATGGGGGGTATGGGCGGCGCCATCTCGGAAAATCTTTTCAGAAAGGATACAGAGGTGGTATGATGTGTTGTGTCAGATCATGGCCGAGACGTCAAATTTCAGGAATTCCACTCGGCGCAGCCCGTTATCAGCTGTCAATCACGCTGTCAATCAAAGTTAACCATGCCTTTATGTGTCAAACATTTTATATCTAAATACAATCTAAACTAACGAGTTAGGAAAAAATTCACCCCCTCACAGTTGTCAGGCACTCGGAACCTATCGAAAAATACAATAAAAATCCATGGGACCAACCTGTAAAAACATGAATTTATGCTGTGAAAACTGACATTTTGACTATGGACATTTGCTCCCTTTTGGGACCTGCCCCTAGCGGATTTTCGATGTATTGCAGTTTTTTGCACTTCCGGGTAGGCTTCATTTTTCAGATTGGAATGTTGCCGCTTAGTCGTAACCACTAGATGGCTCTCTATGGAGAGGCATGTGAACTCCCCAGCTGTTTATGGACACATTTACTTAATTTTTTTTATAGGTGGATTTGAATATACATTTAAACAATCTCAAAGACTATTTCTTATCAAGTTTTAGATTTTTTTCTTTTTTTTTAATAGTGATTTAATTCAGGTGCTCTTCGTTTCGGAGTCACACGTGTTATCTTCCCGGTCAGATGTGACCGGACACCTAAAAATGAAACTTTCTCCATCCCAGTAAAACCAATGCAATTTATTTTTGTTCAATAATAGTTTTTCTTTTTAATTTTGTATTTTGAGAGAATTTGATGTTACTTATTAATATTTATGGTCCTTTTTTGCCATTGAAAATAATACAAAAAAAATTTCCTAATTTTTTAAAATATTTTTTTCAATTATTGCAGTATTTCAGATTAACAGGAGACCAGACCTTTTAAATCCAATTTTTGAAGTCAGATTAGGGCCATCTGTAGCGTTAGTAACCGAGTGTCGTTCTCTTACGAGAGTACTCTCGTGTTGCGTAAGCTAGCTTTTCTCGAGAATACTGACGAGAATACTGAGAATCAGCAGACGTTGCTGCTACGCTTAGGATTGTGGGTAGTGTAGTTTTTTTTCATAAGATCGCGGATAAAACACGTTTTTCTTAAAACAAGGTTGATTTCATACGAACTTATAGCTTCTACAGGAGCAAAAACCTTCGTTTCACAACATCATAGCTCGTGGTCAGTCTACCTCGGATGGTTTAGACATTATGGCTGATAATCTAAATCCTTATCGAGAAATACTGTTGACCGGAAGTTCTGTATCCCTACTCCGTGTTCCGGAAGCAGGAAGTGTGACATAGGCCTATAGCTCTCTATGGAGAGGCTTGTGAATTCTCTAGTTGTTTTCAGACAAAATTACTTACTTTTGAGATGTGGCTTTTTATTTTTATTATTTTTTTAATTCTCAAATAATACTTTTTGCCATGGTTTAAAAAAAACACGTTTTTGCATTATTACTACAGTCAAACCTGAATACAGAGAAAACATTTTGTTACAGGTAACATTACAATTCAATAAAAAAATAAACAGTAATGCTTTTTCACAGCTTATTATTATTATTTATATTATTAAATGTTATTATTATTATTTTTTTTAAACATGGCCGAAGAGCACCTGAGGGTTTTAAAAGTGTCATTATCATTGTGGTTATGCCAAAACCCATTTTAGTCCTTGGAACAATTTAAAATTTACATTTCAACATTTTAAATTCCAGCAGTATATGAATCGATGAATAGGTGAAAAGTTCAAAGAATTTGGGTTACTTTTATTCTTATGGTCCACTTTAGACATTCTACTAACTATATTTAACTCTGCAACTACATTTAAACTAACTCCCATTTGTGTATGGACTGTAGTAGACTATTAGGCTTAGGGTAGTTGCATGTAGTTGCAAAGTTACTCATAGTCAGTTAAAAGTCTATTGGGGAGCAGCCAAATAAAGTGTTAGCAGATATTAAGCAGACTGTCTACTATTACTCTAATGACTGCTTGATATGTAGGTGCAAAGCTACTTATAGTTAATAATAATCCATCACATTCATATAGTGCTTTTCTCTGCACTCAAAACACTTTACATATGGTAGGGTATATATAGTATATAAACCTTAAGATAAATACTTATGTACTTAATTTTGAAATTAACTTATTATGGATGAAATTTTGAGCTGCAAATAATAACTTCACACTCATTTGAAAGTGATCTATAACATCCTTTGACATGCAATTTATTCAAAAGCTGCTGCAGTAAATGTCACATATTCAAATGACTTTAACAATGTATTTTTACATTTACCTTTTTACATTTTTACATTTATCTTTTTACATTTTACATTTTTACATTTACCTTTAACAATGTCTTTTTTATGCATTTACTTTAAATGCATATTGCCCGCCGTGCATAATTGTCTTAAAGCCACCGGGGTGGCAGTGGCTTGGCCCATCATCGCTGCTTGCAGCTATATTTTCATTTGTTTAAAATGATTGACTTAACTGAATTGTAAGTCTCTGACCTGTTGAAAAATCTTGAAAGCATGCTTCCAGGAATGGGATTCTCATATAGATAGGCTGGGAAGTCTGACGCTCTAGATCATCATTACCAAAATACAGAAGGTCCAGTATATAAGAAACCCATGTGGTACCTGGCAATACAATGGAAAGGGAGTTTTAAAATAGGCTAAATGTTTTAAAGGTCAGTTTGGAAAGACAATACATGGTCCTGTGTCATAATGTTATCTAATGGTTAAGTTAACAGTAAGCTATTAAGAGTCAAGTCAGCATGCTAGCCAAATTAAATTAAAGAAAAACTTCATGCATTAGTTTTACCTGCTTTGGGATAAGTGGCGATGAGAATGTCATCAGGTCTTGCTTGAAAGTTTTTCACCTTTTCCCAGTTGTCAGTGAAAAAGTGAGTCATAGAAATACCCTCAAAATCAAACATCTCTGGTCGACTCTGCAGTTTCAGCTGCAGAATAGAAAAGTTTGTTTAATGCTGAAGTTTCACTGCACTGACTGAGCAATCATTAGAGATTCATCACTGGCATTAAAAACCATGTCAAATCCTGTTCACAGCAAGATTTCAGATACATTTGCATTACCAGTAGAGTATGTTTTTTCATCTACTATATTCACTTTTAGGAATAAAACATGTTATTTAATGCAATACATATAATGTTGAATATTGTTAAGTCAAGAAATTTGGATACATTTGCAAATACTTGTGTGTGGTCTTCTGTATGTTAGAGTGCAGCTGCAATTGTGTATCAAGCCCTCACGATTGTTCTTTAAAAACTACAATATGCTAATATGTATGAATTCAAACTTATAACTTCACATGTGTAATACCTATCTGATATTAAACAGACATATTCATTTCTTATTCTATCGTAAAACACTTGAAAGATAATTATTTACTCACTGAATCCATGTCAGGGTTTTCCATTATGGGGAAAAAGTGTTTTAATTTTCTTAAGTCTTAATCTTGTCTTCTCTTCCACTCTCCTAGAATGTTTTTGACAGCTTTCTTGTGTTCCTCAAAATGCAAACAGGACTTCTACTCAATGCAATTCAGACCTGTCATTGATATTCTGTCCACCCTTTTCTCTGTGCTTTGCACTTGGCCATAAAACAACATGTTACGTAAGTTCAACCAGCCCTCCCCACAGGAAGGTTCAACTAACATCTACTAACTAACCTGTTCTGATATCACGAATGTGTGATTTCTAGTCGTTCTTTAGCCTATATCATTTCATAAATAAGCAATTTATAATGGGAAAATTCAAGTGCATTATGCAGGTTAAATAACCTACCATGCAAAGTAAGATTAACGTATCATGCATTCTGTTGTATATTTACACAGCAGTCTGGTTAATATTTAGTTACAGAGTACAGTTTGGACACTTTATTTATTTATTTTTTGCTTTATACATTACCACACAAAACATGTAATTTTTTCATGTGATATTTCCTTTATTTGTCTACTAAAGAAATTATGATCAATAATAGCTAATATTTTCCACACTTTATAAAGACAAGAACTACATTTGTCCCAGTTACTATTAATTAACTCTCATTAGAGTATTAGTAGACTGTCTGCTTAATATTTTAACACTTTATTTTGCTGCTCCCCAACAGACATTCTACTGACCTTAAGTAACTTTGAAACTACATGTCAACTTATTCTACTAACCTGAACCCTAACAGTCTACTAATACTCTAATGAGATTTAGTTTACATGCAGTTGCAAAGTTACTAATATTTAGTAGAATGTCTAAAGTGGACCATCAAAATAAAGTGTAACTTTGTTAATCTCTAAAATGCTTAACAACAGTTTTAAATGACCAAAAAAAAAAAAACTGCTCACAAAACACCCTCAATTGGTACATGTTCAACAGCAATTGCCCCAACATACACCTTAAGATTATCACGGGCCACGCCTTCAGAAAAATTCTTCTGAAGAAATGCCAGTACTGAACCAACAGGGCAGAGAACTGGATTCAAGTTGCGTATCCTGCACCAGGACACTAACAGCCTTTAGTCTCTTCATAGAGGGAGCTCTCACATTCAGGATGGTCTGTAACCTCTGATGAGAGACCAGAATCCATCAGAAAGCCCTGCTCAAAGGACATACCAAAGAAATATAGAGCTGAGTATCAGTGAAAACTAACCCCATGCTTCCTAATGATATCTCCCAAGGGTAGTGTAAGACTGGAAAAACTGGTAGAACCGTAAGAGATGGCTACTCTCTGAGAAAACAAAGTAAATTACCATTTGAACTCACTCTTTTGCACCATTCGAGACGCAAGTCTCACCCCAGAATCATTCTAATCTACATCTTTTACCATGACCCCCCATTCTCCCCCCACTTCTTTTCCCTCATGCTGAAATCATCTGAAATTCATCCAAAATATATATATGTCTCAGATGCGACTGGTACAAATGTCTCATGGTTCCATGTGGATCAACTTCTGCCCCCAGTAAGTCTGGGACTGTGAATTTCCACTGTGAACTCATGTTTACATTTGAAATGAGGTCTGCATAATGAAACGCAACGAGAGCTCAGGGCCTTTCTGTACCTCAGATCAGCCCGTGAGGCTGAGAGTCGCCGAGATGTATTTCCTAATGTCGGGTTAACATTTCTCCTCTTTATTCCAGAGAATTTGATATTTTGTATTGATTATCTTTGAACTGATTACGAAATTGTAATGATCGGTTTACCTGACATAATAAATTGTTACATTTGATTATTCTAACTGACTTTGACATTATTTTTTTCATTAGAGATAAAAGGAATAGTCAAACATTCGCTCACATCCCAGATAGCAAAAATCATTTGGCCCAGATCTGGCCAAGACACTTTGTAAGTTTTGGGCCAGATCCGCGCAACGGACCTGGGCCGGTGGCTTTTGGCACGGTTCCGTTTTTTCCTTATCTGGACCAGAACTGGGCCAGCTTCGGATCTCTTTATGGCGATTTGGCCCAAATGTGCGCCAGATCTGGTCCAGCTCTGTTTTGGATCTGGGCCAGAAGCATGCAAGATCAGGTCCAGCTCATTTTGTAGACTGTACACACACACACACACTCGCTCTCTCTCTCTCGCTTTCTAAGAAGTATACATATCTAGAATTTCAAGAATCTTCTCACATGATCTAATATCTTATAGTCTTATGCCACTGATATTAGGTTTTAACATGAAATGCTTAGGTGTTGAAAGTACTGCTTTAGAAGTTTACACTAAAATTTACACTTTACACTAAAATACCACCTGTGTTAGCACTAATTCACAGCCACTACTTCACAATAATCATGCATTAAAAAAAAAAAAATTGGACAGTAAATTTGACATATTCAAGGGCTTTCTTTTGATTTTCTTCATCCATTTATTTTAATACACAAAACAATGCAAAAACAGTGCCACTGTGCATCTCTTTTCTTTTAATAATTTTTGCACAAGAGCTAAAATCAAAGTTCATAAACCACTTAAGTCTCTACTTGCTGGGCTTACATCATTTTCACAAAGTTTCAAACAGTGGTACACAAATAGTTAAACAATCTCAGAACTCTTCTCAATGTATATTTTAAAGAATACATTTACATACTTGTGCTGTGTAGTAACATAAGCCTTGTGAATTTATTTGTCCCAAAAAACAAGGTCTTCTTGAGTAGCAAAGAGGCAGCAAAAAGCTGCATCCCAAAAATGTTAATATCATGAACTGCAAATCCATCAAGAACCAAACAGAACGGGTAGGAAAGCCATGGAACTACAAACCCCTTCACACGTGCGGTTTAATTCCTATGAGGCATCTGCAAACAAAAGACAAAGAAAAAAGCTGTTAGTTTTGTTGAGATCTATTGAAGCAGCGTTCAGAGACAGACTATTGATTGACTATAAATGGACCTATATAGGCTAAGTTGAGTTGTATTGTCTGTATTTGGGATTATAATATAATATTATGACACTGCTGTTTTTTATTTGTAAACTAGTCTTTAAGACGAAAACAGTAGATACTTATGTAATTACCATTAAATGAGAAATCTGAGTGCTATGGGGCTTAACATTATGTCTCTGATTGGCCATTGTGTTCATGTGCTCAACATATGTGTCTGTGATTGGCTACAATGATCAACGTTTCAAAAACATGTCGTCTTCACCAAGCACTTACCACTGATAGATGGATCCGCTGATAGACGCCTGCTTTCAAACACTGTGTAAGCGCTCAATGAAGACGGCATGTTTTTGAAACCTTGATCATTGTAGCCAATCAGAGACCTATGTTGAGCTTGTCAAAGCAATGGCCAATCACAGACTTAAATGTTGAGCGTGAGAGAACAATGGCCAATCAGAGGCGTTTAAGAATCTGTTCAACAGCGCTAAAAATGCTAGAGGGAAATGCTGGTATTGTCACAATTGAAAAAAAAAAAATTGTACCGATTTGGTACCGAAGTCGTTACTTATGACAACACTAGTTCCCTTTCAGTCGATAACGTCAGACGTAGTCGACGGTCGACTGAATGGGGATCACGCCAGGGAGCCTATCATCTTCGAGTACTATTGAACGAGCCAATGTAATTGGCGTGCGTGATTGTATCACACACTCCGCCCCCGTGGCACGGGTATAAATACGGAAGTGGATGCACGCACTAGTTGCCTTTCGCTTCGGAGCCGATCGTTTGATGTCTCTGAGAGTGCTGTTGTTTACAACGAGCGAGTGTGTCGGTGTTCTACAGGAAGACTCCCAGTGCTGGTGTTCTACAGCGCGAGTGCAGCGGTGATCGCGAGCTTTGAGCTCTCAACTGCTGTTTTAACAGCAACAAATTCTAAATGTTTGTGTGTGTTGACGGTTGGTTAGAGGGCTGAAAAGTGAGTGCTTCACTGTTTCAGTTCTCTGTTCAGTGTTGCCGCGGTCATTCCCCTGTGTGCTCCGGCACTGGTGACAGTCCTATTATCCGAAAGAGCAACACGGAGCGTTTGCGTCTTTTTCAAGATGTCATTCCACCTGTGCGTTTCTGGATGCGATCATTCCCTTTTCCTCTCTGATGGTCACAATTGTTGCATCATGTGTTTGAGCTGTATGTTTGTATGTTTGGCAAGCCGCTTCCTTTTGCTCATAGGTGAGCACCGCTCCCGACCTCGTCCTCCGGGGCACGAGTGTCGTGGCGTGTGCGATCGGTCTGGCGATGTCCACCTTAGTGGTCCGGTAGCGCCATTGTTGGCTCAGCCTGGTTGATATGGCGGATGCGGACAAGGTTCCCAGGTTTCAATTTCCCAGGTTGGGCTGGTCGGCGACCCGGCGGAGAACTGCATCCAACAGTTCTCTGCCACTCAAGCGCAGACGGAGTTCAACTGGCACATCCTGCCCCGGCGGCCAGCTGCTGCCTCCACCCACCGCCGGTGGCAGCTCCTCCGCCTGCTCGTCGCCGAGGGCGTTCCCCGGCCGCCGCTCCTGCTGGGCCTCCGCAGCAGCCTCCACCCAGGCCTCAGCATGGAGCCGGCCGCAGGCCGCAGTAGAGACGCCCAGCCCGCTCCAGGCGCTGCCAAGCCAGGTGGCAAGCGACAGCGAAAGCATGCCGCCCAGAGATGGATGAGATGCTCTTGGAGTTGGCACGATCACTCCCTCCCCCCGGGTGAGGGCCGGTTGGAGTCTTTGTTTGTGTGTGTGTGTCTGTTCCGCCGCTGGCTCCCCAAAAAAAAAAAAAGAAAAAAGAAAAAGCGGAGCATGCGGTACCCACACTTCAAAGAGAGAGCAAATTCATCTGTTCCTGGGTCCCAAGAGGGCCAGTCTGGCGGGTGTGACCCTGCATAGCCTTACACCCCTCAGCTCCCCCTTGGTCGCCAGCAGCTCCCCCTTGGTCGCCAGCAGGCAGCTTGGTGCGTTCGAGGACCCGGTCATCCGCCTTCTCACGCGCCCCCTGCCGCTAGTGGAGACAGGTAAGTGTTGCACAGCACACTAACACCACTTTCTCTACTTTGCTGCCCCACCTCAGGCTCGGCTATCCCGCTCAAGTCAGTGATAATCATCACATTAGGTGTTGAGCAGACGTGCTCCTGAAAATCCAGTGATATTCATCACACCTAGTGTTGAGCATGGCTCCTGACTTGTGCGTGCTTATCTTATCCTGCTGGCGAAGGATTGATATAGCCGCTCCTCGAGCCGGTATGAAGGCCAGTTGAAAACTCGTTCTTTGTGCTACTAGGTGGTGGGTCGTGACCATCTTGGCCCAAGATTGGTCTGCAGCTCCGACCTGAAAGACATGTGCTTCAGATCTCTACCTTCCGCACCGCAGGCCATCCTGTGTGTTGCATGTGAGGGTTGAAGTATCAGTACAGAGTCCTTCCCTTCGAGTGCTCCAGAGCCCGTTGGGTCTTCAGATCAACTGGGAGAGAGTAATCTCGCCCGCGGGCTGAGTATCTCTTTTTCAGTTTTGGAGGTGGACTCGGTCTAACACGTCTCTCCAATGAGAGTGTGTTCAGCTGATGTTTGAAGTGAGAAAGGGTCCCACTGAAAGAACTTTCAGAGGCTCCTCGGGTATATGGTAGATGCAGCCATTGGCTTCCTCCATATATGACCGCTTCAGCGCTAGCTTCATGATCGAGTCCCGAGGTGACCGTGGCAGAGCAGCTCGCCCTGTATGACTATAGTCATCCCGGTCTGCTGCCAAACCCTCTTCAACTGAGGGGCCATGTATAAAGGGCGTGTTTTAACGGGGGCCTGGGCGACCCTCGACTACACGGGCATATGTGCCTTGAGTTGTTGGACATTGTGACCGTTGCTTAAGCTTCCCTCGCATGTCACGACTCACCCGTCACCTCCTCCTTGGAGTCTGAAGCTTCTAAGGACGCTTTGTTCCACTATTTCCGCTCTACTCAGTCATGCCGCCGACGAGCCTCACGACAGTTAGAGCCAGGGTGAATGGAGACTCCATCCCCTGGGGTCCAGCTGGGTCATAACCACTCCGGAGCCGCCCAGTTGCCTCTCCGGTTTCGTCTCCTTGCCAGTGTTGTCTGAGCGGACTAGCCTTGGACAGACACTAGCTCTCAGCTGCCCCAGGGGCCCGCAGAAATGTGTTTCCCCAGTGAGCCTCCTAAAAGCGACTGCGACTCAGGGTCGCCTGGCGCCTGCTCAAGTCAGTGAATTCATCACACGTCATCTTGAGCAGAAATGCTCCTGAAACTCAGTGAAGTTCATCGCACTCAGGTGTTGAGCAGCAATGCTCCTGTAGCTCAGTGAATTCATCACACTCAGGTGTTGAGCAGAAATGCTCCTGAAGCTCAGTGAATCCTTTCACACTCAGTGTTGAGCAGAAATGCTCCTGTAGCTCAGTGAGTTTATCACACTCAGGTGTTGAGCAGAAATGCTCCTGAAGCTCAGTGAATCCTTTCACACTCCGTGTTGAGCAGAAATGCTCCGGTTACTAAGTGAAGTTCTTCGCACTCAAGTGTTGAGCAGAAATGCTCCTGTAGCTCAGTGAGTTTATCACACTCAGGTGTTGAGCAGAAATGCTCCTGAAGCTCAGTGAACTTATCACACTCAAGTGCTGAGCAGAAAATGCTCCTGAAGCTCAGTGATCTTCACATGTTGTGTTGAGCAGTGCTCCTGTCTTTTTGCGCCCGTCGCTTGCACCTACGGTGCCAAGTCCGGAGGGAGCAGGTCTTCATAGTTACCTTGAGCAGACCCATTGGCCCAACCCATTGGCCCAACCAGACCTGGTTCCCATCGACAGCCTTCCTGACTTCCCCAGTACACTTTTTCAGGGACGGGGCACGATGGCACCCGCGTTCTACCCCTGGAGATTCCGGGCGGTCTTACAGGGCTCTCAGCTATCACAGGGACATGTGATAGTTACCATCACTTCTGCGAGCACCCCCTAGAAATGGGTAGCGTGCTTACGCCTTTAGGAGTGGAACCTAGTCGTTGAGTGCGTCTTCTCTCCAGAGGAGATCCTGAAAGCTTTCGATCATTTCAGTGCTCTCTTTCCTGCAAGATGGGTTGGAGTAGGCTGTTTTCCTTCACCCTCAAAATGATGTTGCCTCGGTGTTTAAACGACGCTCATCGTGATGCAGAAGGATGGAGAAGCACGTCCTGATCGTCAGGTTCCTGAGGAGCAAGGTAATGTAAATCCTTGCGTCCCTCTTTATCCTCTTGGGCCTTATCTCTGGTGCAACTGCACTGCAGAGACCGCCCCTGAGCCACTGCAGGCAGTGAGTTAAAAATTCTGTTATATCAGTTCTCCTGCTCGCATGGTCTCTACTAGAGGGAAGGGACTTGCTCGCTTCGGTCAACGTATTGTGCCTGGAGTTCGGGCCGGCTAACTCTCACAAGCTGAGACCCTGACTTGGATTGTGCCCAAGGTTCCTACCTCTCCCGTAATAGGAGCAGGTGGTGAGGCTGCAAGCGCTGCCCCGGAGGAGGCAGATCCAGCCCTGGCTTTCTCTGTCCGTTCGCTTATAGCGGTTAGACGTGTACAGAACGCAAGCCATAGACCTCAGACCAGCTCTAGAAATATCTGTTAGGAATTTAGCAGAGAGGGAAGGCTGTTTCCAAGCAAAGTTGGCCACTTAGTGCCTACTTTCATTTCTGTAAAAAATTCCGAGATGCAACATGTCACTTAGCTGTTGAGCTCCTCTATGATGAGTGTAAAGTGCTCCGCCTGGGCGTTGACCAATATGCTTTGCTAAATCGATTCTAGAGTTGGGGGCTGGACGACACCTAGTTGAACTGCTGCGTCCCGTGGGCTCCCTTCTCATGAAGCCAGTTTCACCGTGAGCCCGGTTCAAGTGTCGGCTTGCTGCGCCATTCCCCTCCTATGGACTGGATACGTGCGCTTCTACTCCAGTTGAGTTCCCTTAAATCGAACCCTGTTGAGTTCCTCCATACCCTTCCGACGCCGGACGTGCGGAACGTCCTGTGTCAGGCCTACCACTCGTAAGCAGTGTGAAACCTGTGTTAGGCTGGGTCCATATGTTGCGGTCCCTACGGTGATACCATATGTGTATTCTTCCCCACGGCGAGCCCGTGTCTTCCCTCGGCAGAGTCTCTCTGCCGTCACTGTCCGGTGAGTCTCCCTGGCCTAAGCCCTGTCCTTCCCCGCCTTAAAATTGCGGGGGCATCAGGTGGCTTTTATCTAGGCACTGGAAGGTGGCAGCTTTAGTGGCGCTTTCAAAGGTTATCTCCATTCAGTCGACTACGTCTGACGTTATCAACTGAAAGGGAACGTCCTGGTTGCGTATGCACGCACTAGTTGCTTTTCGCTGAGGAGCCGAGCGTAACCCGGAGTCAGCGGTGGTCCAGCGGTAGTGGCAAGGGGACTACGTCCTCCGTTCCCTCCTTCAGAATTTTACAAGAATAAATGCAGTGGGGTTTACCACTATTGTAATGTTATACTAATGAAAAACAGTAATAGCTAAAAACACAAACTGCCACTAAAGGAGGCTTTCACACCGGAGGAACCTTTTCATAGTTAACATTAGACAGATCGTAAAGTAATGAACACAGAATGCAAGCTTAACGTTCCGTACGCATCTGAATTAGACTTTGATCAATCTTTTATTTTCAGACAGGACGCGGAATGCGCTGCGCTTTGAAACCCATTAATTTCAAGGACTTCCAAAGATACATAACAGCTACAAGTCGATTTTATCGTGTATTTTAGACATAATACTCCACGATGATCACATTACACAAAACTGAAATTGCACGTCAAAATAAAACATTGTCAATATTTTTTGAGACCCCCCAAAATTTCACGAATCACGTTTTCAGGGGAGCCCATGTCTTATTGGGGAGCTGAGCTCCCCCTAGCTCCCCCGTAGTTCGCACCCTGGTCAGAGGCAAGATTAAACCAACGGATAGTGTAAGAATCTATGTCAGTATCTGCTGCACCGGTAGAGGACTGGTTACTCCTTACAGCTCCTGTTGAGAGAAAAAAAAAAAAAAAAAAAAAAAAAAGTGCCATGAACATCTCCAACTTCCCCAGACTAATAAGCTCCTAATTGATAGCTCTTCAGTAATGTAGATAATTTAAGGGATAAACAGGTATTTCAATGATTTAAGTATTAATTTAAAGGGAAACATACACCGGCAAAACATCCATACCTGTGGCACCTGACGATACATTGAGGTTTTATTGTTTTGCCTGTATACAGTATGTTTGTCATGATCCTGGCTTTCTTTCTCCTTACTCTGTCTCCCCCTTCTGGACACATACATGTACACTCGCTGATTACCACACCATTCATCACGCACGCACGCATCTCTCTCATTCATTATGCTCACACATCTCTCTCATCACTCCCAGCTGTCTCCACTCTCCACTCGTTAGCATGTCATCCTTTCCACACCTGTTCTGTCTTTCTCTAATTATCTCTGCTTCTTTTACCCCTGCTTTCCCCTGTCTCTTTGCCAGATTATTTCAAGAGTAATACGTATGAGATCTCTGTGCACTTACCTCTCGTTCCTGTCTTGTCTCGTCCTGTGCTCTGTGGAGATTGTTCAGCCTCACTGTGTTTGCGACTAAGCGGTGCTTATTACAGAGTACCTGTCCAGTACCCGTCCACATGGTCTACTGATACCTGACCTCCTGTGAGTACCCGGGATGGCTGGCACCGCAACGGTGTTGTTTACCACCGAGATCGTTCTGCTGTCTGAACGGAGGATCTGTATTACTTTGTCATACTCGCTTCATTGGAGGACCTTCGTTTACATTCATTATTGAACTTTCTGTTCTAAATCCTCTGGACAACATTTTCTGTTTATTAAAGACTGTACTGCTGCATATCACTTTTGGGTCGTCCTTCTCTCCACATCACAATGTTTTTATGACTCTCAAAGTGACGGTAGCATTGACTTCCATTATAAGAATCACAGAGGACTACGGTTTCAGCTAAACATTTTTACTGTTAAACTGAAGAAGAAAAAAATACACCTACATCTTGAATGGCCCTAGAGTGAGTAAATTAACAGCAAATAAAAAAATGTGGGTGAACTATCCCTTTAAATTGATCAGAATCAGATATCACAAAAGTAGTTTTATGTTTGATGGGACTGAATTACTCAAGTAAGAAATTAATTTTAAGAAATAGTAATATCTTAGCCATAAATATTATTTAGGTTGTGAAGATGGTTTACGAAATACTCTAACACTCAACTTCTTGGTATTATATCATACTTACTGATGTAAAAATGTAAACGTTTCCAAACTTTTGGCAAGGTAAGTTACTAATAAAATCTCTTTTATAACGCAGCACATTTAAAAAAAAAAAAAAGTATAATAGTTCATAATAAATAGAAGCAGTTAAATTCGTCAATTACATATAATTGACCCTTCGCAAAGACCCGCCCCCCTTAGTTACTGTCGCTATGTCAGACAAGCTACGCCACTCTCACGCAGTGAAAAATACATCGCGGATCAGAGAGGAGACTGACAATACGCTGACAGACAGGACAGACCAGGTTACTTTTCGGTTACTTTTAATATTAAACAAAGTCTCACCTTTCAAATTTGGTCATTTTTAAAAAGAAATTTAAACAATAAATACCGTTTTGTGGCTCTTTAATGTGTCGTGACAGATCGCTGTAGAGCCTCAGTTAAAGCTGCTCCTGAACCAATCATCTCTTCCTTCTAGTTCATTTATAGCATCAAATAAACATGAATGAACATAAGAAGGAATGTTGTTTTAACCGCGGAAAGGCGTCAGTATATTCAGCTTTTCAAGTTCAAATCCTCCCATGTTAATCTACTAACTCTCCTGACTGCTTTGTCGGACAAAATGGCGGATGGCGAAGTATGATTGGTCAGATCACCTGTCAATCAAGCTCAATTACAATTACAGTCTTCTGGGCCATCTTCATGTTAGCATGCTCTCCTCTGATAACATTAAACGACAGCTGCGGTTAGAAGCAGAGTTTCTAGATTGCATGACGTGTTGCTTCCGTATTTTGAGCAAAATAAGCCAGCTGACATTCAGTACAACCTGTGTATTTTATTTAGAATACATACAAATGTCATTTACATCTTTGAGTTTGTCAAGATATTTAAAGTACCGTTTTTGAAGACTGTGCATGTGCGACCGTGCTCTACTATGTAAGAACGAGCCTATGATTGAATCTGGAAATAAAGCGAAATAAATGAGAAAAATTATAAATAGTCCTCAGATGCCATGTCTGTAATTTATATCAAAACATCTTGCATTAATTCGATCTCAAACAGTTCCATTAAAAGAAGTTATTACTCCACCACGTGCGTGACGTCATAACCCAACGTGGTTGAACGACCACTTTGCGACAATAGGCTACTGTAGCGACAATGACTTTTGTAGGGAACTTATTGACTCAAAGGGGGAATAATATTCATGAGATGATGAATATGCATTATCGTATACACAAATTAGATTATCCCAAATAGGGAATAGCTTAAACCTCACCGTATATGAATCATTAACACGATTGCTCGTATTAATTATTAATATAGGTCGGTAAAATCAGATCAATTATCAGGGTAAATTTTCATGTGATTCAAATTTAGTTTATCATGCACTCGTTCGTTTACCAGTCTGTAAACATCAAAAATACCCTTCCTGTGGCCACCAGAAATGATATTTTCGTGTAAGGCACTTTAGATATTTTAATATAAATCAAGTAGAGCTTTGTAACATAAGATCGGCATTTTCAGGGACTTCAAGTTTATAGAACAATGAGACGGATTCAATTCAAAAGATTATAGAGTTTAATAGTTTAATAAAACCAACTAAAGATTACATAAACTACTTAAATCACGCAGGAGTAAATATGCATAACAAAAACAAACAATTACAACGAAACAGAAAATGATTGCAGAGAGAGAGAGAGAGAGAGAGAGAGAAATCTTCTCAGGACAGAACAGTTCAAACAGTTACTTCAAAATGAGACCCAAAGGCTTTTAGGAAGTTCTAGACAACCTTAAAAACAGCATTCCATTTTAGATTATACTTGCATTGATATGGCCCCTTTTTGTGCAGCTGGTTTGAAAAGAAACGTAGGCTGATGTCCGGAGTTTCGTTCGGACGGAGGTAGATGTGTCGATCTCTTCAGCTCGTACGACAGATGCTTAATCTTAAATTCGTTTCGTTCGTGAGTGCACTGAACGAAGGAAAACTATCAACTGAGGTAGATAAACGGAAAGAAAAACTTAGATTAAAACGAAATTTAGAAAGCAAACGAAGAGCTATGGTTGGAGTTCTTGTTGAAGAAAAGGAACCTCTCTCTGGCGTAGGACTGCCCTGAAGGAAGTGGCGCTCCCGGTTTTGAAGGAGCCAGAAACACGCCTTCTAGCGCGCCTGATCCAATCGTTTGGGAGGAGGCGTGGTGGCAAACTTCTGTGTTCTGTGCATGTGCGAGGAAGGCCCTGTCCCAAATGGCACACTCCGGACTTGTGGACTTCCTCAGAGTCCACACTTCGGTGACGTCATGTAGTGCAGACCTATAGGGCCCTTAGCGCGAGTCCGCGAGGGCGCATTGAGAGGTATTTTTGGGACAGACTCGATCGTCACGCCGGAAACAGGAAGAAGGTCTCAGCTTAGACGTTGAAGCTGAATAAACTTAAAGGTCATCTCATCAGTCCCTTTATTAGAAAAATATCACAAAAATATCACACATTAAAAAAAATTACAGTCTTTAGCATCGAGAACAGGATTTATTTTATTTTCTCAAATCTTATGTCCATGTTAACTACACAGCCTGCTTTTACAGTTCTATAATTGTATATGCCACCTGGGCATTAGAATGTCATGGTTATGTAAATGATCAATACAGTTGTACATAATAATACATTAATGTTCAATTTTAACACAAAATTAAAATGTAAATGAGTTTAAGAAAAATGTATAGGTTTCACTATTCGATACTACGTTTATATGACTCAGTAAAGCGATGACATTCGTTTCTATTTATGTAATGAATCATAATGCGATCGTATTATTTAACACGCTATTATTATGTTTGATATATCAACCACTGGTCGATAATGTTTGTATAAACTGTAAGTAACAACTGGTAAAATGTACGCCTATATCATAAAGCCATGTTAACAGTCCGTGAGCGAAATCTCCTCCCATCCGTTTTCTGATTGGCATTTTGCAAGGATTTCTGGGTAGTTAAAGTGCGTGGAGCCTGCATCTATGCGGGCTTCGCGGAAGACCGCTTCAAGGGTACAAAGGGGGCGCTGCTGAGCACACTTCAGAGCGTTAAAATGCTAAATGGGACGGCCTACGGACTCGTAGACTCGGCGAGCACGCGCAATTTAAGTCCACGAGACCGAAAGTCCGCATGAAGTGCACCATTTGGGACAGGGCCGAAGATAAAACTTTAGTAAAAATACACTTCTAAATTAGTATTAATAAAAACATGCATCACAACGCATTTTGGGTTAAGGATTCGATTTTATTCGATTCCGCTGATTACAATCATACCAAGCACGGCATTCCTGCGAGCTGGTAAGATAACGATTACCTGATTCTTCGTGATTAAAGCATAAAGTTGATTATATACGATAAAGCTTAAAATTATAGCCCATGGGTCACATGGAGATAGTGAAAAACAACAATAAAACAAAACATTTCAATAGAATTAAAACGGTACTTTTAACCACACTTGGTCATGAGTGATTGTTTCTTTGTGTGTGTGTGTGTATGTGTATTCAGAGTGTTGTTGAACAGTCTGCGGCGTGGTGAACTCCGGCTCACCCCCTGCTGTTCTAGATGTATGTGCGTATTTGAATGGACAATGTGGAAGTGACAATGTTCGTCTTGTTATCGAAGGGAAACCCTGGGGAGTTCTCCGCGTGATCTTGAGCCAAATGCCTTTTGGTCACATGTGGTAAAACCGGACACTGCTTTGTGTATTCACTAGTAATTTAATCAAATGGCAGCCACCCATTTGCTGGTGTCCCGATCGGAGAACAGTGGAGCTATGTTTGTAGATTAGATTGTCAGTAATTGAATCAATATGGCAGAACTGGCCATCTGATTGCGGCTACAATACGGTTTCGGGAAACAGTTGTGACTAGCTAGTTGATTTCTTCAACGATGCATCGTACTATGATAGTAAAGCATCGAGTTACGTCATTGTACGGGAAACGCACCCCAGGACAGGTAAAGCGCGGCTGCCTAGTGAGCAGAGATGATATTATCAGATAGCTAAATGATTTTGAGACATATGCTTCCTTTAAGTTTCGTCGAGGGAGACAGATTCAAGAACAGAAAACACAAAGTGCTGTTAGAATCTTAACTTGGCACACTTGTTGCGGTGTCGCTGCAGTGTCTCTGTCAGCGCAGCGCGTTTTCTCCTGAGCAATTGAAATCAACGACTGTCACGACTGTTTCCCGAAACCATAGTGTCAAAAATTGGTCGTTCAACCACGTTGGTTAATGATGTCATGCAGTGGTGGAGTAATAACTACTTTTAATAAGTCTGATTGAGATCTTAATGCAAAATGTTTTGCTATCAATTACGGACATGACATATGAAGTCTATTTCTCATTTTTCTCAATTAATTTGCTATATTTCCAGATTCAATCAGGGGTGAGTTTCCATACAATGACGAAACTCACTGCTTCACTATCATAGTACGATGATGAGAAATCAACTAGCTAGTCACGACTTTCCCGAAACCGTATTGTCGCAAATTGGTCGTTCAATCACGTTGGTTAATGATGTCACGCAGGTGGAGTAATAACTACTTTTAATTAATTTAAGATCGAATTAATGGTAGATGTTTTGCTATAAATTACAGGCATGGCATCGGAAGACAATTTTGCTCTATTTCCCGACTCAATATAGGTCTTACGTGGTAGAGCACGTTCGCACATGTGCACTCTTCAAAAACGGTGCTTTAAATCTCTTGACAAACTAAAGGACGTAAATGACATTTGTATCTATTCTAAAAAAAAGATACAGATTGTAATGAATATCAGCTGGCTTATTTTGCTCAAGACAATGATTTATTGAGTCCACATGACATGCAAACAAGAAACTCTGCTTCTAACCACAGGTCGAGAGCTGTCGTTCAAACTACACAAATTTGCAAATGTTCGTTAGAACTATGTTTTCGGGAAACACCGAATCGTTGAACTTTGCTGGGGTGTGTTTCCTTCACAACGACATAACTCGCTGCTTAACTACCATAGTACGATGTAGCCTATCGTTGAATAAATCAACTAACTAGTCACGACTGTTTCCCGAACCTGGGGTGCGTTTCCCGTACAACGACATAACTCTCTGCTTCACTACTATAGTACGATGCATCGTTGGGCAAATCAACTAGCTAGTCACGACTGTTTCCCGAAACCATATTGTTGCAAAGTGGTCGTTCAACCTTGGGTTATGACGTCACGCATTTGGCAAAGTAATAACTTATTTTAATTAAACTGTTTGAGATCTTATTAATGCTAGATGTTTTGATATAAATTACAGGCATGGCATCTGAGGACTATTTCTCATTTTTCTCAGTTATTTTGCTTTATTTCCAGACTCAATCATAGGCTCGTTCTTACATAGTAGAGCATGATCGCACATGCAGTCTTCAAAAACGGTGCTTTAAATCTCTTGACAATCTAAAAGACATAAATGACATTTGTAGTAATTCTAAATAAAAGACACGGGTTGTACTTAATGTCAGCTGGCTTATTTTTCTCAAGATAAGGATTTATTAAGTCCTCATGCCATGCAAACACAAAACTATTCTTCTAACCACAGGTCGAGAGCTGTCGTTCCAACAAGAGCAGGGGTGTGTTTCCCAAAAGCAGCGTTAGCCAACTGTGGTGAACATTTTTATTTTCATTGATTTTAGTAGATTTAGCAAAGGAATGCCATATGAGTTCCTTATCTGTATCCTGGGAATGAGAACAGAAGGAAAACCTTGTTTTCTGTTATTATGTTTATACAGCTGGAAGGTATGTGTAAGACACTCAGAAGATGGTTGGGCAGTCACCTCTGACTTCAGAGGTGAGAAGACCCCTGGGGTGAGGAGGTCTTAAGGGTAGCCTTAAAGTTCCTTTTGTTCCTCTTGTCTAAACAACAATTGACTAGAGATAGCTTTGAAAAGAACACTATAAAACTGCCAGCCAACTCTTCCTCTGGGTCTCACACATTTCTGCAGCTTGACTGTGTGAGTGACTGAGTCCTATTCTTGCAAGAATAAATAATACTTTTAAAAGACAAGTCTTTTACGCAGTGATAATTGTTTAATAGAATTTTTGACACAACACCAACTGTTCGCAAGTTCCGTCGTTATCAGCATAGTTCAACTTGTCGGTGTTTCCCGAAACTATCGTTCCAACGAACATTTGCAAACGGCATCGCATCACTTGTGTGGCTGGAACGACAACTCTCGACCTGTGGTTAGAAGCAGAGTTTCTAGTTTACATGACATGTGGACTAAATAAATCCTTATCTTGAGCAAAATAAGCAAGCTGACATTCAGTACAACCCGTGCTTTTTATTTAGAATACATACAAATGTCAGCACCGTTTTTGAAGACTGCGCATGTGCGACCGTGCTCTACTATGTAAGAACAAGCCTATGATTGAGTCTGGAAATAAAGCGAAATAACTGAGAAAAATGAGAAATAGTCCTCAGATGCTATGTCTGTAATTTATATCAAAACATCTAGCATTAATTCAATCTCAAAAAGCTTCATTAAAAGAAGTCATTACTCCACCACGTGCGTGACGTCATAAACCAACGCGGTTGAACGACCACTTTGCGACAATACGGTTTCGGGAAACAGTCGTGACTAGCTAGTTCATTTCTCCAACGATGCATCGTAGGCTACTATGGTAGTGAAGCAGCGGAAACGCACCCCTGGGAGATATGACAATATTATCGTCGACGATGTCTCGCAAGTATTGCAATGGCGATTACAACAGTCTGTATCAAGACAATAATCGTCAATATAAAAAATGACATTTTACATAGCCCTATCGTTATACACATATTTTTTCACATGCAATAACATGAATGAAATATTTTTATAGGCTAGTGAGTAGGATTAGGAATAGAAAATCAATTCTTCTTGATGGCATTCTTTAAGCTCAAGACGAAAGACTAATGCATGAGCGCTGTTTCTGAGCTGTGCACTCATACAAAGCGTGCAAAGAGCCACCTCTCACATAGTGCCCGGACAAATACACACAGAATTATATCTCACAATCCTTCTAATTAATTTATAGCATCAAATAAACATCAGAAGAATTGTTGTTTCAACTACAGAAAGACATCAGTAGGTACACACCTTTTTTCAAGTTCAAAATATCCCCGTAAACAGTCAGTTTTGTCTTAAACGTTGACGAAAGAAAAACAGTAGGCCTGTGTCTATGGCAGTCTATACTCGCTGCCACCATTAATGTTGTTCAAAGAACAAAAGAAAAAGAAAATCACTCACTGAACTTTTGTAACTTTAATTAGCTCAATATTTTATTTGCCTGTTGTTCGGCGCTGACTGCTCTTACGGCAACATGAGTCTGTATGCGACCTTGAGATGCGTTCCCTCTCAAACATCATTTATCCTTACTTTCGTAATTTTGTTAAACATTTTTTTCTGGATTTCTTGATCTTTATATGATTTTTTTTTTATTCGTATGCTGTTCGTTTTTATACAATTTTGTTCTGCAGACGAAAAAAATAATCTATCCTGTTAAAGGAATAGTTCACCCAAAAATTTTAATTCTGTCAGCAATTACTCACTCTCATGTTGTTCAACCCCGTAAGACTTTCGTTCATCTTCAGAACATGAATTAAGGTATTTTTGATTAAATCTTCTTCAGGGATTGAAACTTGCCAGCCCCGAAAAGTTATTAAAGACATTGTTAAAATAGTCCAAGTGACTACAGTGGCTCAATCTTAAGTTTATCAAGCGACGAGAATACTTTTTGTGTGAAAAAACCCCCAAATAATGACTTTTTCAACTATTCATTTCCTTCTCTGTGGGCCTCGAGTGAGGTAACGCAGTGTAATAGCGTAAGCTTCTGTTGTTATATGACAGATAACAAATATATTATAGTTTGAATACAAGTTTAAAAACAGTGCTACACATTATTAGGAAATTAAACTTATTAAATCAGGCGATACCGCCAAAAAAAGAAAGCGAAACATCAGACTTTATGAAAAAAAATAGGCAAGACAGGCTATAACATCAACATTTTATAACATCAACATGCATTCACTATTCTATCACCAAATTGGGTTCTGTTCTGTTCAGTTGTATTTAACAGTTCTCGCGAAACTAAATTTGTTTCAAACACACACAGATGCAATAAGAACAGTGTGGAAATTAACAAACACTAACATAACATCAAAGCTAATGTTTTATGCTTTTAAGCTCAAACTAACCAAGGCAAAACCTAAAAACCATAAAGTGCAGCCACACTCAACATGACTTGTATTACCTGTGTATGTCCGTAGTGTTGTCTCCGGCAGGGCGTGTTGGGGGCGGGACTTGGGTAGACGATATAATCGGATATCGCAATATTTTTTAAGGCGATTATCTAAAATATTTTTTACATATTCCCCAGCCCTAGTTCCAACCACTCAACTTTGCGATGCTGTTGAACAATGATGATGAACAGGTGGGTAAATGAGGGAGTGAGTGCAGGTGTGAAGACAAGAAGGATTCTGGGAAGTGTAGTGCAGACGAAGACAGACTGGTGCAGACGATACTGTGACAAAACTAACGTCTTTGGTTACGTATGTAACCCTCGTTCCCTGAGTAGGGAACGGAGACGTTACGTCGGATGACGACGAATGGGGTTTCGCTTAGAGTATTACAAAACGAGCCAATGGCAAGGAAATGCCATGGGTCTGCGGAATTTGCATGACGTAACTCCGCCTCTCCTCGTGGGTATAAAAGGAGGACGCCGGCAACATGCAGATATGTTTCTTCGCTGAGGAGCCAAGACTGAGCTCAGGCGATCCCCGCGGTACAGCGGAAAGTGGCAGGCAGACATAACGTCTCCTTTCCCTACTCAGGGAACGAGGGTTACATACGTAACCAAAGACGTTCCCTTTCGTTGTCACTCAGAGTTACGTCGGATGACGACGAATGGGGTTACCAGTCTAATCACGCCACCTTCTCAGCTGTCTTCCAGTGCCCTGCGTAAATCGAGATCCCTGTCGTAGACTGGATGAAGGACTCCATTTAACACAGGAATACCAAGGTACACTGGGAAGCATATCCCAAGCTTAGGGGAAGTATGCAATTAATGCCAACCCAGAGGGGGGGGGGGACTTAGAGAATACACATATGACCCGAAGGATGCATATGGAGAACACTGGGGTGTCCAGCCGCAGGTGGAATATTTCAACCCCAGGGGTGGCAAGGTGGCTTGCCAAGGGAAAGACACATGCTCAGAGAGGCTTACAGTGGAAATACACATGTGGGGGTCGCTCAGGGGAGGGACCAAGCACACGGGAGGCACCTAACCGACGCGCAGGCAAAAGACACTGGCGTCGACGTCAGGAGTGCTGGAGGAACTCAGGGCTTTCGGGGAAGCTCACCTGAGGAGAATATCACACGTATCAAGTCCGTGGAGTGGAATGGCGATCAAGCGAAGACACCTGAGCGGGTCCGGTACTAGCTAGTTGAAGCGAGTACATGGAAGGACACTGGCTCCACTTGGAGATTATAGAATCTAGCGAATGTGTTAGGTGTCGCCCAGCCTGCAGCTCTGCAGATGTCTGTTAGCGAGGCGCCATGCGCTAGAGCCCAAGAGGACGCCACACTCCGGGTGGAGTGGGCAGTCACACCAAGGGGGCACGGTCGACCTTGCTGCTGGTATGCCAAAGCAATGGCGTCCACTATCCAGTGAGACAACCTTTGCTTGGAGAGAGCCTTTCCCTTCAGCTTCCCACCATAACAGACAAAGAGCTGGTCTGAGGTCCTGAAACACTGCGTCCTGTCTACATAGGCGCGGAGAGCGCGTACTGGACAGAGCAGTGCCAAGGCTGGGTCTGCCTCCTCCGGGGGCAGCGCTTGCAGGTTCACCACCTGGTCCCGGAAGGGAGTGGTGGGAACCTTGGGCACGTATCCAGGCCGGGGTCTCAGGATCACGTGAGAGTAAGCCGGCCCGAATTCCAGGCACGCTTCGTCAACGGAGAATGCGTGCAGGTCCCCTGCCCTCTTGATGGAGGCCAGTGCAACCAGGAGCGCTGGCTTCATTGACAGGAACTTAAGCTCGACTGATTGCAGGGGCTCAAAGGGAGCACTCTTCAGGGCAGTTAGAATCACTGAGAGGTCCCAAGAGGGAACGAGAGGAGGGTGAGGAGGATTCAGTCTCCTGGCTCCTCTCAGGAACCTGATGACCAGGTCGTGCTTCCCCACCGACTTACCTTCGACGAGGTCATGGTGTGCGGCAACATCGACCTTCAGGGTGGAGGGAGACAGCCTTCGCTCCAACCCCTGTTGAAGGAAGGAAAGCACAACGCTGATCGAGCATCTCCGGGGGTCTTCTCAGTGAGAAGAGCACCAGTTGACGAAGAGGTTCCACTTCAACGCATAGGCGTGTCTCATGGACGACGCTCTAGCGGAAGTGATGGTAGCCACCACCGCTGGTGGTAGGGTACTCAAACCTGCCTCGAGCCGTCCAGGAGCCACACGTGGAGGCTCCAAAGATCGGGGCGAGGGTGCCACAGGGTGCCCCGTCCCTGAGAAAGAAGGTCCTTCCTCAGAGGAATGGGCCAAGGAGGTGCTGTCGCGAGGAGTACAAGTTCGGGGAACCAGGTCCGGGTGGGCCAGAATGACCTGCTCCTCGTCCTCCCTGACCTTGCGCAGTGTCTGCGCAAGAAGGCTCACTGGGGGTGACGAGTCGTGAGAGGCAAGCAGATCTATCTGTGCGTCCCCGAACTGGTCCCAAATCAGCTGAACCGACTGAGGATGGAGTCGCCATTCTCCAGGGAGGGGCTGAAGCCGTGAGAGCTCGTCGGCTGCACAGTTCAGAGCTCCGGGAATGAAAATGGCTCGAAGTGACCTCAGATGCTTCTGACTCCATAGGAGGAGGTGGCGAGCGAGTTGTGACATACGGCGGGAGCGTAGACACCCTTGACGGTTGATGTACGCTACAGTAGCGGTATTGTGTGATCGGACTAGTACGTGTTGACCCCTGAGCAACGCCCGGAAGTGGTGCAGGGCAAGGCGTACTGCCAACAACTCGAGGCAATTGACATGCCATAGCCGCTGGGGTCCTGTCCAGGAGCCCGCAACAGCATGTCCATTGTAGCTCCTCTGTAGCTTCAGCTGAAACACGCGGGCCACCAGAGGGTAGACCCGCGGGAATCAACTGCTCACTAGCGGGCACCGTCATTGAAGAGGGGGGCTGGGGTCACGGACACATAGTCGGCGCCTTGTTCCAGACCGTAACCCTCAGGTAACCCTGGCCACCCGCCGCAGAGCGGGGGGTGGATGAGGGGACTCTTACTCTTGCGAGTTCACTGAGTCTCGACCTTAATGATGCGATGGTCATGTTCCCACAGAGAGAACATGAGTCATCCACGAGCGCTGCTCTAGCATGATCAATGCCCAAACATACTAGACAACGCTCGTGCCCATTAGAGTCCGATACCAATCTGCTGCAACCAGAAGTACACGAGCGAGGCATCTTTACAAAGACGTAAGCTCTTTTTGTGAGAAAACTCAAGTGTTGAAACACCCGGGGAGACACGCACTGTCTGGCAAATCACTGCAGCAGATAAGCAGGAAGCACGCGCTCGCCGAAGATCGCCGTCACACCAACACTCGAGGTACTCGTTTGTAAAGCTGACAATTCAGAGATGGCTTGTGGAGAGAAGAATAAACTTGGCTCCGAAGCGAAAACATATCTGCATGTTGCCGGCGTCCTCCTTTTATACCCACGAGGTGGGGTGGAGTTACGTCATGCAAATTCCATTTCCTTACCATTGGCTCGTTTTGTAATACTCGAAGCTCATAGGCTTTCTAAGGGAAACCCCATTCGTCGTCATCCGACGTAACTCGGAGTGACAACGAAATGGAACCCCGGATTTCCACCAACTGCGGGACGGCTGCGGATCGGCTCCGCTGCGTGTCGGCTCCGTGCTCCGCCGTCCTTCAATACCTACCAGATCGGGATTTGTTGCGGAACGGCTGCGGCCATGACTGACAGCTGAAGTCGCGAATTTACGTATGATCGCGCGATATAACAGGATGTAGTTTCTATAAACATAACCACAAAACCAGCAACAGTTTGTTTCCATCCAGAGGAGTAGAGGAGAAACAACTCTGTGCTGACCTGCTGATCTCCCTTTTTAGTGGAGATTATTGTGATTCTACCATGGGTAAGCACAATATTTATAATTATATAATCAACTTATAAAATGCTAAATGTTTAATTTGGAGTCCTTTTTGAATGTATTGGGAAAGTAGTAGGCTGTGTAAATAAAGTTAACTATTGTTCTTGTTGGAAAAGGAAAAAGTATATAAAACAAAATCTCCGCCCATTATGACGTTTTCAGGGTGTAGTGCAGGGAAATACGATCCGCCGTGATCACGGGGTATTTTATTTTGAAAATTACTGGATGTTTTATTTTGTTTCTGTGCTCGACTTCCTGCGGCGCTCTCCGGTATCCGGCAAAAATAGAAACTCTGCGTATCTGCTCCGGAGGGCCGCGGTAGCCGGAGCTGGGGCGGAGTTGGAAAGCAGCCGTTCCGCAGTCAGTGAAAATACACACATTGACTTTAATGGAAACCTATTGACTCCGCCGCCATTCCGGAGCGGATCCGCAGCCGTTCCGTAGTTGATGGAAAATCGGGGTCAGGGATAATAGTATATTGCAAGAGTATTAGGAAAGGAAGAACATACTGAAAACATATCTGTAAAACTTCCTATATCCTAAACAGAATTTTGTAACAAGTCTTTTTAAGCTTTGGGGCAGCAGGGTATGTCAGATATAATTTTAAAGGAAACTTAACATTGCCACAGGCTACAGCACTGAAAAATCACCAAAGATTCAAAAACTTTGTAAATCAAATTATTACATTACAAAAAAGTTTGAGAACCACTCCTCTAAGTTGAAACAGAAGAGCAGTGATTAACCTGATTCTGGTGCAAGATCTAGAACTCAAATATTAAATCTCAGTGCGGAATCTGACAGTGGTTCTCTTCATCTTCTGTTTGTAGACTTCATCAAACTGTTCATTTTGTGCCACTTTGAAGTGACATTTCCAGTCTCCGACTTTACCTTTTGGAACACAAATAACAAGAAGAGAAAAGCAAGTCAAAGGACAGAACTCAGAAGGAGATAATTCGATTATTCAGCAGTTTATTAACCTTTCCACATGAAGGGTGAGATCTTGAAGTCCATGAAAGGGAGTGTGTCATGGTTGATCATTTTGTTCTGTTTCATGGCATCAAACTGAACACCTTTTAATATTTTCTCCCTTTCTTCGACTGAGGTGGACAAACCCAAGAAGGAGCTCAAACGTTCCACCTCACGTCCAGTGTCCTGGAAAGACCAGGAAAATACACACTTTAGCCACATTTAACACTGATTTTACACTTGATAAAATTGTCACTTTGTGAATTTAACTTACTTCAACCAAATCCTCATAGAACAAGTACAGTAGGTTTGAATATGTCTGTTTTTTCTCCCACCATCCACTGACATGATCATACCAAGGACCAAACACATCTGGCAGGAAATTACTGATGTTAAAACAAAACCTCCAAGACAAAGTTCTTGATTGATAATGTAGGGGTTGTAATTCAGAAATGAAATATATTTACATTCTCAATGTTATATTTATAACATCCTTTTTAATCAAGACATTAAAATTATAGATTGCACCCAAGCTGTGATTGATCAATCTACTTACTTTTCCCTTTCATGAATTTCTCTATAAAGCTGTTCCAATCTCCTGGTTCAGGCTGTACCATGTTCATTCGATCAAAATGAAAATAGGAAACTGCATTGTCTTTTGCATTACGTGCTACATACACAATCTGGAATAAGTGAAAGAAAAAAACATATTATGACATAACGCAGGACTTGCTATGATATAGGCCTATGTTGTATTATGCAAAACTATCCAGAGAGTTACAATTTCATTACATTACTTTCAGAACTAGTATACTTCACTTTATTAAAGCTGCAGTGAGTAATTTCTGTTCCACCAGCAGTACCAAACGTAATTCCTTGCATAGTTATTATTTCCAAACAGGTTTCACAAACACCTGCCATTTGTCAATTTGTCTATAGAGTAGATAGTATTGAAAGTGGCTTGCTGGTTAAGGACTTGTTGAAGCAATATTTTGGTAGCCCTAAAGAGCAACATTTACACAACATTTACACTTTTCAGAGAACTCCACTAACTCAACTAAGTTTTAGATTAGTTGCTTGGAAATATTATGGATTATTAGAAACCTCAAGACATAAGCAAGGCTCTCATTGATCACATTTATTGAAAAGGTAGTTTCAAAAGCTATTATTTTCAATCTAAATGAAGACAATATCCAAATAAAATGTCAGATTTTGGCAGATATGATTACATTTCATCAACTATTCTAGCAGTCAAAAGACCCGCAGTACTTTACCCTTGAGTTCTGCTCCCAGAAGGATTTGGGTACAAACTGAACAGGTAAGTGAGTTTTGATGAGACGAGGAGAGGTGGGAAGATTATCAGCCATTTCTGTTCCTGTAAATGATAATTAGATGTTGTTTAAAAGTGTCATTACCATTGTGGTTATGCCAAAACCCATTTTAGTCCTTGGAACAATTTAAAATTTACATTTCAACATTTTAAATTCCAGCAGTATATGAATCGATGAAAAGGTGAAAAGTTCAAAGAATTTGGGTTACTTTTATTCTGATGGTCCACTTTAGACATTCTACTAACTATATTTAACTTTGCAACTACATTTCAACTAACTCCCATTAGTGTATGGACTGTAGTAGACTGTTAGGCTTAGGGTAGTTGCATGTAATTGCAAAGTTACTCATAGTCAGTTAAAAGTCTATTGGGGAGCAGCCAAATAAAGTGTTAAGCCTGGTTCACACGGCAGGATAATTAGGCCGATTTACCCCTTCCGACAATCTTAAGTATGCTCCGATTATGGTAAATAATCTGATCAGATATTCCTGCCATGTGTGGTGTGTTAAGAGTGCTCTCGTCTGTTCGGAAGGACGTCGGGACCGCTCCGATCTCAAATCGGGGATATCCAACATGTTGGATTTTTTTGGCCCGATTCAAATCGGTTCGTGTGTAATGTGTTGATTTTGCCGTGTGGCTGCGCACCACACACTGTACGACCAAAACTGTTAGACCCGTGATTTTTTATCGCCGTGTGTGGGGTCTCTCAGGTTTGTAAAATCGGCCGACAATTTTAAAATCGTCCCGTGTGAACCACGCTTTAGCAGATATTAAGCAGACTGTTGTAGCAACAACGAGAATGAACCAAACACACTTGAAGCTTTTAGGTGACTGTTCATACATAATCCCACAAAGAGTCTTCAAATTCCAGAATCAAATCACCAGACCCAGAGCAATAGGCTCCGGAGATTCTGCAACCGGAAGGACCTTTTATTGTTTAACTAAAGGAAGAACGTTGTCAATGTTTTATAATTTGGCAAAACAGATCTGTTCAGAAATGGTGAAACAAGAGGCCCTAACAAGAGGTCACCTGACCCCTGTGACTAACAGACTACGTCTTTCTTGAGGACCAAGGTCCCATGACAGAGATGTAAAACAGACTTCCCCCTTCTGGAAGACCTTTGAATGACCTCATTGTTGAGACCTCTTAAAAACCACAGAGACAAGAGACTTTTCATATAAAAATGCATACAATCATCACAAAACAATTCTTGACGCACTTATAATCAAACATCGTTCAACTACATAATTCTATATTGTGTCTATGACCCCTGTATGTGTCTATTATGCTTAATCACATATAAGTCATCTAATTGTTGTAACTATTACCTGTGTGAATGAAAGTGTATCGTGTCTCCTATCAATGCGACCACATATTCTTAATTCAGACGATGGCTTGATTGAAATCTGTGTAAAAATGTTTATGTTCTTAAAATGGAAATTATGTCTAAACTGAATCCTCTGTTCGAGCTGATGAGTAAGCAGACCACAGATAACACATGATTCACAAAGAGAGAAGGGGGGGGTAGAAAAGACCCCCTTCTCAAATAAGCATATAGTATCTTATTGTCCGAATTCCAAATTCCTCCAGGAGGCGGGACAAAACATTGGAGTTTAAAACCTTAGACCCGAACAGGACTTTGGTGGAATAATGCGCTAGAAGAATAGAACAGAAGTCGAGCGGGCTCTCTCTCGAAAAAGGTCTCGGCAGAACAACAAGTCGGGTGGAGCAGACGATGGTTATAGTAACCATGTAGACGCGTAGAGACAAAGAACCCAAATTAAGATCAGAAGAACGGGTTCAACGGCTTCATTCAAGCCATCATCATCTACTCAATTTTCTTTCTTTCCTAAGTTTTTCTTTATTTTCTCGTTAAAAGTCTCTGTTCTAAGTTAAGTTTTGCTGCAAAGTTTCGTTTTAACGTTTCAACTGCAAAACCAGCTTCCAACTTCAAAGACTTTCATTCATCCGCGCCAACACACCACGTGACTGGCTGTCCAAGATCTATCCAGGCACGAGAAGATCAGCCAAACGAACGGACCGGGAAACCCCCTTTACGACGAAAAAGGAATCCCCAAAAGCAACGCAAGGACAAGCAAGTAGCCTCCAGACTCTTAGCTGAACTGGTGTATATTGATAAAATTGCATAACCCGCCTAAGAAACGATAGAAGGGTTAAATTAATGATTGATGGTTCGTTCAGGTCATGTCTTATAAGTGCATATAGAAACTTGGGATTTCACCATCTCACTCTAAAAACTCATTTCTTTCCTCACTCTTCTTTCTGCAACTGGTATGAATGTATGTGTGCGTGTGTTTGTGTTAGATATTAGTTTCATGTTCTAGGATAATCAATAAAGTCTTGTTTAAAGATAATTGTCTTGTGTTATGTGCTTACAGATTTATTGTCTTGAACTGCGATCTAAAGCTACCTATGCTTTTACCCTTGAATTATTTCTAAATTTAGCTGTTAGCTAATCATACTATTGATTCTGCTACAGTAAATTCTGAAAATAATTAAACTTAATTATTGATCATAATCCATTATGAATAATAATTAGTTATATTTATACGGGCGTATAAACGCTACACTGTCTACTATTCCTCTAATGACTGCTTGATATGTAGGTGCAAAGCTACTTATAGTTATAATAATAATGTTACATTTCTATAGAGCTTTTATCTGCACTCAAAGCACTTTACATATGGTAGGGTGTATATACAGTATAGTATATAAACCTTAAGATAAATAATTATGTACTTAATTTTGAAATTAAACTTATATATATATCAAATGAGTGTGAAGTTATTATTTGCAGTTCAAAATTTCATCCATAATTAAGTTTCAAAGTTTAAACTTAATTATGGATGAAATTTTGAGCTGCAAATAATAACTTCACACTCATTTGATATATATATATATATATATATATATATATATATATATATATATATATATATATATATATATATATATATATATAGATATATGTAGATGTATGTAGATGTATATATATATATATATATATATATAGATATATGTAGATGTAGATAGATGTATACATATATCTATGTATATATATATATATATATATATATATATATATATCATTTGATATATATATATATATATATATATATATATATATATATATATATATATATATATATATATATATATATATATATACATAGACATCCTTATTATAAATAAATATATATAACATCCTTTGACATGCAATTTATCCAAATGGGCTCTATGCACGGCGGTGCATGACGTATTTCCGGTGAAATCTAAAGGCTGATTTATACTTCTGCGTCGGACCTACGCCGGAGCCTCTACGCCGTAGACTACGCATTGGTTTTAATTTATACTTCTGCGTCGTTGTCCGCGTTGATGCACGCAGAGGGAGCATGTGAAACCCGAGGGAGCGGTTTGAGCAGACCAATCACAGCGCTTGCGTCCGCGTAGAATTGACGCGTTGTTACATTTTTGGAGAGGTGCACGTCAGGGTACGCGCGCTACGCACAGCCTACGCCGTAGCTACGGCGTAAGTCCGACGCAGAAGTATAAATTGGGCTTAAGGATGCTGGATTACTTCCGCCGATCGTAGAGTGCTGCTATACCGAGAACTTAAATGGGCTTCTATACTCTTTGGCTATACACTAAAGGAACGTTAGTCACAAAAACAGCAACCTCTCATTTTGTTTATGCTTATTTGCTTTATTTTAAATAAAAATAACTAATATATATATAATGACATCTAAACATATGAAAGTATCGTTTCAAAGACGGGAGGACAGCACCTCTAGCCACCACTGCTGTGTGCCGCAGTGTACAGCATCGGCTAAATATGACACATTTCTCAGTTTCCACACGTTTCCTAAAGACAAGGAAATACAGAAGAGATGGATAGTTAATATAAGACGAGACCATTTTACAGTTACAAACCAGACAAGAGTGTGTAGCCGACATTTCCAAAGTACAGACCTGATCGAGCCGCAAACGGCAACCGGACGCAGACGTCTGAAGAATGGAGCTGTCCCGATGCTTTTTCATTGGAACAACTTCAGTCTTCCAGCCCCACGGACTGGAGTTTGGGAAAGGGTAGACCGACCAAACACATACATATTGCATACCGAAGCCCCCTCTATGGATGTGGAATATTCGGACCACGACTATTGCTCCAGTGCTGAGCCTGCTGCCCTGGATTTGTTCCTGGACCACACTGAAGATCAAAGTGCGGAAATAGCGAGGCTGCAAAAACGAATTGAGGAGATAACCCTCAGCAGCATGTTCTGTTTGGAGCGGTTTGCTGCCTTCGATGATGACATTAGGTTTTTCACAAGGTAAGCACAAATTAATTTTCCTTCACCTAACCACATGTACTGCAGGAGTGACCAACAACAGTAATCTCATGCAATCCCTCTCTTGCCTATGGCAAGTTCCAAAGGACAGAATATGTTACACACCGATATGTGTATTATTCTGTAAACGCTGGCATTAGGATTTTTATTCTATCTCATAATATGTTGTTGTATTAATGGGAATTACAACTAGGATGCTAAAAAATCTGCAATTTAAAACGGTCTATGGGCACTTAACATATCATCAAATAAAATATGGGTTGACAATAACACTTTATTTGACGGTGTCCCGGTTAGTGTAATTTTATATTTAAGTACTGAGTAATATTAATTAACTAGATGTACTTACTGTAGGGTTAGGTGCATGTAATTATGTCTAATTTATAGTTATCACTATAATAAATACATGCTAAATCTGTACATTTAGTAACACATTAAAATAAACTGTTACTTAAATACTGTATGTCCCACAGGTTTGCAACTCATGGCCACTTAATGGCCTTTTGGAGGCAGATAGAGCCAGCAACAGGCAAGATCGTGCGCGTGACAAGAGCACGGACTGCAGCCAAGACAGATGAGGTTCCTCACACTGCCAATGCAACGGTACATGTATTCTGAAACATTTAATATGATTAAGATATCTTTTTGTTTTACAATCAAACTTTCTGTGCCAGTTATGGTGTTTGTGTAATAGTAATAAACTAGAATGTACATTTCCAGAAGAAAATGTGAAGTGGTGCTTGCAGTGGCAAAACTCGCCACACGGTTGCTAGAGTGTGGTACATGATTGCATACGAACCAACAAACATGTCTGTATGATGTTTTGGTGCTGAGATATGGCTTATTCATGTGTTCAGGTGGTTGCTAGGTGGTTGCTAGGGTGTTCTGAGTGGTTGCTATGCGGTTGCTAGGGTGTTTTGGGTGGTTGCTAGGGTATTCTGGGTGGTTGCTAGGGTGTTGTGGGTGGTTGCTAGGGCGTTGCTATGGTGTTCTGGGTGGTTGCTAGGTGGTTGCTAGGGTGTTTTGATTGGTTGCTATGGTGTTGCTAAGCGGTTGCTAGGGTATTCTGGGTGGTTGCTAGGGTGTTGCTAGGATGTTCTGGGTGGTTACTGTGAGGTTGCTAGGTGGTTGCTATGGTGTTTCTAGGTGGTTGCTAGGGTGATCTGGGTGGTTGCTAGGGTGTTCTGGGTGGTTGCTATGATGTTGCTAGGTGGTTGCTAGGGTATTCTGGGTGGTTGCTAGGATGTTACTAGGTGGTTGCTAGGGTATTCTGGGTGGTTGCTAGGCGGTTGCTAGGGTATTCTGGATCGTTGCTAGGATGTTGCTAGGTGGTTGCTAGGGTGTTCTAGGTGGTTGCTATGGTGTTGCTAGGCGGTTGCTAGGGTGTTCTGGGTGGTTGCTATTTGTTGCTAGGCGGTTGCTAGGGTATTCTGGTTGTTGCTAGGTAGTTGCTAGGGTATTCTGGGTGGTTGCTATGGTGTCACTAGGTGGTTGGTAGTTGTCACAGATGGTTACTATTGGAGTTCTTAACACTTTCTTGGCATGATTTAGCACTTACCTAATCGCTATTAGCATGTACCTATTCACAGCTAGCATGTGTAGCATGTTGGAAGCCCTGTTTGCTAGCATGAGTCAAAAGAGCCAAACCCCATCTCTGTACGATGTTCTGGTGCAGAGATATAGGTCTTGCAAAATGGTTGCTTGGGTACTCTGTTTGGTTGCTAGGGAGTGACTTGGTAGCGGTCAATCATGAAACTCCAAAGTCTGATTGTCAGTGTGAATGATATAAACCAACCCTCATCTCTATACGATGTTCTGATGCAACGATATATGTCTTGAAAAATGGTTGCTAGGGTACTCATTTTGGTTGCTAGGGAGTTGCTTGGCAACTGTCAATCATGAAACTCCAAAGGCTGATGGACAGTGTGAATTATATAAACCAACCCCCATCTCTATAAGATGTTTTGATGCAGAGATGTAGGTCTTGCAAAATGGTTGCTAGGGTACTCTGTGTGGTTGCTATGGAGTTGTTTGGCAGTTGCCAGTGATGCATCTCTAAAGGCTTCTTGTCACTATGAATGATATAAACCAACTCCCATGCCTCTGTGACATTCAGAATGGAAGATATCTCTCTTTGGATTTTGGTTGCTAAGGTGGTCGACAATGGTTCCTAGGGAGGGGCTAAGAAGTGTTGATGTGATTCATGATTGGCTGTTTGGTGCCTCGAGTCAAACGAGACCATCCTTGTGCTTCTATGACACTTCTATCCAGAGATATTCCTTTGATCTCTTTCATTGGAAGTCTATGGGAGTTGTTGCTAAGGTGCTCTAAATGGTTGTTAGGGCGTGGCTTGATAGCTTCACACTGATCCTGAGAGACTGATTGGTCCTCTGAGTAAAATGAGCCCGCCCCCTTGTCTCTATGATACTGTGATCCAGAGCTTTGTTCAATACAAAATCCCAATGCAATTTACCATAGTAGGAGAAACGCATGCGTTTCATGGGACGGCCTTCGCCATAGTAAGTCAATAGGAAACTTTGGGGGCCTCTTGTCCCCCAGGGGTGCAACTTTTACCCCATTGTGAGGTATGTTCTTACAGAGCCTGCCAGCCTCTTCAAATGTGGTAAATTACAAGTTTCTGAGAAATCATTGGTCAGTGCTACGAGTCGTCAAAGTTTGTGGCAATGTTAAGTCTATGGGATTTTTTTTACCCAATGATTTGCCCCTGGGGCAAACACCGTACCCCCGATCGGTAAGAAAACTCACAGCACACCTCTCCTCAATAATCCGCACAATTTGACGCCTCAATCAGGGGTCTGTGATGTCGGCGTGTATTTTTTAACAGATGATTACTATGGAGTTTTTAAAAGGAGTTTTTATAGAGTTTTTATAGAGTTATTTAGTATGGCACTATCGCCCTATACTATCGCCCACGGTTGCTAGGGTGCTGTAACTGGTTGCTATGGTGAGGCTATGAAGATTTTAGGCCATTGCTTATTGGCTGCTGGCTAATATAAATCCTCTGAGGGAGAGAGAGAGGGAGAGAAACGCAGGGGTGTCAGGCCCTTTGTGTCTGTGTGTGTGAAAAAGTCGGTTGGGATTTGAATTTCTGAACATTCCGCAATGTTAAGTCAATGGGATTTTTTTGGCCGCTTTTTCGTCCGCTGTGCGAACATCGTACACCCGATCGCTTAGAAAAGTCATAGCACACCTCTCCTCAATGAGCCGCACGATTTGACGCCTCACTCAGGGGTCTGTGATAAACGGTGCGGGACGAGTTACGCGCCAAACTTTGTGTGGAATAATTTTTGCAAGATAACACTAGTGTTGCCTTGCCTTTGGCAAGCACCACTAATAAAATATATTTTCTTCATTTCAGTCTCTTCACCCATGGATGAGTTTTTCCTTTTTATGACATATCTGTCATTGGGTCTGGTGCAGAAGGATCTGGCCCACAGATTCAGAATCCACCAATCAACTGTAAGCCGCATAATCAACACATGGGCTAACTTTCTATACACTGTGCTTGGAGCTGTGGGCATTTGGATGGATGAGGAGACTGTCAAAGCTCACATGCCAGATGTTTTTCAGTCTTACTCTGATACACAAGTGTTTTTGGATTGTACTGAACTGCGGTGCCAAACACCAAACTTTCTTCTCCTTCAGAGCGAGGTATTCTCTAACTACAAATCTCACTGCACTTTCAAAGGGTTGATTGGGATGGCCCCTCACGGTGCTAAAACCTTTGTATCATAGGCGGAGTTTGACATTCGAGCCAGGGGGGGGCAAAAAAAAAAATCATTGTAGCAGCTGGGACCTGCATGGCCTATCAATTGGGGAACTCAGCACTGGCACATATGGACAAAACAAAAATGCTAAATAAACACATTTATTTTTAACCCAAGAAAAAACAGTACAACAATACAATCATATTTGTAAACAGGTAGAACTTCGCATAAACAGCCACTTGACTTCGCATCGCATCTTCGTTCGGACCAGTGCACGAAGTGGGGCGGTACACTTCTGCATTTTACTCTTAAGCGTACCAGCACTTTTCTTGCGTACAGCTACTTTTCGCATGTAGCCGGTACTCTACCACTGACAGAAAAAGCGTCAGTGTCAAGCACGTTTCACATATAGGCTACTCCATTTGCAGTGCGTATCTGGTGCGTATTTTTTCCGCACCCGTGTTAACAGGTTCGAGCTTTCACACTGCGCGCGGATGCGGTCCGGCGATCCGTTCGAGGAGCGGTGCGTATACAGCAGTGCAGCGATCGTTTCCACACAGAGTCTATTTCTGCTGCGCTGCACGTGCTGAATTAAAGATGCAGCGCATGGTTCGTGGTCAAAATGAACACAGATTGACATGAAAATATAATAATCTTACCATAAATGCATTTAATTAAATAAAATGTAGGCTAGTAATCTATGAAGGTATTTTTGGTGCAAAACTACTGAACGCCTGTGACAGTGAAATTTGTAGTTGTAGAGAATAGCCACACATGTGTATCAGTAAATTTGAAGTCACAGAGAGAAATGCATTAAGAGTTGCAAACTTGTAGACTTTTTTTTCACTCCCACAAACACAACACAACAGTTACACCTTCTCAAATTCTTCATTGCAGGTGCACAAATCCTATTCTACAAATCACAAATTAATAAACTCGTGCGCTCACATTTTTGCTACTATTGCTGCAGTGAATATGGTGCAAAACGCATTTAAACACCCGCATCAAAAAATGTGAAGTCACGGAGAAATTTTGCTCATCCGCTAATCAGTATGTGAATTCATCCAATGAGAGTTGCACACTTGTAGAATATTTTCTCACAAATATCTTGTATATTTTTCTAGCACAAACACAAGTACATAACTACAGCTGCTTGAATCTGCTGCGACGAATCTCAAACACTGTTTTTCGCTTTCAAGTGACAAGTTTCGCGCGCTCTCCCTTTTGCACCATATATCTCGTTAAATGTGGAGCAAAACTGACTTGTGCATCTGTAGAAGCAGTGGGCGGAGCCAACATGAATATTCATGAGTTTCCCGGGCATGCGCGTGGAACTGCTCATTTTAGTTCACTCAGAGGTTCACTCCTCGTTTCACTCAGCAGGTTTAATGGGTTATTTCAAAAAAGGTAAATATAGATTCAGCGCGAACTTAAACTACAATTGTGCATTGTTTCGTAAAGTTAATAATATTTTTATTAATTTGCACGTTTTTTTGCATTCGTCAATGACTGAATGATAGCAGGCATTCACTTCGTGTAGGCCTATAAAGTACAGCAAACTTCAACTCGTTCATTTCGTTGTGCTTTTCCTTTGTACATTGCAATGATTTAAAGCTGTCTTTTGTTGTCATTTGTTGAATGTCACTGCAATAAAAAATATTAAAAAAAATTTACAAACAAAATATAAATTTACAAAAAAATATCACAGGTTCCACTTTTACTGTAAAACCAGAAATTCCAGAACACCTGAATGATTACAGCAACACTTATTTCCAAAAGAAGAGCAGATATAGAATATTCCTAAATACATTAACCATTACCATTTAATTTATTTATTGCTAAGCTCTTCTGATACCTTACCTTATGAAGCTTTAAAACTGTGTCATCTCTGGCAATAATCTCTGGGAAATAACTCCACAACCATATCAGTGTCCTAATAAACATTCTGCACCCTACACTGATGTTTCTCTTTGTCATGTTCTTTCTTTGAGCTTATGTTTTGCACTGTGTGCCTGGATGATACACAATGATGATCATTGATACAAATGCATGATCTATTTTGTTGCACAACAAACACTCATTCAACAACATGTTTTAAAAGTCATAAAGTTCTAGAAACATGTGTGTTCTTAATTGGGCTTCAATTAGAGGCACTTCTGACTTGAACTCTTGAAAAATGAAACCTTTAAACTTTGTTGGATCGATGTTAAAACATGACATTCTCATCATTTTCATCACTTAAGATTTGCATGACAAAAGTTTGGAATCACTATGATTTAAAAAAAATGTATACTGTTATAGCAGCCAAGGTCAAGGATGCCTTAAATTGATCACAAATGACAGCAAAGACACTTATAATGTTACAAAAAATAATAATTTTAAATAAATTTTGTTCTGTTGTACTTCCTATTCATAAACAATTCTGGAAATATATGCTCCATAATGATTTCCACACTTCATTAAGCAGCACCACCATTTTCAACTGTGATCATAATCAGAAATGTTTCTTGAGCAGCAAATCCGTATTAGAATGATTTCTGAAGGCTCGTGTGACACTGAAATCTAGAGTAATGAGCTCTGCCATCACAATACATTTTTTTTAAAAACATTAAAATAGAAAACTTTCACATATTTATAATATTTCACAATATTACTGTTTTTCAGATAAATGTAGTCTTGGTACCCTACCTAGAACCTTACTAATATCAAACTATTGAACAGTAGTGTATATATTATTATATCAAAGCAAGCCCAAGCACACCTTGCAACCAAAACATTAAAAAAAATAGAGTTACATTATTTTGCCAGAATGTATATTTGTAAATATAATTCTTTTAGAGCATCAAATTGGTTGCTTATTATATTCTGTAAAAGAATGTTAAGTGTTTTTTCCTCATTTACAGTAACCCAGTTGTACCAAATGTAATTTATCCACTTTTGTCCATACAATTTTGTTTATTCCAAATTGTACTTAAGTATTAAAGCAACACATTCTTGCTTCTGTGTGGTCTTAAATTATTTGGCTTATTTAAATGAACGAACAATCACACCAGGATATATTTGTAAAAAAAAAAAAAAAAACTGTTAGCCCACAGATACATTTATGAGGGTTTATTTAATTTATTGCAATCAACAAATGATAACAATTAGTAAAATACACAGTTTTAAAGCTTCGCAAGGTGCAATTTATACGACGAGTTGAAGTTTGCTGTACTTTATAGGCCTACACGAAGTGAATGCCGGCAATCATTCAGTCATTGACGAATGCACAAAACGTGCAAATTAATAAAAATATTATTAACTTTACGAAACAATGCACAATTGTAGTTTAAGTTCGCGCTGAAACTATATTTACCTTTTTTGAAATAACCCATTAAACCTGCTGAGAAACGAGGAGTGAACCTCTGAGTGAACTAAAATGAGCGAGCAGTTCCACGCGCATGCCCGGGAAACTCATGAATATTCATGTTGGCTCCGCCCACTGCTTCTACAGATGCACAAGTCAGTTTTGCTCCACATTTAACGAGATATATGGTGCAAAAGGGAGAGCGCGCAAAACTTGTCACTTGAAAGCGAAAAACAGTGTTTGAGATTCGTCGCAGCAGATTCGTCGCAGCTGTAGTTATGTACTTGTGTTTGTGCTAGAAAAATATACAAGATATTTGTGAGAAAATATTCTACAGGTGTGCAACTCTCATTGGATGAATTCACATACTGATTTGCGGATGAGCAAAATTTCTCCGTGACTTCACATTTTTTGATGCGGGTGTTTAAATGCGTTTTGCACCATATTCACTGCAGCAATAGTAGCAAAAATGTGAGCGCACGAGTTTATTAATTTGTGATTTGTAGAATAGGATTTGTGCACCTGCAATGAAGAATTTGAGAAGGTGTAACTGTTGTGTTGTGTTTGTGGGAGAGAAAAAAAAGTCTACAAGTTTGCAACTCTTAATGCATTTCTCTCTGTGACTTCAAATTTACTGATACACATGTGTGGCTATTCTCTACAACTACAAATTTCACTGTCACAGGCGTTCAGTAGTTTTGCACCAAAAATACCTTCATAGTAATCTCACCATAAATGTATTTTTGGACTTGCACACTTGGAGGAGTTCCGTTTTCGCACACACACACACACACACACACACACACACACACACACACACACACACACACACACACACACACACACACACACACACACGACTTGTTTAAATACATTTATGTTGTTAATAAATAACAATAAATTGTTGTTGTACCAGCAATATCTCCAAGTTTTGTTTTTCACAGTAGAAATCTCAAATGTCATGATTTGCCAATGCAAGAGAGCCTACCGGCACCTTTTTTTCCCCACTTCAAGCACTGGTTAGGACACAATTAGGATCAATGAAATGTGGACCACTTTTGCACTGTTAAAATATTATCTTCAACCAAAACGAAATTTTTTAAAAAGTTTTTCTTTCCTTTTTTCAAAACACACTGTGGCAATGAGAGTGATTAAAAAACAAGTTATATTTCGCATTTTGTTGTAGGCTACATCATGAAACATTTAAAACATTTTGAGACACGAGAAAAATGAACAGTCACACAATACTCTCCACTTTTGAAACATATTACTGTTACTATTATATATTGTATACTATTATAATACTGTTGTTTGTGTTGTATCCTTAGATCCCGACGACTGACTATTTGTGTCATTTGGAGCTCGACGTTTTAAAAATCTCCTTATGTCCATATTTTGGTGTAACGAGTCCGACCCCTTTCTTTTACTGTCTATGGTCTGACCAGATAACTAGGCTACAACGCTATTAGGCTACATGCTAGCTGAGAATCGCTGGACTTACGTTAGCCTGTCACTTGTCAATTTTTTTTTTTTACTAAAGCAGTATATAAAATCAGATGTATTACCTACCACCATTTAGTTGTTTTTTGTTATTTAAAATATTTATAATATATCTTTTTTTTTTTAAATGCAATTACCCGTTTCAGCCACCGGGGGGCAACGCTCCCCCTGCCCCCCCACAAACTCCGCGCCTGCTTTGTATCATCTCTCTATGAAGGAGCCATCAGTGATAGGGAGATACTTCAGCAGTCTGGTATTGTGTCTCTTCTAAAACCAGCAATGGCTGTAATGGTGGATAAGGGTTTCCTTGTGGAAGACTGTGTGCCCTGCAAAGTCCACATACTGACCTTCCTGTCAAAGAGAGCACAACTGTCTGGGCCAGAGGTCAGGAAAACACAGTCTATTGCAAGACTCAGAGTCCATGTTGAGCGACTCATTCAAGGGTGAAGGAGCACAAGATATTCAGTACAGTAATCCCTCTTTCACTCACAGGAAGCATCAATCAGCTTTACACAGTAGCCTGTCTCTTGGTTAACTACCAAAATGGACCCTTAGTTAAAGCCTAGGCAAGCGATTTCTAATGCTGAAGAAGCAAAATTAGACAGGCCGAAATGAAACGGAATATCTAAAAATGTTTTTTATTACTGTATAATGACCTGAAATAATCATTTTGGTTTTAACCTTAGAATGAGTCCTTATTCGCTGTACATAAATTTGAAATGAAATTGTCAAAAAATATATAATTGTGAAACAAATCTTTTAATCAGATGACATTACAAAATAAAATTACATGTTTGTAAAATCATGCATCAATTCATTTCCTCAGCACTCTTTAGTTACTTGTGCATAGAGAGGTATTTTGGCAGATATGTAAAAAAGAAAAACAAATCACACCTCTGTTTCAGGGAGCTTAACACAGAAGTGTCTCTGTAAATGCGCTGCACAAACATGTCATCATGGGCACAGACAACAAAGTCGCACCATTCCATACCTGTCATAAGCACCCTGCACTTGCCAATAATAAGCATGGCTTTCTTCAATGTATATGTTCCATGATCAACTCTGAGGTACCTGCAGTCAATGTAGCTTAGTGCATTTGGACATTTCATCTCCACCAAGCCGAATGATGGTATCTCAAGCGGGTCATATACCAGCCCATCAGGTGACGCACCCAGCCAAGGTGCATCTGGATGAATTACCAGTCCACATTTCCTCAAGTTCAGGTTTTTTAGAGTTGCATAGTCCTTTAAGGCACCTGCCTCCATATCCAGTCCCCTCTTCATGTGTGTTGTTTGTCGTGTCCCTCGGATGATCCTCTCAGCTAGGTTTTCTGCAGCATTTGGACCTCTAACATGGCTAACCTCCCTAAAATTTGAAGCAGTCACCCTCTCTTTCCTCAGTGAATGCCATTCAGGTGGTGCACTTTGACACCTGGTTGCTTCCTCAATGAGGTGTGACTGCAACAATGTCACAGATAGTGAGTGGAGATGCAGCTGTTCCTGGTTTGTTGGCACATATGTACAGTCTGTTGGCTTTAACTGGTAGCCCTCTGGTGGCACTTTTGGGAATGGGGGTGCATCCTTATGGGTGATAACACCATCAGGTGTAGGTGGTGGATGCTGATATGATAGGATACTGCCAGCTTGTACCTTACCGAAAATAGAGTCCACGAGTGGCTTGTCAGGTGAGATATTCATTGTGCAGATAAGGGGAAGAGATCCTGGTTTGAAGTCAGCATAGGCAGCTTTAGGTTCGAGTGTTGATGGATCTGGCAGCTCACCACTGTAGGCCTTGTAAAGTGCAGATATGGAATAACATGATCAGGGAATAAATAAACATTTTTGCTACACAGTGTAGTATGGCATGCATGGTTACACTGACTGCATACCTGATTCCACTTGCTGAAGTAGCACCTGATTTGGGCTTCACTACCACCATGGCATCCACAGGTCCCGGCTTCACTCCCTATTTATTAGATGCCATCAAAACTATAGCAAAAGATTATAGCAAAACAAACATTGTGCCAGATATTTAGGTGATACAAACCATTGTTCGTGGTTTATGCCACTTCTGTTCTGTTTGGGTGCATGATAGGACAGGAGGGACGACAGACATTCCACATTCATAGTAATGGGCTGTTTGGTAAAGCAAAGCAACCAAATGGTTGCACATCCCACTCCCAGCCACACAGGAGCAGGAGCTGTTAACCAGCACAACTGGCTCCGAATCACGTAATGTCATCTGAAATACACAAACAAAATGTGTTTAAAAAAACATCAAGTATAGTCATCAAGTATATCAGCTACTCAACAAAGTTGGAACCATGTGTCTATGCTGTGAACAAGTAAAGACAACAACAGTTTCAAGGTAGAACATGAGCAGTTTGAAGGGTAGCTGAGTAAGTCAAATACATTCTGCATCTGCAGCCACCACGTCCGGTAAAACAACATTTCATATCACTATTCTTCAGATTTTTCAAATAAACTCCCATTTACAGTGTTATAGACTAACTAGAAAGCCTGCACACTCTGCTACCCTGTATCTGCAACTGCAGTAAAGTTAATTTCATATATTCAGATGTTTGCCCTCAATAACTTTCTTATGGTGTATGCAAAATGATTGAGTAAATTATTTTTAAAAACAAGTATGATTATCACCTACAACTCTTTCCTCTTGTAGTCGTTTTTTACATACAAAAAAGTAGCTCACATTTTTGTAGCTCATTGTCAATTTTATTAACTCTTTTGCATCCACTGTTGGAAAGCTACTGACAAAAAGTCTGCATGTGCGAATAGGAAACAAACTTTGCAGCAGTGTATCTCCATTACCACTGTTTCAGCTAGAATTTGCAATAACGCAGTGCTATTCATCTGTCGTTGATAGAACTGCATTACATTTTTTTATTATTGTTAATTTTGTACAATAAACATCCATACTAGTTAAGATAACATCTGTGGTTATCCAAAATGAACAGTGGTAACGTTAGAAAAGTAAAAACTTAGAACATGTTCAACAGAACTTTGAACGTCACTTTCAAACTACCAGTCCTACTCTTAGTTGGTGTGGAGTCTCTGCTTTCCTCATAGAGCGGTAACACTGAGCTTTCACTGAGATCTCATTTGTGGCCCTGATTTTACCTGACACTTTAAGACAAAATTACAAACATTTATATTAACGTGATTAGCCTGCTGCTGGCCGGAATGTAAAAATAATAGCACAATGTTAGCCATACTAGTTCAGGCTAGCTGAATTTACCTTCGTAATTGCAGAGATAAGACGACACATAAAACTTGAAACCTTTCTCAAGCTTGCTCTGTGACGTTGTACTGCACATTCGTACAATTCTTCGCACATCATGAATACTAAATTTGGGCAACTCAAGCAAACAACGAGAAAATTTTGAAGACTCTGCCATAATCCCGTTTTCCTCCGCTTTAAATCTCCGCAACCGGAAACGGAAGAGCAGCCTTGCGTCAAAGGCGGAAGTTATGCGTGCATATAGCCTATTGAAATGATCTCATGGATGTGGCTGTTGTGGTTCATAGTGGCACCAGCTGCTGCAGTATTCAAATGACTTTAACAAAGTCTTTTTACATTTACCCGCTTTAAATGCATATTGCCTGCCGTGCATAATTGTCTTAAAGCCACCGGGGTGGCAGTGGCTTGGCCCATCATCGCTGCTTGCAGCTATATTTTCATTTGTTTAAAATGTTGTTAAATAAAATGATTGACTTAACTGAATTGTAAGTCTCTGACCTGTTGAAAACTCTGGAAAGCATGTTTCCAGGAATGGGATTCTCATATAGATAGGCTTGGAAGTCTGACGCTCTAGATCATCATTACCAAAATACAGAAGGTCCAGTATATAAGAAACCCATGTGGTACCTGGCAATACAATGGAAAGGGAGTTTTAAAATAAGTGTTTTAAAGCTCAGTTTGGAAAGACAATACATGGTCCTGTGTCATAATGTTATCTAATGGTTAAGTTAACAGTAAGCTATTAAGAGTCAAGTCAGCATGCTAGCCAAATTAAATTAAAGAAAAACTTCATGCATTAGTCTAACCTGCTTTGGGATAAGTGGCGATGAGAATGTCATCAGGTCTTGCTTGAAAGTTTTTCACCTTTTCCCAGTTGTCAGTGAAAAAGCGAGTCATAGAAATACCCTCAAAATCACATCTCTGGTCGACTCTGCAGTTTCAGCTGCAGAATAGAAAAAGTTTTAGTTTAATGCTAAAGTTTTACTGCACTGAACAATCATAAGAGATTCATCACTGGCATTAAAAACCTGTCACGACACACACAACACGTAGATTCCAAGTGCAGTATTTTAATGGGTAATCCGTACTCACAATCAGTCCAGGCAAAGGTCAAAATCCATACAAAGGCAATCCGAGAAACAAGAAACAGAAACCAACATCTGAAGTGTGGGACATAAAACAACAACTCCGTGACAAACACTAAAACAGACAGTGTATATATACACACAGAACTAACAAGGTGATGGGAAACAGCTGAGTGCAATGAACTGATGAGTGACAGACAGAATGCTGGGAAATGAAGTCAAACGTGAAAGACACCGTGAGAACGAGGACCTCTAGTGACAACCCAGGGAACACAAACCAGACACTGTTACATAACCCCCCCTCTACGGAGCGGCTACCAGACGCTCCAAGACCCACAAAAAACAAATAAAACGAGAGTCCAGGAGGGAGGTGGAACGGTGGAGGATCAGGGGGAGGGGAGGGATGGGGCGCCAGGTCCATGGAAGGGAACAGAAACAGGGGGTGATGGTTTAGCCGGCGGCCAGGGCGAAACAGAAAGTCCATCAGGTGGCCAGGGCGAAGCAGACAGTTCATCAGGCGGCCAGGGCGAAACAGAAAGTCCATCTGGCGGCCAGGGCGAAGCAGACGCCCCTTTGGGCGGCCAGGGCGGTGAAGACCCCTCGGGCGGCCAGGGCGGTGAAGACCCCTCGGGCGGCCAGGGCGGTGAAGACCCCTCGGGCGGCCAGGGCGGAGACGACCCCTCGGGCGGCCATGGCTTAGGCACAGGAACAGACACCGGCTCAGGCACAGGAACAGCCACCGGCTCAGGCTCAGGAACAGCAGACACCGGCTCAGGAACAGACACCGGCTCCGGCTCAGGAACAGACACCGGCTCGGCGGTGGCCATCTTGTCCGGAGACACAGGCTCGGCAGCGGCCGGCAGGGGGGGGGCGGCCTCCCGGACGACAGCGGGCTGTTCAGGGACGACCTCCGAGACGACAGCGGGCTGTTCGAGCACGACCTCCGGGACGATAGTCCGGTGGAACGAGACTCTGGCCTGGCGGCCTGGGGAATTGATACCCGCTGAGACCCGTGAAATTCCCAGGCTATCCTCTGTTCGGACAGATGACAGCGGCTGATCGGCCAGCTTGGACACCAGTCCACTCCACCCTCGGACGTGTCCAAAGGAGGCAGCCGTGCTGGCTGATGGTGCGGTCCGCGGTCTCGCTTAGCGGCCAACGGAGACACTGGTGCAGGGTCCGCCCTCCCGTCAGGAAACGCCAATGTGGACTCAGTCATCCTGTCAGAAAAAACAAACCGGTCTGACGTCATCCTCCGGCTACGTCTCTGCAGATAATTAGTGAACCCCCAGAAGTCCAGAGTCTCCAGCCCCATCATCTCACATCAAGGTAATGGGTTGTCAAGGCAATTATTAAAAAGGTCTTTTAGTGCCACCTCATTGTAACCCATACCTCTTGAGAGAGTCCAAAATAATTGAGCTAGTCCACCCACCGACTGTCCCTGTTGGTGTAAAGCCATTAAATTACTGAGTCGTCCCCTCCTCTCTTCCTTGGAGGTAGGGGGACGGATTCGGAAACCCGTACTGCTGGATCCTTGCATGACGGAGTCATTCTGTCACGACACACACACAAGACACGTAGATCCAAGTGCAGAAATTAAGTCAAACGTGAAAGACACCGTGAGAACAAGGACCTCTAGTGACAACCCAGGGAACACAAACCAAACACTGAGACAAAACCATGTCAAATCCTGTTCACAGCAAGATTTCAGATACATTTGCATTACCAGTAGAGTATGTTTTTTCATCTATTATATTCACTTTTAGGAATAAAACATGTTATTTAATGCAATACATATAATGTTGAATATTGGTAAGTCAAAAAATTTGGATACATTTGCAAATACTTGTGTGTGGTCTTCTGTATGTTAGAGTGCAGCTGCAATTGTGTATCAAGCCCTCACTACAATATGCAAAAACTACAATATGCTAATATTTATGGATTCAAACTTATAACTGTTCACATCTGTAATACCTAACTGATATTAAACAGACATATTCATTTCTTATACTATCATAAAACACTTGAAAGATAATTATTTACTCACTGAATCCATGTCAGGGTTTTCCATTATGAGGAAAAAGTGTTTTAATTTTCTTAAGTCTTAATCTTGTCTTCTCTTCCACTCTCCTAGAATGTTTTTGACAGCTTTCTTGTGTTCCTCAAAATGCAAACAGGACTTCTACTCAATGCAATTCAGACCTGTCATTGATATTCTGTCCACCCTTTTCTCTGTGCTTTGCACTTGGCCATAAAACAACATGTTACGTAAGTTCAACCAGCCCTCCCCACAGGAAGGTTCAACTAACATCTACTAACTAACCTGTTCTGATATCAAAATGTGTGATTTCTAGTCGTTCTTTAGCCTATATCATTTCATAAATAAGCAATTTATAATGGGAAAATTCAAGTGCATTAAGCAGGTTAACTAACCTACCATGCAAAGTAAGATTAACGTATCATGCATTCTGTTGTATATTTACACAGCAGTCTGGTTAATATTTAGGTACAGAGTACAGTTGGGACACTTTATGTATTTTTTGCTTTATACATTGCCACACAAAACATGTAATTTTTTCATGTGATATTTTCTTTATTTGTCTACTAAAGAAATTACTATCAATAATACCAAGAGATAGCTAATATTTTCCACACTTCATAAAGACAAGAACTACATTTGTCCCAGTTGTACCAATGTCAGGTACAGTAGAATCATGGTACAGTTGAAACTCTTTAATGCTCTAAAGTAGCCTAACCAACTCATTTTAAATGTTAAAATGTCTTAAAAGATATCATTCAACAAAAATAACTTTATTTTTGAATATTAGAAAATTTTGCTGTTCAATGGCAAAACGTTTAAGAGTTAAATAGCCCACAGTTCAATGTTAATCACTAAAATTAAGTATTTTGATGGTCCATTTTAGACATTCTACTAACCATAATTGCAACTACATGTCAATTAACTCTCATTAGAGTATTAGTAGACTGTTTGCTTAATATTTTAACACTTTATTTTGCTGCTCCCCATCAGACATTCTACTGACCTTAAGTAACTTTGAAACCACATGTCAACTTATTCTACTAACCTGAACCCTAACAGTAATACTCTAATGAGATTTAGTTGACATTCAGTTGCAAAGTTACTAATATTTAGTAGAATGTCTAAAGTGGACAATCGAAATAAAGTGTAACTTTGTTCATCTCTAAAATGCTAAACAACGGTTTTAAATTACCAAAATATTGAACAATAAAAAAACTGCTCATAAAACACCCTCAATTGGTACATGTTCAACAGCAATTGCCCCAACATACACCTTAAGATTATCACGGGCCACGCCTTCAGAAAAATGCTTCTGAAGAAATGCCAGTACTGAACCAACAGGGCAGAGAACTGGATTCAAGTTGCGTATCCTGCACCAGGACACTAACAGCCTTCAGTCTCTTCATAGAGGGAGCTCTCACATTCAGGATGGTCTGTAACCTCTGATGAGAGACCAGAATCCATCAGAAAGCCCTGCTCAAAGGACATCCCAAAGAAATATAGAGCTAAGTATCAGTTAAAACTAACCCCATGCTTCCTAATGATATCTCCCAAGGGTAGCATGTACAGAGTGAAAAGCAACGGTCCTAGTACTGACCCTTGAGGTACTCCATACTGCGTTTTGGACCAGCTGGAGTTTGTTTATTAAGCATGTAGGGCAACCACCCAGTAGAGTATTACAATAATCCAGCCTTGAGGTCATGAACGCATGAACTGTTCCGCTTTTGTAATTGAGAGCATATTACGTCATTTAGATATATTTTAAAGGTGGAAGAATGCGGTTTTACAGATGCTAGAAACATGGCTTTCAAATGAAAGATTGATATCAAAGAGCACACCCAGGTTCCTAACCGACGACGAAGACTTGACAGAGCAGCCATCAATTGTTACACATATTCTAGATTATTACGTGCAGAGGTTTTTGGTCCAATAATTTAAAACCTCTGTTTTTTTGGAATTAAGTAGTAGGAAATTATTAGTCATCCAGTTTTTTATATCAGCTATGCATTCCGTTAATTTTGTGAATTGGTATATTTCGTCAGGGCACAAAGAAATATAGAGCTGAATATCATCTGCGTAACAGTGGAAGCTAAATTATTTTGGTATTAGTGAAAATGCATTAGCATGGTTCAAATCATACTTATCTGACCATTATCAGTTTGTAGCAGTTAATGAAGAAATGTCATATCAATCACAAATTCAGTATTGGAGTACTTCCCATAACACCCGATGTACTTGTTACTGTCACGGTTTATGAATTCGCTGTCTTCTTTCTTGTCTCGTGTGTGTGTGTGTAAGTGCGTGTGGGCGGGGGCGCTGATCACTGCCGCTGATCTATCACCAGCCGTGTCTGATCAGCACACCAGCTGCAGCTGATCAGCGCACCCTATTTAATCCCTCTGTTTTCACCTTGTCTTTTTCATATCGTTGTTGGATGTTTCCTGTGTTCCCGCTTGTCCCGTGTTTCCTGCCTGTCTCCAGTTTCCGTGTGTTGTTCGCTTGTTCCTGCACTGCTGATCATCTCATCTACATCTTTCAGTTTTCCTGTCTCCACTACAGCCCGGACTTTCATGGATTATATTTCGCTCCACCTTCATTCTCCGTTGAGGCTGGCTTTCCCACAGCATCCCTGTGCTACCAAGTGACCAGCAGACCATCATCTTCTACCACCCTTCATCAATAAACTTACCTCTTTTACTTGCAATTGAATCTTCAGACTTATTATTCCTGACAGAACGATCTGACCAGGATGGATTCAGCAAGCAGTACTCTGGATCTGAGTGAGTTCCTGTCCCATAGTGTCGCCAGAATGGACCAACAGGAGGAACATCTGGCCGTCACTGGACGTGCAATCCTTGGTAGCACAGGTGTCCGAGCTCACCCAACAGCTCCAACACCTAGCTGGTCCCACTGCGTCTAGTCCACCGCCGGTTCCCCACTCTCCACCAGCACCCAACCGTCAACCTGAACCACGTCTGCCCACTCCGGAGATGTATGCTGGTGAGCCTAACTTTTGTAGAGCATTTTTAACAAAATGGGTCAGCTCATCAGCTCGCTGACCTTCGCCAGGGTAATCGCTCAGTATCGGATTATTCCATCGACTTCCATACCATGGCTGCCGAGTGTCACTGGAACGAGGAAGCGCAGTGGGACATGTTTCTGCATGGGTTGGCTGACCGCATCCAGAAGCAGATCTTCACGCTGGACCTACCCGGGAAACTCGACGGGCTCGGCGAGTTGGCGCTGAGCAGTGTCCCATGAGCGTTGGAGATCTTCAGTCCAGTGGCAGTGATGAGGTCAGTCCCGTCTGTGATCTCGAACCCATGCAGGTGGGTAGAGCTCGGTTTTCCCGGGAGGAGAGAGAGCGTCGGATATACAGGGGTCTTTGCCTCTACTGTGGCGGAGCCGGTCACTACTTGAACACCTGCCCGGTAAAAGACCGAGCCCGGCAGTGAACAGGAGGCTACTGTCGGGTGGGATCTCCAGGAACAAGACCTCATCCTCTACTCTCCTTCCAGTAAGACTGCTGTGGGGTACCTGGTCCCATCCCACGAAAGCCCTTCTGGACTCAGGAGCTGAGGGTAATTTTTTGGACTTCACTTTGGCTCGGACACTCGGATTACCCATCACCACTCTCAAGAACACCATTTCAGTCAGTGCACTTAACGGTCAAGAACTTCCAGCCATAACACACTGCACTCACCCCCTGACACTAGTCACATCCGGCAATCACATGGAACAAATTTCATTCCTCCTTCTGGACTCACCCATGGCACCCATTGTCCTCGGTCACCCCTGGCTGATACAGCATAGCCCGAGGGTATCACAACCTGCAGGAGGTGTTCAGTAAGTCCCGTGCTGCTTCTCTTCCTCCGCATCGTCCCTATGATTGTGCCATAGATTTACTTCCAGGTAAGTCTCCGCCTAAGGGCAAACTATACTCGCTTTTCCGTTCCAGAAAGGGAGGCCATGGAGAAATATATTTCTGATTCTCTAGCTTCCAAGTTCATCCGTCCTTCCTCTTCTCCAGCAGGGGTGGGATTCTTTTTTGTGGGTAAGAAGGATGGATCTCTGCGACCATGTATTGATAGGCGGCGAGCTACATAGGCCTACCGTGCACCCCCCCCCCCCACCTCCCAACAAAACCATACTTTTTTGAAAGGTCTGGATGTGTAGAATATGAATCTGAATGTTAACAATGTTAACAACTGTGAATAGGGAAACCCTAAAAAACGATTGTAAGCGATTTTAACACATCGAGATTGTCCTAGTCAATCAGAACAGCTTTTAGGGGACCCAATACACACTCAAACTTAACATATGATGACTTAGGTCAAATATCTACCATGCTGCTTATTGGTAAGTGTCTAAAATTAACATAGGTAAGGCTTTATGTTGATATAATGTAACAGTCACCGCCTGTCACAGGGTTTCTTTCATTCCAATTGTGGGTGTTATTTTCTTCCTAGCCACTAGGGGGATGAAGGAGAGCACATTGTATGGGATAAAACAGGAAGCAGTAGAGTAAGTGCTAAGGTCTGTTTGATGCTGCCTCATGGTTGTTTGCTAACTATTTTCCAATCATGTTTGATTCCTGCTCAAACGTAAGTTTAATTGTGCGAAATGTTTGGGTGAACTGATGGGGAATCTATTTAGTGTAATTGAGGTGTTTGATGTTTTTCTTGTAGAGGATTTGTTTGGGATGTAGCTATTGCTCGTCAGCTGTGGATACTGCTAAGTGGGTCTGACCAAACACCATGCTTATACTACTGAAGCACTTTTCTGATTCGTTTGATGAAAAGACTAACGACTCACCAAACAATAAGCATTGGACAACCTTCTACGTCGTCACTATCCACCTTTGCACCTATGTTCAAACTACAGATAAGACTGACATCTTTCATTTTCTGAGCTATTGGACTTTGTAAACCTCAGAGGACTGTGTTGGACATTTCGATACACCCATATGCATATACTTGTGCATGACTGAAAATAATGAATTGATCTCTGTATACGAGTGTGTGTTTTGTGACATTATGGGTTTGTGGGATAATGAATGAATAAAGTCTGACTATATGAAGAAAGAAACACTGCACTTGTTTGTGGAAGAGTTTATTTTAGATCTTTTTCATCTGAGACCAATTGAGCATTGCACACAAAGTTACCCCCTTTTGAAATATAGCTTGACCAGTGCAAAGAAGCTGGGATTGTTATAGATTGGTGGCCCGTACGGGGACTATTGTGTTGTATATTAATGTGAAAGGTTTATGTGGAGTTGGTGTATGGTTTGAGGCTTGCATTGGGTAATAGAAATGTCGATGGCATCTCATGATGCAGAGGATGAGTATGAACCCCCTGTCGATTTCACAGCTGGTGCATTTGTGAATAGAAGAGACCCACCTCCCCTAAAAGATCTTATAAACACTTTTAGTGAACTGTATCTTGATTCAGACAATGATAATGAATGCGGTGATCAACCTGACATTCATCTTCCTCCTCCTCCAGATGAGGTACTTCCTGATTTATATCTCACCGACCAGTTTAATCATGGACTGACTGAGCGAGTTACAAGTCTAGAGGGTGATATAAAAACTTGCCTGCAAAAGTTAAGTCTATGTTGCTCACAAGCTAAGTTTAGCAACCAGTGTAAAAATTTAATTACAAAATTGAAAGGGAATGTGGGAGAGTTAAGCAGAGCATGGAGTTAAGCATTCAAGATTTGGGAAAGTCAATGGTCGATTGTCTGAAGAGAAGAGATGCTCAAATTGAGGTCAAACTTAAAAGTTATGCTCATGTGATGTCTACTCCAGTTTCTCATCCATCGGCTAGATCAGATTACCATGGAAGACCTCTCCAAATTCCCAACTTACCAGACAATTTTAATGATGTATTCTATCGTCCACCTGTAAAAGCTGAATTTCCACAATTTGATTCTGATGATCCTGTCTCTTTCGTAGAACGCTGTGAGGAGTATTTTGCCATTAGACACCTCAGTGATTCCGAAATTCTAGCCTCCCTTACTTCAGTACTAAAGGGTACGGCTAAGGACTGGTGGTTGGCGGAGAAAAGACATGTGATTACCTGGGAACAATTTAAGCAAGAATTTTTGCATGCTTTCCTTACAGATGATTATGAAGCAGAGGCCAAAAAACATCTTTTAGAAAGGAAACAAGGTTCAGGAGAATCCATTCGTGATTTTGCTTATCACTACCGAGCCCTTTGTCTAAGATGGAAGAAAGAGATGCCGGAGAGAGAGATTGTTCAGGCCATTTTGAGAAATTGTAACCCCAGACTTGCCAGTTTATTGAGAGGAACTGTGAAGGAAGTGAGTGAGTTGGTGAGAACTGGAACACAAATTGAGAGAGATTTTGAAGAAGGGAAACGCTATTGGAGCCAGGTTAATGCCGAAACCCAGAAGAGAAAATCCCCATTTGAACGAGATTCTCTTCCCAAATCAAATCCTCCTTCAACCCGCATTCTACAACCTTTGAAAAGAGAATCTCACTTAAAGACTCTGACGTTACCACTGTTGGTCAGAGGAAGATACTTTCAAGCTCTGGTGGATACTGGAAGCTCCCTAACTCTGATACAGGAGTCATGTTGGAGACAGCTGGGACATCAAGAACAGCTAAAATCAAGCCGTGGGCAAACTTTCAGTCAAGCCAATGGTCAAGTATTGCCTGCAATGGGAGTATGGAGTTGTGAATGTGAACTACAAGGAAGAAGGTATGAAGTGGAACTGTTTGTAATGAAAGATGAGGATCTCACAATACCCATGGTGCTAGGTTTGGATTTCCTGGTAGCCACTAGAATTAACTTGGATATTGGTAATGCTCTGTATACTTTACCTGCTACCAGTGATTATCAAGAAGAAACATTTTCATTCTTGACTCCTCCTGCTCCTCCTGCTATGTTGCTGTCACTGTTAATTGCATTACCTATTCCAGAAGAAACCAGGCACTATATTCAACAGCTGGTCACCAACGCTGATACAAATTCCCTATACCAGTCACATCTTCATAATATACTCCAAGAATGGCCGACTGTCTGCACAAGTGAAATAGGACACACCAAGGTAGTTAAACATCGCATCATCACTACCAACGAGGTACCTGTTCGTAAGAGAGCTTACCGTGTGTCACAAGCAAAACAAGCTTTCATTGATCAGGAGATTAAGTCGATGGTGGATAAGAAGATCATCCGTCCTTCATTTTCTCCTTGGGCTGCTCCTGTAGTATTAGTCCCAAAGAAAGATGGTGGACAAAGATTTTGTATTGATTTCAGAGGGCTCAACGCCAAGACGTATCTAGATCGATTGCTGATCCTGATCGATTGCTCCTGTCTGCCTAGCTGCCTGCTGTGTTTTGTTTGCTTCGAGGCTGTAAGCTCCGTCTAAGCCTCGTATTAGCTTTGTATTTCTTTCTGTTTTGAACCATAATTTACAACCATTTCTAGTTGTTTATACTACTAAATACAGCTTAGACAACATCTCAGATTAACCTGACATCGCTAGCTTCCGTTATTGTTAGCACAACACGCTAGTAACTCGCTAGCCTGTTAACGCGCCACCCGTGCGCTCAGTTATTTATTTATTTTTCTCTCGCGCGCCCGCGCCTCTGAGTTCATAAAAAGCCCAGGTGAGTAAGAATCAGTCAATAAACACGGTGAGTAATGTCTTGTCCTGTTATTGTCACCTGCACTTCATGTTTAGCATAGCCTTCCCCGTCGGCAATATAGGGTTTATATGTGATAAATGCAAGGAGACAGTCAGGCTGACGGAGAAGATTTCAGAATTAGAAACACGCATCCAAACTTTAATTGAGGATAGTCAGTGTGCTAGAGCTTTAGATACTATTTTGGATGCGCCTAGCATAGTGAACTCTTTACATGATTCGGTTCCGGCTGAATTATTGCCTGTGCAGCAAGGCAAATGGGTGACAGTGAGAGATCGCTCTAGTCGCGGATCAAAAAACCACTCTTCCATTCCGATTGCCATAACAAATCGATTTGCCCCGCTCAGTGAAACACCCACTGAGAATTCTGTTGATTGTGCCCTGGTAATTGGTGATTTCAATCACACGGAACGTGAAAATAGGGACACCAGCCAACAGTCACATGTTTGCCGGGAGCCAGACCGCCTGACATCAAAGCAAATTTAAAAGTGCTGGCTAATGCTAATCGTAAATTCTCTAAGATTGTTATTCACGTCGGCACTAATGATGTTCGACTCCGCCAGTCGGAGATCACCAAAATTAATATTAAAGAGGTGTTTGAACTCGCAAGTACGATGTCAGGCACTGTAATCTGCTCTGGCCCCCTTCCTGTTCGAAGGAGTGATGAGATAGTTAGCAGATTGTCATCACTCAATGGCTGGCTGTCTAAGTGGTGTCCGCAAAATAATATAGAATTCATAGACAATTGGAAAAGTTTTTGGGGCAAACCTGACCTGTTGAAAAGAGATGGTATTCATCCCTCCTGGGATGGTGCTGCTCTTCTCTCTAGTAATTTGGCTCATAGTCTTAGAGACAAAACATGACAATCTGGGGCTCAGGTCAGGAAGCAGACAAACTGGCTAAACCGACCGTCTGCTAGCGGCCTCGCGTCACCAAGGTCAGATAAATCCCATCACATAGAGCATCTTTCACCTAGATATCATCATATAGAGACTGTGTCTGTTCCCCGAATTTGGAAATCCAAAAAACGTCCAAACCGATCTAAGGTTAAAAATGTAATTGATATTCAACAAATAAAAAATAGATATAATACAGATGAGCAAACGATAAAGCTTGGGTTGCTGAATATTCGATCCCTTACTTCAAAAGCGCTCACAGTTAATGATATGATTTCAGATTATAACCTAGATGTGCTGTGTATAACAGAAACCTGGCTAAAACCAAACGATTACATTACTTTAAATGAGTCCACTCCCCATGATTACTGTTATAAACATGAACCTCGCCTGAAAGGCAAAGGGGGAGGTGTTGCTGTAATTTATAGTAATATTTTCAAAACCACTAAAAAATCTAGTTTTAAATATACTTCTTTTGAAGTGTTGGTGCTTAATGTAAAAATATATAATGTAAACGATAAATCAAGTTTGAGAATTCTGCTGGCAACTGTATACAGGCCACCAGGGCATCATAAAGACTTTATCAAAGAATTTGCTGACTTTCTATCAGAATTAGTATTGACTGCAGATAAAGTTCTAATCGTTGGTGATTTTAATATACATGTAGATAATGAAAAAGATGCATTGGGATTGGCATTTAAAGACATTCTTAACTCTATTGGACCTACTCATTGTCGTAATCGTACTCTAGATCTAATATTATCACATGGAATAGATGTTGATGCTGTTGAAATTCTGCAGCAGAGCGATGACATCTCAGATAATCATAATCTAGTCTCATGTAAATTACATTTAGCCAAGGCTGCAAAGCCGACTCCGTGTTACAAATATGTTAGACCTATCACTTCTGCCACTAAAGATTGCTTTATCAATAATCTTCCTAATCAGTTTCATCATCTCAGCATCCCAGATAGCTTAGCAGAACTAGATATTGCAATAGAAACTTTTAACTCTCTCCTTTCCAGCACTTTAGACACAGTTGCTCCGTTGCGCTTAAAGAAGATTAAAGAAAATAGTCCAATGCTGTGGTACAATGAGCACACCCGGGCCCTTAAGAGAGCAGCCAGAAAAATGGAGCGCAACTGGAAGAAAACAAAACTAGAGGTATTTCGGATTGCATGGAAGGAGAGCTCGATTGCTTACAGAGAGGCTTTAAAAGCTGCTAGATCTGCTTATTTTTCAACTCTATTAAAAGAAAATAAACATAATCCTAGGTATTTATTTGAAAAAGTGGCTACACTAACGAAAAAGAAAGCTTCAAGCCCAGAAGTTTCCAAGAAACACAGCAGTAATGACTTTATAAACTACTTCACTTATAAGATTGATAATATTAGGGACAAAATTATAACTATGCAACCGTCTACTACAGTATCGCATCAGACAGTGCAGTGTAGTCTCCCTGAGGAAAAATTTGATTCATTTGTTGCTATAGGAGAGGAAGAATTTTGCAAACTCGTTAAATCATCTAAATCGACAACATGTATGTTAGACCCTATACCGACTAAACTATTGAAAGAGATGCTTCCAGACTTTCTATAGACTTTTATAATTCAATATTAGGCTGCTTAGATTAGGTCAGCCGGAACTGGGAACACTTCCTTTAAATCCTGATGTACTCGTTACATCATAAGAAGAATGGCATCTACGCTAATATTAGTGTCTTTGTTTATCCCGAGCCTGCCGGATCCAGGCCGTTTCCAGATCTGACGAAGGACCTTCGCCTGGACCCGATGACAATGCAGTGCTGAAGTGCCAACTAGCCTCTCCCTATGGAGGATCCCTATACCACTCTACAGATAAAGCCTAGTGGAATTTTTCGGTTCGCGTACCTACCCGAAGTGATAAGATAAAATAAAATTCTGCATCAAAATTTATAGACAAGTAGTTTGTGTAGGCATGGTTTGTAAGGAATTACAAACCTGCGCACATATATTCAAACGTACATAACTATAGAATCAATTCTTAATGCGCATGTGAACGCCATCAGCGTCTATCACAGGTTCACGTTTAAAGTCTGTTTAGAGAGAACGGTGTCGTCTTAGCGGCCCTTAATTTAATAACAAATGATCATTTAGACGGAAGTGAATCAATCAAAACTAACTTTAGCTGGAAAAAACATTATTCAAGAACCACTATTAAACTAAACCAATCTCTGTTACCTTAAATTATATGTTTATCTCTGTACAGCTGCTTTGAAACAATCTGCGTTGTTAAAGGCGCTATATAAATGAGGATGACTTGACTAGATGGGTATCCTATGCCTCAGATCCATGACATCCTTGAGTCAGTGCACGGAGCGGCATGTTTCAGTACCCTCGATCTTAAAAGTGGATATTGGCAAGTGGAGATGGACCTTGAAAGCATTCATAAAACTGCGTTTGTGACACAATCAGGACTATATGAATTTTTACGATTACCTTTTGGCCTTAAAAACTCGGCAGCCTCGTTCCAACGCCTTATGGAGTTTGTATTGAAGGAGCAGAAAGGAAAAAACTGTTTTGTGTACATTGATGATATTGTAGTGTACTCGCAATCTGAGCAAGAGCATCTTATCCATCTGAGAGAAGTGTTGCAGTGCTTGCACAAGGCAGGTTTAACTTTGAATCTTCAAAAGTGCAACCTGATGCAGAAGTCATTGAAATTTCTTGGACATGTGATTTCCGTTGAAGGAATAAAAACCGATCAAGACAAGGTCAATGCTGTTAACCATTTTCCTGTAACAAAGTCTCTGAAGGAATTGCAACGATTTCTGGGTATGGCAGGCTGGTACCACAGATTTGTTCCAAATATCTCAGAGAAGGTTGCACCATTGCATGCACTGAAAAAGAAAGGAGCTACTTGGATGTGGACAGAGGAATGTCAGAATTCCTTTGAGTTGATTAAGGGTGAGTTGATTAGCGCACCAATCCTCATTGCCCCTGACTTGAGTAAACCATTCAAAGTCCAGACCGATGCGAGCGATTTGGGAGTCGGAGCTGTCCTGACCCAGGACATTGAGGGAGTGGAACATGTAGTGGCCTATGCTTCACGCCTTTTAAGAGGAGCTGAAAAGTCATACTCCGTTTCGGAGAAGGAATGTTGTGCTGTGGTATGGGCAGTAGAAAAATGGAGGCCTTACCTAGAGGGACGACCATTTGAAGTGATCACCGATCATGCTGCTCTTACCTGGGTCTTCAACCATCCAAAACCTTCATCCGGATTGATACGCTGGGGCATTCGTCTGCAAGAGTTTGAATTCACTGTCAAGTACAGAAAAGGACAATGTAATATTGTTGCAGACACCCTTTCCCGTAGTTTCACTGAATCTTCATCACTCCATCTACTCACTCCGTCAAAACCTAAGGATTCCTCAAATGCCTTCGCAACTTTTCCCATAGAATGGTCAGATATTGACAAAGCCCAACAAGAGGATGCAGAAATTCAAGAGCTTATGGCTAAAGTACAATCAACCTCTGTTACGGACCCTAATCGTATACACTATGTTACGAAGAATGGTTTTCTTTTCAGAAGCCTATCTCAAGGACCAGAAGGAGAAAAACTTCAACTTGTCATTCCTACTACTTTGAGAGCTGAATTTCTGAAATATGCTCACGACAATCCATTAAGTGGACATCTCGGCAGACTCAAGACGTTGCTGAGACTAGTGGATGTATGCTACTGGCCAACGATACGGTCTGATGTATGGAAGCATTGCAAGGAATGCCAGGTATGTCAAAAGTACAAACCGACCATTTCGAAATGAGCTGGCCATATGCAGTCGACCCCGGTAGTGGAACCTGGGCATATGCTGGGTATTGACCTCATGGGGCCGTTCCCTAGAAGTCAGAAGCAGAACGAACATCTCCTCGTAGTAGTGGACTACTGCTCAAAATGGGTGGAATTGTTTCCATTGCGAGTGGCTAAAGCTCCGCAAATTTCACGTATTCTGGTGGAAGAAATTTTCACCAGATGGGGCACTCCCAGGTACTTAGTGTCTGACCGAGGAACTCAATTCACTTCACAGCTCATCAGTTTAATCTGCAAACAATGGAATGTCATCCAGAAACTCACCACTACTGCGCACCCTCAGACCAATTTGACTGAACGAGTAAATCGAACACTCAAAACTATGATTGCCTCATATGTGCAAGACCATCATCGCCATTGGGACAGGTGGTTAGCCGAATTCCGATTTGCTATCAATACGGCGTGGCAAGAAAGTACTGGCTTCACCCCAGCTGAAGTCATGCTTGGTCGGAAATTGAAGGGACCTCTGGAGAGAGCTGTTCTGAGACCCCCTGACCCAAACAGTCCAGCCTACCCTGTCCTGGAGAAGTCTGAAGAACTGATTCGGACTGTGCAAAGGAATGTTGAGAGGGCCCAGAGCAAACAACGCAAGTACTATAATCTTCGTAGGAGACAAGCTCACTTTCAAGTGGGAGACTTAGTATGGGTTCGTACACATCCTCTGTCGCGTGCTGATGACGGTTTTATGGCTAAACTGGCTGCCAAATGGAAAGGTCCTGCTAAAGTGGTTAAATGTCTTGGCCCTGTTAACTACTCAATATCATTCATTGAACAGCCAGAGCAGGTAGATTCTTTCCATGTACAGAATTTGAAACCTTATTTTGGCAATATAAGAACAGTGCTAGCATTAGGGGACGGATATGTAACAGTCACCGCCTGTCACAGGGTTTCTTTCATTCCAATTGTGGGTGTTATTTTCTTCCTAGCCACTAGGGGGATGAAAGAGGGCACATTGTATGGGATAAAACAGGAAGCAGTAGAGTAAGTGCTAAGGTCTGTTTGATGCTGCCTCATGGTTGTTTGCTAACTATTTTCCAATCCTGTTTGAGAAACTGTTTGTTTCCTGCTAAGTTTAATTGTTTGTGTGAAATGTTTGGGTGAACTGATGGGGAATCTATTTAGTGTAATTGATGTGTTGGATGTTTTTCTTGTAGAGGATTTGTTTGGGATGTAGCTATTTCTCGTCAGCTGTGAATACTGCTAAGTGGGTCTGACCAAACACCATGCTTATACTACTGAAGCAATTTTCTGATTCGTTTGATGAGAAGACTAACGACTCACCAAACAACTAAGCATTGGACAACCTCCTACGTCGTCACTATCCACCTTTGCACCTATGTTCAAACTACAGATAAGACTGACATCTTTCATTTTCTGAGCTATTGGACTTTGTAAACCTCAGAGGACTGTGTTGGACATTTCGATACACCCATATGCATATACTTGTGCATGACTGATAATAATGAATTGATCTCTGTATACGAGTGTATGTGTTGTGACATTATGGGTTTGTGGGATAATGAATGAGTAAAGCTTTGACTATATGAAGAAAGAAACACTGCACTGGTTTGTGGAAGAGTTTATTTTAGATCTTTTTCATCTGAGACCAATTGAGCATTGCACACAAAGTTACCCCCTTTTGAAATATAGCTTGACCAGTGCAAAGAAGCTGGGATTGTTATAATAATGAGCCCATTTCATGCATAGGCCACGACCTAGATTCGCCTACCATACACCCCAACCCCCTCCCCTGACAAAATCATGCTTTTCTGAAAGGTCTGGATGTGTAGAATGTGAATCTGAATGTTAACATTGACATTTTTGGGATACACTACCTGTTTTAGCCCTGAATAGGGAAACCCTAAAAAACGATTTTAAGCTATTTTAACACGTCGAGATTGGCCTAGTCAATCAGAACAGCTTTTAGGTTACCAAATACTCTTACTACACTACATTGATAGTTACTTTAAATAGTTGTTTTTAATTATGTTTTATTTAATATAGTTAAGGCCTTGTATGGATATAATCGATCAAGGTCCATTTCCATAGTATCAGTTAATATGCTAACTTGCTAACATTCCAACCCTCATAACCCTTTCCATCAAAGGTGTGTGGCTCACAAGTCATTTCATTGACAAATCAGAAACCTGTCTGGGTTGTTCATCCAATAACAAAAGATATTTGTTGAATTTTCATTAATAGTTTCCTCTGTGTCAGACAGGTATATTAAGACTGTCCTGAAAGACTGTTCTTACTCACACAGACAGATCCTCCAAGTCTGCATCCTCTGCCTATACAGCAAGAAATTTGTTTCACTGAATTGCTCGATGTTTGATATTTTAGTTTACAATTTAATATAATTGAGCCGTCTTACTACACTACATTGATGCTTACTTTAAATATTTTTTTAATTATTTTAAATGACATTTGATAGATTAATAGATATATACTTTATTCATCCCAAAGGGAAATTTTAGACGTCCAGTAGCTTATACATACATACACACACACACACACACACACCCATATCTCATACACCTAGATAATCTAGTCGGTTATGTAGTTGGTTTCTTCAACATAGCTGAACTGCTCAAGTCAAGACATGAGTCAGTGGGCCAAGTGACTGCAGGTCCTTCAAGGCATAGGGGATGTCATGGGATAAAACCAAAGTCCAGATGCATTGTGCATGTCCCTGATCTTGTATATGGACCACTCGTGCATTTATGGGCAAACGCAGATTCTGATGCAAGATTAGCCAGAATGAAAGAAATGCGTGACAAGAGATTAGCTTAACCACTAGAATCTGCTCACAGAATGACTGTAACCTGTGAACTTATACCAGACACCATTACAGAAGGTGATGGATATCACAGAGAATGCTAACAAAGATTCACCATGAATCTCAAAAGACTCGACCAGAAGCCTGAACTATTAGCAGCAAGTTCAAGGCAAAGTCAGAGGGCCTCAACTGGTGACAAGGTGCTCTTCACACCTGACTGTATATTCTGCAACTCAATTACACGGAAGAAGGTAAAAAATAAAGGGATATGGACGACTGAGGGGTTAAGAGAGTTTCAGTGTGATGGGTGGAGAACAGTCCTCAAAGTTGCAGAACAAAAATTTGATGAAAATTTGCTTCACAGAATTAGAGGAAAGGATCTATTTGCTACAGAAGCTAAATACCACAAATCCTGTAGAGTCCAATATACACAAAATTTAGAAAAATGGAGAAGTGCAAGCACAGAAAACAAGGCCAAACAAATCCAACTAGTAGAAGCTCACGGTGAGGCATTTGGTGCTGTATCTCGAGTAATTGACAAGGAAATCATCGGCAGCAACAAAATGATGAAATTGACTGATCTGACCAAAATCTACATAGCTCATCTGGAATGCACAAACTTCCCCAATCCCAAATTTCGTGGGGAAAAGCTCAAAGCTAAGCTAGAAACACATGGACAATACAAGGAAAAGGTGGCATTCTGCAAGCTAAACAAAAAAGGCTGTTTCTCGACATACATTGTGTACAACTCACAAAGTGACATTACAAACCTAGTGCAGTGTGCATATGAACTTGGTTCCAAAGACATGATCCAGGAGACTGGCCATTATCTACATGAGGAGATTCTGAAAAGCTTTGCAAAAGCTGATGAGTTGAGATGGCCACCCTCTGCCCAGGATCTTGTAAGCATGAACATTGTAATTCCATCTAATAGTAGACATTACTGTGTCATGTGATATGTGGCAAACCAAAATCACAAAGCTCCAAAATGAACAGGCTTGTGAATTCAATAGGGCAAGACATATGTCGCGCCACAACAAATGGAGAATGGAAACTTCCAAAGCATATGCTCATATGCATGACACTTAGACACCTTTTCAGGAGTGAATAATTAATTACCCTATTTCATCGATTGGGCCATTCAGAGAATTATACATTCTCCCTTGAACTGGAAACTGCACTTGCTGAGGCTGTGGCTGAGACATCCAGTCTTTTGTCTACACAAATCATTAGATCACCAGGAGCCCCTTCCATTTTCCACTCAGAATTTGATCATTTTGATCAGTTGCTCAACAACTTAACTGGAATGGATTCAATTCACACTGCACATGGCATTATGTTACAGGACATAGAGGGCAAGCCGGAGGATCATGGCGGAGTCCGTATCGATATTCCATCCACTTCCAGGAAAACAAAACAACGTTCTTTTGAGCAGGAGTCAGCTGAAGCTCTTCCTGACTGCTATATTACACAATGGAAAAGTCCTCAAATAACCATACACCAAAGAGTAATTCCTGATGGTGAGAGGGCTCTTCAAGATGCTACCATGAAGCACTTTCTGTGGGTCTTGATCCGTACAGCATGCAGCAAATCAGATCAACAATTTCCAGGATGGACAGGTTTCATCACAATGTCAGGACGAACCCCTGAAAGTCTGACAACAATTGATTATTACCCTGTTATTCCAAGCCCAATTACAGACTACAAGACAGTAAAAGAATGCCTTCGATATGCTGAGGAGGCCACAGCAGAAATCCAACAACAGTATGTTGTTACAACATTCGACTTGGGGGTATGCATTAAAGAATATCCCCTGATTTGGAATGATCAATCTAGGTATGACAAACACATAATATTGATTGGTACATTTCATCTGGCTTGCGCATATCTGAAGATGGTGGGCAAGAAAATGGATGGATCGGGTCTCTCTGATATCTTGTTGGAAGCTGGGCTGATTACATCAGGTTCTCTTCAAGGTGTCCTTACTGGTAAACATTATGACAGATCACTACACTGTCATAAGACAGTATTGGAATGTCTTGAAAGACTTCTCCTATCACAATACCTCACAAGTATTGGAGAGAAAGAAGTATTCTCTCAATTACCAGAGGGATCAAAGGGGATACTAGATGAACTGCTGAAAGCTCCTTCTAAAGAAGCCTTAGATGCAACAAGGAATTATGTTCCACTGCAGAAGTACATCGAAGGATATCAACAGTTTCGAGAGAGTGTAAAAGCTGGACATCTAGGGAAGACAGCACAGCTGTGGACATCTTACATGGACCACATCTGGTTGGTACTGTCTCTCATCCATGCAGTGAAACATAATGATTTTCTCCTTTATGCTCAGTGTTTCCACCTTATGGCAGACCTGTTTTTCAGCTTTGGAGGCCAGAATTATGCCAGATATCTCTCTTCTCCATCTTCATTGCGAACATTGAAGTGTCACATCCTGGAGCCACAGAGTTGTTGAAAAGAGGGGCTATTAGCGTTGCACGTTCCTTCATTCCAGGTAACCGTTGCGCCGTAGATAAAACTATGGAGGAGACCTTCATGCGACATGCTAAACCTCATGGGGGTGCTGGTGGAAATGCTTTTGGTGTGTCAGGAATTGTGACAAATTATGATGCCTACCAACGTTGGGTACGAACAACCCATGCTAGATCTCAGTATGTTAATGCAACCCTCAGTATGGCTGACATGCTGTCTGGAACAGCTGCAGAAACCAAGCATCATGAGCTTCGTCCAGCTGAGATGTTGAAGAGTGAAAAGTTGGTGAGAAAAACAATTGAGGCAGTGGAGAGCTTCCTTAACCCTTTTGAGTTGGGAAGCACTGACAACTTGTTTATTCTTTCTTCTGGTGCTGCAGTATCTGCTGAGGTCCAAAGAGATGTTTTGAGAGCTGAACAAGCAGGCAAGGTTGCCAAGGATGTTTTTATTGCGACACGCCTGGAAAAAGTTTGTGACTTCTTTGAGCCTATCAAGCGCCTTGGCCTCAAAACCTTCACGGACATGAACAAAAAGAGCAAAGTTACAACAACAACACACAAAGTAATACAGTATCAGCAGCAAGGGAACATTGCTTTCCAGTTGTTCATGAAGTCCCAACAGCAAGGTCTACAATTGGACATGAGGGAACTACTCACGTACCCCTTGACTCCTGTGCCGTACAGTATAGGCACTGCTGATGGTTTCTTGTCCAAAACAGATAAGTCAAAGTCATTTGCTTACCTGGTAAAAGACATTAATGATGCTGCCCTACCATCCACAGATCAAACTCTTGTAATTATTGATGGAAATGCCTACTTTTACTTCTTGAAGGAGGTACCAGGCAGCTTCAAACAGATATGCAGTAAGGTGTTTGACATGATGCCAAAGACAGGCAATGTTGTGTTCAGCACAGATAGTTACTTCCCCAATTCTGTGAAAACAATGGAAATACAGAGGAGGGGTTGTGGTCAAAAGCTTATCATAAAAGGTGAAAATACCAAAAGGCCAGCAGATTGGAAACAGTTCCTCGCCAATGATGAAAACAAGCAACAATTTATTGCACTACTCACCCGCCTTTGGAGTGAAGACTCATATCCCAGGAAGCTACATGGGAGACAAGTGATCATAACCTGTGAAGGAACAGCATATCTGCTAACGTCTGAAGATGGGAGCTCAACATGCAGAACAGAAGTCCTGAGCCTTAAGTCTAACCTAGAAGAGACAGATTCTAGAGTCATTCTCTACTGTGACTTTGCCAAAGACAACAACTACAGCAATGTTGTCGTTAAGAGTCCTGATACTGACATATTTTTCATCTTGTTACACTATGCTCTGGCAATGTCAGACTTAAATATTATGTTTCACACTGGCACAGGAAACAAGAAAAGGCTCATTGATGTGAGTGAAATGTCTCGTAGTTACTCTCAGCAGCATTTGACAGCACTAATGGCACTTCACGCCTTCAGTGGTTGTGATACCACTAGTGCATTCAAGGGGTTAGGCAAAGTCAGGCGATTGAAAACCCTCTATAGGATGCCAAAGTTTGGAGAAACTCTTGCCAGGCTGGGAAACATGGGATGTACCGAGGGATCTCTTTGATCTCCTCAATGAGTTCACCTGTGCTCTGTTTAGTAGACCACGAGTACAAAGTGTTGATGAGTTGCGTTTCTTGCGAATGAGTGAGCTGTGCTCCAAAGATGACAAGCATCTAGCCCACTCAAGAAATGTGGACCTGGCTACACTTCCCCCATGTGGGAGCAGTTTAGAGCAACACATCAGGAGGGTTAACTACCAGGTTGCAATATGGAAGGTGGCCCATATTGCCAACCCTGACATCCCTGATGCTTGCAATGGACACGGTTGGACACTGGTTGACCAAAAGATTGAGCCTCTGTGGTATGAGGGATGTGTTCTCCCACAGCAATTGGCAGATATAATTGAATCTGTGAGTGGCAGGGATGAGGAAGATGAATCAGATGATGATAGCGTAACAGATGAACAGTACTTATCTGATGATGACAACTCTGAGTCAGACCAGGATTGAAAAACAGTTTGAGTGTCATGTTACACCTGACATATGCATGAAAGATACATGTATTTTATTGATTGGTAAAACATATTACCCTAATAGTAGGTCATTATACCTACTATTTGTTCAGTGTTTCTTTGGGAAAGGGAAGCTATGTATGCTGTAGTTCTCTTACAGCATGTGTTTGTGTGTGTGCATGATGTATATAGTTCTTGTGTGTTAATGTGTGTTCTTGTGCATTTGTGTGTGTGTGTGCGCATGCAGTATATAGTTATTTTCAATGCTGTATGTAGTTCTTGTATATAGTTATTGTGCGTTTGTGTGTCTGTGTGCATGCTTGCATGCTGTATATAGTTCTTTTCCATGCTGATTTTTGTTTTTGTATATAGGCCTAGTTATTTTGTGTGTGTGTCTGTGTGCATGCTGTATATTGTTATTTTCCATGCTGATTGTAGTTTTTGTATATAGTTCTTTTGAATTTGTGTGTGTGCATGCTGTATATAGTTCTTTTCAATGCTGTATGTAGTTCTTGTATATAGTTATTGTGCGTTTGTGTGTCTGTGTGCATGCTGTATATAGTTCTTTTCCATGCTGTATGTAGTTATTGTATATAGTTATTGTGTGTGTCTGTGTGCATGCTGTATATAGTTCTTGTGAATTTGTGTGTGTGTGTGCATGCTGTATATAGTTATTTTCCATGCTGTATGTAGTTCTAGTATATAGTTATTGTGCGTTTGTGTGTCTGGGTGCAAGCTTGCATGCTGTATATAGTTCTTTTCCATGCTGTTTGTAGTTTTTGTATATAGTTATTATGTGTCTGTGTGCATGGGAAATCCGGAAATTACAAAGGTAAACAACAGCACGACACACGTAGATGGTGCACGTGTCAACAACGTCTTTGTTATTAAACATTTCGAAGTGCTGTTCCAATCCTATCTATACCTATCTGAGCCCATGTGGTCTCACACACTCACTCACTTAGCACCTGAGATCAATTAAGTCTGTGAGTCTTTAGTCCTTAGTCCTCAGGGCTCACTTTGGGATTGGCCCTTCGTGTGTGTGTGCATGCTGTATATAGGAAATGGGCTCATTAAATCAACATAAGGCCTTAACTATATTAATTTTAGTCACTTACCAGGAAGCAGTATAGGGTGCCCTTTGACCTAAGTCATCATATGTTAAGTTTGAGTGTGTAATGGGTCACCTAAAAGCAGTTCTGTTTGACTAGGCCAATTTCTACGTGTTAAAATCGCTTAAAATCGTTTTTTAGGGTTTCCCTATTCACAGGCCTAAAACAGGTAGTGCAACCAAACATTTTCAATGTTAACATTCAGATTCATATTCTACACATCCAGACCTTTCAGAAAAGTATGGTTTTGTTGGGAGGTGGGGGGGGGGGGGTGCACGGTAGGCCTATGTAGCTCGCCGCCTATGATTACCGAGGGTTGAACAACATTACGGTAAAGAATACTTATCCTTTGCCGCTGATGTCTTCAGCCTTCGAGCGGTTACAGGGAGCCTCCATCTTCACAAAACTGGATTTACGTAATGCCTATCATTTGGTTCGCATCAGGGAGGGGGATGAATGGAAAACCGCATTCAACACCCCCAGGGGTCACTTTGAATATTTGGTTATGCTGTTCGGGCTGTCCAACTCCTCAGCGGTTTTCCAGACACTCGTCAATGACGTGTTGAGAGACATGGTAGACCAATTCATATATGTCTACCTGGATGACATATTGATTTTTTCGTCGTCTCTCCAGGAACACGTTCAACATGTCAGACGAGTGCTTCAGAGGTTGCTAGAGAATGGGCTTTTTGTCAAGGCGGAGAAATGCGCATTTCATGCACAGTCTGTTCCTTTCCTAGGCTACATCATCTTGTCTGAGGGAGTGCGTATGGATCCTGACAGGGTTAAGGCTGTGATAGATTGGCCAAGTCCAGATTCCCGTAAGGCCCTACAGAGGTTTCTGGGGTTCGCCAACTTCTATCGGCGGTTCATTTGCAATTTCAGCTAACTAGCCGCACCTCTGACTGCCTTGACCTCTCCCAGAGTGACGTTCAGGTGGTCCGATACAGCCGAGACTGTGTTCGCCAAACTCAAGAGTCGCTTTGTTTCGGCTCCCATCTTAGTCGCCCCTGATTCCTCACAGTTCGTGGTAGAGGTCGACGCGTCAGAGGTGGGGGTAGGTGCAGTGCTTCCCAATGCTCTTCCACAGACGACAAGATGCATCCTTGCGCGTTTTTGTCCCATCGTCTATCACCTGCCGAACGTAACTATGACATTGGTAACAGAGAGTTGTTGGCAGTCAAGTCGCCGTTGGAGGAGTGGCGTCATTGGTTAGAAGGGTCGGGGGTACCTTTTATCGTTTGGACCGATCACAAGATCCTTAAATATATATGGGATCTGCTAAAAGACTCAACTCCAGGCAGGCTCGATGGGCACTTTTTTTTGGACGTTTTGACTTTTCTCTCTCGTACCGCCCGGGATCCAAAAACATCAAGCCTGATTCCTTATCTAGTATTTTTGATCCATCGCACGCCCGGTTACTCTCGGGTGTATTTTACCCGAGAAAATAGTTATCTCCACACTCACATGGGAGATCGAAACGAGGGTCAAGACGGCCTTAGAAGGGGTTAAGCCTCCACCCGAGTCGATTGTTTGTGCCGGAGGGGTTAGGGTCCGACGTTATACGATGGGGTCATTGCTCCAACGTGGCTTGTCATCCAGGAGTAAACCGCACTAGCTGTTTAGTTAAGCAACGATTCTGGTGGCCATTAATGGCTCGCGACATTAACAGTTTTGTGTTGGCTCGGTTTGTGCCGTTGGTAAGACGTCTAACCGTCCTCCTGATGGGTTGCTCCAACCGCTGTCTGTCCCTTCGAGACCCTGGTCCCACATAGCGCTAGATTTTGTCACCGCCCTCCCGCCCTCTAATGGCATGACGGTTGTTTTAACCGTAGTGGACCGGTTCTCGAAGGAGGCACATTTCATTCCCTTGCCCAAATTACCCTCTGCCAAGGATACAGCGGTAACTGTCGTAGATCACGTCTTTCGTTTACATGGCCTCCCGATGGACGTGGTTTCTGACAGGGGGCCCCAATTTGTGTCCAAATTATGGCAGGAGTTTTGTAGATTACTAGGAGCTACAGTCAGTCTTTCTTCGGGTTATCATCCCCAGAGCAATGGTCAAACCGAGCAAGCACACCTAGATTTGGAGAGAGTGTTACGATGTTTGGTGTCCAAGAATCCTTCATCCTGGAGCCAACAACTTTCTATGGTTGAGTACGCGCACAACTCGTTACCAGTGTCATCCACGGGCCTCTCTCCGTTTGAGTGTAGTCTAGGGTACCAGCCACCAATTTTTCCAAGTCTGGAATCCGAAGTCGCAGTTCCCCTCGCTCACGCCTTCGTCCAGAGGTGCCACCGTTCGTGGACCAGAGCCCGTGAGACTCTGTTCCAGGTGGGGGCGCGCACCAAGGCTAAGGCCAATCGCCACCGGTCAAAGCCTCCCGTATACGGAATTCATCCCGCCTTTCATGTGTCCAAATTGAAACCTGTATTTTATTCTCACCTTAATCCGCCGGCCCCGGTTCCCCCACCGCCGCGACTCGTAGACGGGGAACCCACGTATTCGGTCAATTCGTATTCTGGATTCGAGACGGAGGGGACGCAGATTTCAGTATCTGGTGGACTGGGAGGGTTATGGTCCGGAGGAGAGAAGTTGGGTTAGTTATGCTAGGGACATACTGGATCACTCCCTGATTGATGATTACAATCAACAGGTCAGTAGTTCTGGGAGCGCCAGGAGGCGGTTTATGAATTTCGCTGTCTGTGTGTGTATGTGCGTGTGGGCGGGGGCGCTGATCACTGCAGCTGATCAGCGCACCCTATTTAATCCCTCTGTTTTCACCTTGTCTTTGTCAGATCGTTGTTTGATGTTTCCTGTGTTCCTGCTTGTCTCATGTTCCCGTGTTTCCTGCCTGTCTCCAGTTTCCGTGTGTTGTTTGCTTGTTCCTGCACTGCTGATCGTCTCATCTACATCTTCCGGTTTTCCTGTCTCCACTACAGCCCGGACTATCACGGATTAGATTTCGCTCCACCTTCATTCTCCGTGAGGCTGGCTTTCCCACAGCGTCCCAAGTGACTTCCTGCAGACCATCATCTTCTACCACCCTTCATCAATAAACTTACCTCTTTTACTTGCAATTGAATCTTCAGACTTATTATTCCTGACAGTTACATCGTAAAAAGAATGGCATCTACGCTAATAATAGTCTGTCTGTCTCTTCCTTATCCCGAGGTTACTGTAGTCAGCCAGATCCGGGTCATATCAGATCAGATGGTGGACCTGAACCTAGACACGACCTCATCGCAGGCCTGAATGTCAACAGAGACCAGTTACCTATTTCTTCTCAGTTTTGGTTCATTGCCACTGTCGACTCTGGCTTGCTTAGTTGGGGACACTTAATATTCAGCAATATTACTGATTTGACCGCACTGACACTATTGGATGAGAACAACTTAGCTGGAGGATGACATCACTGTTTACAGAGCTGAATTGACGATGAACTGATTTCAATTGAATAATGACTTTAATATTGTCTTTTTTAGAGCTGCTTTACAGCATAGTTGAATTCGGTTTGCATAATTGAATCGTTATTTTCTTGTTTATCACTGTAAAGCTGCTTTGAAACAATCTATATTGTATAAAGCGCTATAAAAATAAAGTTGACTTGACTTCTAATCCTAATCAAACACACTTGCCTGTAATAATCAAGTAATCCTGATAACCTTGATAACCTGGTTCTGGTGTATTGAATTAGGGTAAGAACTAAATTCTCTGGGTCGTATGTGATATTAGAGACACCACACTAGTTAGTGACGTCAGTTTTCATGTGACGTCACACCCTTATAGAGGCAAAACATGGCTTTCCTCCAGTTCCCTCCAGTAATTTTTACCAGGTTGGAAAACTAAGTACTAGTGTAGAAAGACAGTGATATTAAAAGACCAAATTCAATATATAACTTATTGATGAGGCAAGCAGATGAATCCAAAATATAAACGTAACGCACATTTTCTCGTTTAGTGAAGAAAACCATTATAAAGAAAACGGAATAAGTCATGCTGACTTTAAGTGTTTTAGATTATTTTTATTGGTTGAAATACTGCAGCAGTAAATATTCATGGCTTGAAAAAGATGGAAAATTGACTGGTGGTGACATGCAGATGTTTTTCCCTACAGGTCTCTGAGCCAGTCATGTGACTGATAACAGAGTGCAGTATTCAGAGTTTTCAGAGTTACAAGCAGCAAATCCGTTAGTGTGATCATTAAAATATTGTAGAATTTTCCAATAAAATGTATATTTCATAATACAATCTCAAGACATTTGGTGGCAAGAACAGTTTTATTGATCAAATTTGTCCCTAAGGACATTAATCATGTAATTTCCCTACGGTACGGAGGCCTTGGTAATACCACATAGTAGTGGCATTAATGTATTTACAAACAAATCAAAATGTCAGGAAACAAAAAATTACATGTCTTTTGTTTTCATGCACAAAAACAATGTGCTGATTGTCATGACAATGGCGTAATTTCAGAAGAAAAGCAGCTTTAGAAGCTGCCTCTGACAAAAGAAAATGCAAAATATATAGAAAAGTTTCAAGAGAGGGATAAATTGCCAGAATAACATCACTACCTTCATTAGCGATACAAACTCTCATGCATAACAACATTACTTGTGGGTTTCCATCAATCAGGAAATATTTTTCAACAACAAAGTAAATTGCTCATTTTTAAACCCCTATGCTGGGAGAATGATAAATACTATGTAAGAGAATGCATACCGAAAAATTACTGATAATTTAGACTGCTTTAATTTGAGCACAACATCGTTTGTCATTTTTAATAGTAATGTCTTCCACTGCAACAACAACATTAAAACAAATTTAGCCAGAAAAGGTTTAAAGATGGAGAAGGTAAGTTTGAGTCATTCAATAAAGTTGTGCTTTAGTTCCTTCATGCTAGAAGGCTATTCTGGTGCAAATATTACGAAAAAGCAAATAATGCAATAAGCAAATGTCATTGTAAAGCATCAAAGAGAGGTATGTATCAGTCTTCAAATCTATATAATTTCATTCAACATAATGCATTTAACATATTCTCAAAGCTATCGTTATATTGATAAGCATTAATTCAAATGATTCTTATCTTAATAATCAGATATTATAATCTTATAATGATGTTGATCGGTTTATTGATTTAAATACATGCAGAACTCAAACTTTTTTTATTACATTGTGTATGCCACCCAGTAGATGACATTGACCACAGCGAAGGTGAAAGGGAAGACCGCGCGGGCGTAGATGTCGATGGTGTCGGCGTCAATGGGTTTGCACTTGCAGCATTTCTTCTCTTCTCTGCTTTCCTTCTGTGCACGACGCGACAGAGATCCACGAACCTCGGTCTCTTCGTGCGGTTCTCCAGGAGGGTCGGTGGTCCGCTGGGTCCTGCTTTGCCTGTTGGAGATCAGGAGGCCCTGGTTCATGCCAGCCACAGACAGAGAAAAGAGAACCATCGCCTGCTTTCCATTTTTCACCATGGACTACAAAAGAAGATAAGGGGAAAAGTCACGTTTTTAAACAAGTTATGAGTTGTCAAAAATGTCATAGATAGGAATTAATTTCGGACTCTATTCCACTCTAAACTTGAATATTTTGGCCTTTCACCTTGACCTGGAAAATATTACAATTATGGCTGTCGATTTAACGCGTTAGTTTAATTAATTAGTTAAGACACACACACACACACACCTGAAGGGGTTTATTCTGAGAGAACACACACACACACCTGAAGGGGTTTATTCTGAGAGAACACACACACACACACCTGAAGGGGTTTATTCTGTGAGAACACACACAGACACACACACACACACACACACACCTGAAGGGGTTTATTCTGAGAGAACACACACACACACCTGAAGGGGTTTATTCTGAGAGAACACACAAACACACACACACACACACCTGAAGGGGTTTATTCTGAGAGAACACACACACACACACACACACACACACACCTGAAGGGGTTTATTCTGTGAGAACACACACACACACACACACACACACACACACACCTGATGGGGTTTATTCTGAGAGAACACACACACACACACACACACACACACACACACCTGAAGGGGTTTATTCTGAGAGAACACACACACACACACCTGAAGGGGTTTATTCTGAGAGAACACACACACACCTGAAGGGGTTTATTCTGAGAGAACACACACACACACACACACCTGGAGGGGTTTATTCTGAGAGAACAACCGGTTGGATGTACATTATCCCGCTTATTACACGGCTACTTGCCACATAAGTAAATAATTAGACACAAAATATTGATCTGAGTCTAAATATTTTAATAGGTCTTTAAACGCAAAGCTTCCACGGAGAGAGCAGTTTCAGCGGCGAGTTCAAACTAGACAGACATATAAAAGATACGTATACAGTCATAACACTTATACACAGCATTTCACCACATAAATAATTATGGAGATAAGAGATATTGATTTCAGATTAAACTGTTTTAAAATCATACCTGTTTGTATCTTACAAAAAATAGTCACACAATGGCATCATCTGCGTTTGTATGAAACAAGAGAGAGCGAGTCCACGATACTGGATGACAGAATTAAATAACTACACAAAATATTGATTCCACTGAGCCTGTGTTTCTGTTTTAGCGGTTGTTCTCGAGGAATAACATATCACTTGATCGCGCGATCGACCAATCAGAATCAAGCATTCCACAGAGCCGTGCAATAAGTAATCAATATCACACAAGTACCGTTTTTGGCACGAGTGTGCCAAAAACAACAGTCCAAAAAGTAAGAAGTTAATATTGTGTTTTTGCTCAATTTTGCCCATGAAAACGTTACCTATAAGCAGAAGTGTTGTGCGTCTCAGAGCAACACAAAGCTGTTTCATTTCTGAATGAATCCTCGTTTTGAGCGAAACAATCGGGTGAACCAATGATTCAATGACTCATTCATAAAGAGAGCCATTTACTTCATTCCTAAGTGAATCAGCCGTTTGAACAAATTGAATGAATGACTGACTCATTTAGACTTTTACCGCCACCTACTGGCAGTTTTAGTTTCTTATATAGAGTATAATTTCATTAGAAACATTTCTGATTTTCAATATTAATAAAAACACATTAAAGGGATAGTTAATCCAAAAATGTTAATTATGTAATTTACTCACCCTCATGGCTGTTGAAGCCTAAAAGTTAATGTGTAATAAAATGTTGAATCAAACAAAAATATTTTTTTTTTTGTAAAATTTCAATATAATGTAATAATTCTCATTTAACACAATAATGACTATCTTTTGGGTGGTAATTTCTCAGCCAAATTTGATGTGCGATTAGTTTGCGATTAATTAGATGAATTAATAGGCACATCATGTAATTAATCAGATTAAATATTTTAATCGCTTGACAGCCCTAATTAAAATACTAGAGATTTCGAATGTATAAGATGCTCGAGACTTGGGGCCAGATTCACTAAACAAGTCAAATTAGAGTGAGACCGCAATCCCATGAAAGCGCAAATGGGAGTGGAAGGTTTTAAATAATACCAGTATATTGACAAGCACAAACCCTAGTAAATCATGTTGCATGATTCATTTAAATACTCTCCTCACTTAAATTTAGCATCTTCAAGAAAATTGATTATTTGTCAAATTCGAATGACGTTTTAGTAATTTATGACAGTGAGTTTAATTTGTTGATTGATCGATCGTTAATCTAGTAAATTATTTAATCCACTGAACACTGCTGTGGTAATATAAAAACACTCCCAACAGCATACTGTTTCTTTTGAGCCTAATTCCTAGTCAAATTAAAATTATATAGTTGTATATATATCACTTGTGATGGTATTTTGTATAGATATGGCCAGACGTGCAGTCTACCAATAACATTAGAGCGACAGCACTACGAACGCCCACAAGCGACTTCACAGTACAGAGCCGAGCGACATACAGCGACAAAGTCGCTGGCGGTGTGAACGGGGCTTGAAGCGTGGTGTCGCACGCCTCTCCACATTTGTAAGTTGATGGGCGTTCCTCAAGTTTACCGCTATGGGCGTGGTTTTGACCCAGCGGCCAGTCTAGAACAAAGGCCCCTCGAGAGACTACTTCTATTGGATAGACGCGTTGCGTTTGACGGATTCATTTGCATAAAGATGGGCATCGGCCAGCTTTTGGACGCGCAGCATTTTTTCAAATGAAGCGCCGCCTTCCCGGGATGCTTTGCGGGCGCGTTAAAGTCGCGTGACGTCACCCATAGGAATAGCGGAGCGCGGCGCGACTGAAGTGTCGCACGGACAAGTGGATCAGCACCGTCACTGGTAGGCTGCAGCAGTTTGCCGCAGGGCAGCCAATGAGCACGCTAGTCAGCCTGCTCTAGGTCTGCTGGCTGCTGCACTGCGTTGACAATGAATACAAAATTAAGGATAATTTTTTGGCTTCAATATCTCGAGAAGATGAATCTTTCCCGTAGCGTAAGCTAACTTACGCAATACGAGAGAACCTCTCGTAAGAGAACTCCATAGCTGTCTTTTAAATATCAGCGTACTTATAATGTATTATTATATGATATTATTATATTATAATATTATGAGAATAAATGCGTAATAAAACACTGAACGCAGCAGAACTAATTTGACAAGCGGAACAAGATGTGGTCAGTCGCAGAAGTGATGGAACTGATTCTTTCGGATAGGTCGTTAAAACGAACCGGTTCAAAAACTGATTCACCAGGTTCTTTTACACAGTCAATGATGTACAATGTTATATAATCAAAGAACCTAATAAATAAATAAAAAAAGTGAATAAACTTATCTTACTTAACAGACCAATTTCATAAACCATGTTTCTTTCTCTCTTTTCATTCCGGTAAAAGGTATATTATAAATGCTAATCTATTAATATGTATTATTACATAAATATAAATGAAAAATCTGCAAAATAAAACAGTAAAATTCCGTAAAACTACAGTTTAAATATGCCGATTTACAATATGCTAATTTTTTTAGAAGGACCTGTATATATATATATATATATATATATATATATATATATATATATATATATATATATATATATATATATATACAGGTCCTTCTAAAAAAATTAGCATATTGTGATAAAGTTAATTATTTTCCATAATGTAATGATAAAAATTAAACTTTCATATATTTTAGATTCATTGCACACCAACTGAAATATTTCAGGTCTTTTATTGTTTTAATACTGATGATTTTGGCATACAGCTCATGAAAACCCAAAATTCCTGTCTCAAAAAATTAGCATATCATGAAAAGGTTCTCTAAACGAGCTATTAACCTAATCATCTGAATCAACTAATTAACTCTAAACACCTGCAAAAGATTCCTGAGGCTTTTAAAAACTCCCAGCCTGTTTCATTACTCAAAACCGCAATCATGGGTAAGACTGCCGACCTGACTGCTGTCCAGAAGGCCATCATTGACACCCTCAAGCAAGAGGGTAAGACACAGAAAGAAATTTCTGAACAAATAGGCTGTTCCCAGAGTGCTGTATCAAGGCACCTCAGTGGGAAGTCTGTGGGAAGGAAAAAGTGTGGCAAAAAACGCTGCACAACGAGAAGAGGTGACCGGACCCTGAGGAAGATTGTGGAGAAGGACCGATTCCAGACCTTGGGGACCTGCGGAAGCAGTGGACTGAGTCTGGAGTAGAAACATCCAGAGCCACCGTGCACAGGCGTGTGCAGGAAATGGGCTACAGGTGCCGCATTCCCCAGGTCAAGCCACTTTTGAACCAGAAACAGCGGCAGAAGCGCCTGACCTGGGCTACAGAGAAGCAGCACTGGACTGTTGCTCAGTTTTGCATGTCATTCGGAAATCAAGGTGCCAGAGTCTGGAGGAAGACTGGGGAGAAGGAAATGCCAAAATGCCTGAAGTCCAGTGTCAAGTACCCACAGTCAGTGATGGTCTGGGGTGCCATGTCAGCTGCTGGTGTTGGTCCACTGTGTTTTATCAAGGGCAGGGTCAATGCAGCTAGCTATCAGGAGATTTTGGAGCACTTCATGCTTCCATCTGCTGAAAAGCTTTATGGAGATGAAGATTTCATTTTTCAGCACGACCTGGCACCTGCTCACAGTGCCAAAACCACTGGTAAATGGTTTACTGACCATGGTATTACTGTGCTCAATTGGCCTGCCAACTCTCCTGACCTGAACCCCATAGAGAATCTGTGGGATATTGTGAAGAGAAAGTTGAGAGACGCAAGACCCAACACTCTGGATGAGCTTAAGGCCGCTATCGAAGCATCCTGGGCCTCCATAACACCTCAGCAGTGCCACAGGCTGATTGCCTCCATGCCACGCCGCAATTTCTTTCTGTCTTACCCTCTTGCTTGAGGGTGTCAATGATGGCCTTCTGGACAGCAGTCAGGTCGGCAGTCTTACCCATGATTGCGGTTTTGAGTAATGAAATGGGAGTTTTTAAAAGCCTCAGGAATCTTTTGCAGGTGTTTAGAGTTAATTAGTTGATTCAGATGATTAGGTTAATAGCTCGTTTAGAGAACCTTCTCATGATATGCTAATTTTTTGAGATAGGAATTTTGGGTTTTCATGAGCTGTATGCCAAAATCATCAGTATTAAAACAATAAAAGACCTGAAATATTTCAGTTGGTGTGCAATGAATCTAAAATATATGAAAGTTAAATTTTTATCATTACATTATGTAAAATAATGAACTTTATCACAATATGCTAATTTTTTGAGAAGGACCTGTATATATATATATATATATATATATATATATATATATATATATATATATATATATATATATATATATATATTGCAGTATATTAAAGCATATAAAGGCAAACTATTACATGTAAAAATATAGTGACTTTTTTGGTCTTGATTGCAATATATTTGTTTTATATGTATCAATATATATACATATATGGTCTGTGCATATATTGCAATATATTGGAAAATATAAATATTAAATCCCATATATGGAAATATATTGCTTAATATATCACATGATATTTTCCAATATACTGCAATATATTTTTGTTTCGTAAGGGTTCACTTCATGTCTTTGGTAAATCTTGACAGTCGTTTTTTAACGCCAGAAGAAGTTGGGTCCTGAGATGGGTCAATTATAGCATTGGTTCCCAACAGGGAGGTCGAGGCCCACAAGGGATCATATTTTGAAAAGTGTTGAACAGTGAGCATTAAAGCAGCAGTCCGTAACTTTTTTGCGTTCAAAATGTACTAAATTTATATAATGAGTGAGTACATCATGAATCCATTTTCCAAACCGTGTTTTTGTCTTATCCTGAGTCACTATGGTACACCTATAATAAGTTTTTATATTGGGACTATTTTACGCTGGTTCGGCTCGCTGCGGTGTAACCCAGTGACTCGTCATAGACATAAACAGAGAGAAGTAGCTCCGGCTACAATGTTCTTCCGCATGACGCATTATTCTGTTAATAAACGCATGTTTATTAATCGCTAGAGCGCCAAACGATCATATTACATTAGTTAATTTTATTCATGATCCCCTGGCTGACCAAAAAATGGGTTTTCAACGAGGTCCCAGACACCAGTATTTTGTAATAGCCATTAATCATTTTTTCCTGATATTCCAGTATCCTGAATACTGATATTTTTGTTATTGCATTTCAAATAGGGCCAATTAATAGGCTACTCCTAGGCTTAAGTTTTTATGGCCTACTGATGTTTTTGTTTTGTTACGCTATTATTTGTGCATAAACATATCTCGTTATAGTAATAAACATACTGTTTGTTTAAAAACAAAATATTTTGTCATCCTTGCTGCAAGCTTACAAGAGCTACAATATCATTAAATGTGAAGGGGGCCCTAAAATATTTTCTTGGGAAAAAGGGGGTCTCAGACAAAAAAAGGTTGGGAACCACTGAATTATAGCATACAGTTAGTACAGAGTTTCACTCTTTTAATTTATTTTATTGTACCTCTGAGCTCTTATTCATCTTGACTTTGGCTTTCTCCTTCTTGCTGTAGTCTGCATTATAGTGAGCAAAAGCGTATTCGATCAAGGCAGCGAAGACGAAGACGTAGCAGATCCAGAAATACACGTCCAGAGCTTTAATGGCAGAAGCGCGGGGCAGTGATGAACGAGCACTGACCATCAGCGTTGTCATGGTGAGCACCGTCGTGATTCCTAAGACACACGAAACACCAATATTCATTTAACTCATCCGGTTAATTTGTGTGTGTGATTGTGTTAAATGTTCTCATTTAACTTGACTGATTTTCAAAAAAATACTTAAGTGAAGTTTTAATTTCATAAACTGTAAATGTTATAAAATTAGCACTATTCCCAGCTAACAGAAATATGTTCTATGAACGTTTAGCTAATATTCCCATTAAGTTGTGAAAATGTTATTTCTGCATGTTCTCTGAACATTTAAAAAACGTCCATGTTTTAAGAACGTTTTTTCTTGGTTATGCGAACGTCAAGGAAAATTTTTATTTGATCATTCTTCAAACATTTTCGGAACGTTTAAAAAATGTTAGACGAACCTGTAAACTAAACTAAAACGATTTAAAAAACGTATAATATTTTTGTGCCAACGTTTTGATAACACTGTGGAAGCTTGATTACGCCATTTTAAAAGATAATTGCAATTTCAGTCAGAATTGAACAAAGTCAGAATTGCGTTTTAAAGTCAGAATTGCGAGATATAAAGTCATAATTGCGTTATAAAGTTAGAATTGTGAGATATAAAGTCAGAATTGGGTTATAAAGTCAGAATTGTGAGATATAAAGTCAGAATTGCGTTATAAAGTTAGAATTGTGAGATAGAAAGTCAGAATTGCGTTATAAAGTTAGAATTGTGAGATATAAAGTCAGAATTGGGTTATAAAGTCAGAATTCGTTATAAAGTCAGAATTGCGAGATATAAAGTCAGAATTGCGTTATAAAGTCAGAATTGTGAGATATAAAGTCAGAATTGCGTTATAAAGTTAGAATTGGGTTATAAAGTCAGAATTCGTTATAAAGTCAGAATTGCGAGATATAAAGTCAGAATTGCGTTATAAAGTCAGAATTGCGTTATAAAGTCAGAATTGGGTTATAAAGTCAGAATTCGTTATAAAGTCAGAATTGCGAGATATAAAGTCAGAATTGCGTTATAAAGTTAGAATTGTGAGATAAAAAGTCAGAATTGCATTATAAAGTTAGAATTGAGAGATATAAAGTCAGAATTGCGTTACAAAGTCAGAATTGTGAGATATAAAGTCAGAATTGCGTTATAAAGTTAGAATTGTGAGATATAAAGTCAGAATTGCATTATAAAGTTAGAATTGTGAGATATAAAGTCAGAATTGCGTTATAAAGTCAGAATTGTGAGATATAAAGTCAGAATTGCGTTATAAAGTTAGAATTGTGAGATATAAAGTCAGAATTGCGTTATAAAGTTAGAATTGTGAGATATAAAGTCAGAATTGGGTTATAAAGTCAGAATTCGTTATAAAGTCAGAATTGCGAGATATAAAGTCAGAATTGCATTATAAAGTCAGAATTGTGTGATATAAAGTCAGAATTGCGTTATAAAGTTAGAATTGGGTTATAAAGTCAGAATTCGTTATAAAGTCAGAATTGCGAGATATAAAGTCAGAATTGCGTTATAAAGTCAGAATTGCGTTATAAAGTCAGAATTGGGTTATAAAGTCAGAATTCGTTATAAAGTCAGAATTGCGAGATATAAAGTCAGAATTGCGTTATAAAGTTAGAATTGTGAGATAAAAAGTCAGAATTGCATTATAAAGTTAGAATTGAGAGATATAAAGTCAGAATTGCGTTATAAAGTCAGAATTGTGAGATATAAAGTCAGAATTGCGTTATAAAGTTAGAATTGTGAGATATAAAGTCAGAATTGCATTATAAAGTTAGAATTGTGAGATATAACGTCAGAATTGCGTTATAAAGTCAGAATTGTGAGATATAAAGTCAGAATTGCGTTATAAAGTTAGAATTGTGAGATATAAAGTCAGAATTGCATTATAAAGTTAGAACTGTGAGATATAAAGTCAGAATTGCGTTATAAAGTTAGAATTGTGAGATATAAAGTCAGAATTGCATTATAAAGTTAGAATTGTGAGATATAAAGTCAGAATTGCGTTATAAAGTTAGAATTGTGAGATATAAAGTCAGAATTGCGTTATAAAGTCAGAATTGTTAGATATAAAGTCAGAATTGCGTTATAAAGTCAGAATTGTGAGATATAAAGTCAGAATTGCGTTATAAAGTTAGAATTGTGAGATATAAAGTCAGAATTGCATTATAAAGTTAGAACTGTGAGATATAAAGTCAGAATTGGGTTATAAAGTCAGAATTGCCTTATAAATTCAGAATTGCGAGAAATAAACTCCCAATTGCAAGAAATAAACTCCCAATTTATTCTGTGGCGAAAAAAAGCTTCCATACTTTATTAAAGACCCGATATTGTCATTGAATAAACATTCTATTAATGTTACAGGAAAAACGTCTGTTTAACGTTCAGAGAACCTTGCCACAATGATAGCTAAAGTATTGAGAGCGGTCCCTGTTAGCCGAGCTAACACTGAAACACTGACCTAAAGACACTCTTGCTGGCACAGCTGATTGGCTGATCCAGAATGAAACCCATGACATGGCAACCAGTAGGATGGAGGGCATGTAGGACTGGATGATGTAAACTCCTCGGTTTCGTCTTAGCTCGAATCGTAAGCTGAGACGTGGAAATCTCCCCGCTGTTTCAAGAATGACAATACTTGACTTTGAGTAAACAAAACTGATTAAAACCATTGAAATGACAACAACTGTTGCCACAGCATTAGCAAATAATATATTGGTAGAGTTTAGTTAAATCAGATATATCAGACAGTGTTGATGAACAGCCTCACCGGATTTAAAGTTCAACAGCTCCGTGACAAAGCGATAATCAGTGATGGTGAACTGGGACAGCTCCAGTTTGTCCAGTCCGTGGATGAGTGTTTGACTCTCTGACCAGTGATACACAATGTCTTCTGAAGAGTAGCCGTCTGCAAACCCAACAACAGGAGAGAAAGAGACACTTCAATTTGTCTTTCAAACTTGCTGTTCTTATTAGGTTATGTTCATATGAAAACAGGAAAGAAAGGAATATGTAAGGTGGACAGTAACAAAGTACATTTACTTGAGTACTGTACTTAAGTACACTTTTTGAGTATCTTTCATTTACTTGAGTATTATTTTTTCTGGAAACTTTTTACTTTAACTTCACTACATTTGAAAGACAAATATCATACTTTTTACTCCACTACAATTCTGTCAAGGTCCTCGAGTAGAAAGTAGTAACGTCAGTCAGGGGAGGATTTTGGTTGGAAATAAAAGTCGGATTGACATCAACCTGATTTTCATTTTCAACATTGGCTTTGGTCTTCTAAATGCGAATTCTGTCATTGTTTTGGAGCACACTAGCTTATAGATAACAGCAAGGCTAACATATTCATACTAAAAGCCAAAAAACTTTAAATAGGGCACTATTTGAGGGATCAGCCGAAACCATTGTAGACGTTATTGAGTGCATTTATTCAATCTCACATTCAATCCCACGACTGGAACTGTGTTAAATATGATATTGTTATGAGGGCAGGCAGGCATATATTCAGAGGCATAAGATACTGTAAGTATTACATACAACAATGCAACAATATTAAAACAATGCATTGACATTTACTTTTTGATACTGAAGTACTTTTAAAAACGAGTACTTCTGTACTTTTACTTAAGTAAAAATCAGTCTTTACAACTTTTACTTGTAACAGAGTAATATTTGACCAGTAGTATCTGTACTTTCACTCAAGTAAGAAAGTTGTGTACTTTGTCCACCTCTGGAAATCACTAGAAAACATACAATTTTAGTTAGTCAAAAGCATGATTATCATGGTTTGTTTTTTTGCACAGGGATATGTTTTGCAGTGGACACTTGCATGATCATTTTGCTCATGTTTCATAAAGTCAAAATGTAATGTAACGTGTGGGACGAGATAAGGCAGGTGTAGATGAGGATAAGTGCAGATTAAGGCACACTATGTTATTTTTTGCCACTAGAGGTCGTTTATTCAAAACAAAGGCATAGCTTGATGACACCTTGATTTCGCTGAATCATGGGAGTTGTTGTCTTCGGACTCAGGCAGAAATCATCTTCATGGATGACCAGTAATGTATTAAAGATTTATGAACGTTGTTACGAGCAGTTGAGCTTTTATTATACCACAGACACTTCTGCTTCTTCAGGTCATGTGTATGTGGGGAAGCACAGCGCTGTTTTATCATATTAGATATATTTGAGTGTGATGAAAGTTGTTATAATACGATATTAGGCATGGCAAAATATGGTACTCTGTGTTGATCTGTATAACAATGATTAGTTTTCTGTTGATGAATGTATCCAAACAGTTGCTCACCTGTCTAATATATTAAGGCGTTTTTGATGTTTCCATGGTTTCTACAAAATAAAACCTTAAATTGAGGGTAACGCGGGTATGATGTCATTGATAGACGATAAAACTGCTAATTTCTCTGGATTTAAACATTCTTAGAAAAATTTGGAGTAATGTAAGTACACAAATAAACTAAATATATAACACTGTTCTTGTGGTTTTGGGATATTTTGATCGAAAAATCGTACATAGTGTGCCTTTAATTTTTTATAGAAAGAACAAAACAATACCAGTAACAATGAGTATGGCAAAAAGAACGCACAAACAAGAAACCATTACATACACTAATCAACTACAGAGCACAAGAGGTAATGAGAATAACAAGACACACCTGGGAATAATCAATCATCATTAGTAGTTAATTAGTAGGATTTTATCATTGCTTTATACCAGGCTTTATGATTTAGGGACTATGTTGAAGTGATGAAAAATCCATTACATTTCCTATATCATTTCTTTTATAGTATTTTTAATGTGTGGCAGGTATTTGAATAGTGAATATTCATGTCTTGTTCACTTTCAATCGTCACTTATTTTATAGTATGTTTGTAAGTTGTATTGGCTGGGACTTTTGGGTTTCGATTATGTTCTGAATGAACTTTTTGTTAGACGCATTGTCACATCTGCTTTTTAAAACATGTTTATTAAGCATAATTCTGTAGCTCAATCTCAAAACTATTTAAGCCTTTAGTAATTGCTTTTATGACTATAAAAAAATGTATACGTCAGACGATAAACAAACAGTAAATGAAGACGAGAGATATAAGAGATATAAGTTTTCCCCGTACTCACAGCTTTCCAAGTCTAGCATGCATTCCTGTTCATCCATGGGGTATTTGGTGAGGTCCATGTCACATGCAACTGTAGATGTAATTCTGAAAGGAAAAACATCATGATACACATTTCAAATATGGAGCAGGTGAATAAAAAACTCTGTGATAATCTGTTAAGAAGCTTGTAAAATGTATGAAATTAGTTCAGTGGTGGCCTTTATGTAATTATATATTAAGCAGTTAGGTGGATAGGCAGACTTATTTTGAATAAAATAATGAACAGACCACTTTACTGTTATAAATAGGGTTGGGGATCGAAAGGTCAGGAATCGGATACTTTTGGAATTTCGAATCCTCTTATGGATTCATTTGTTAGCATTTTAAAATTACTTTAAACCATTTAAACATGAGACGACTCGCGCGCTGTTTTCTGTGGTGTACACACACCCAAAGCACTCACAGAAAGGGATTTTAATGTGATTTTAAATCGCACGTGTATCAGTATATTGGATCCATGCAGCTCTTAAAGTGACAGCAGCCTAATATTCCTCTAAATTAACACTTATCTAACAACAAAATACATAGAGAAAATTCTCTCGTTCTTGACTGAATAACTTTTGTAACTATATTTGTAATGTATATTTTATTTATAAAGTATAAATATTTTACATTTGATTACAGATTCTTTACCTGAATACCTGAAAATCTTAAAAAAAAGTTTCTTTCAATTGTATTTTTGTTCAGTTGTATCTATTTGTTGTGATTGCTAATTTGTTATTTGTTATTTTTTAATTACTGAGTGTTTACTTGTCTTTAATAATACTTTACATTTATATTAGTTAGGCTAGTTGTTTTTCTGTGGTATTTTTAAACCACAGGCAAACGTTCTTTGTGTTCTTTAGCATGTTGATTTTTGTTCATGATATTCAGCTACAATTAAATGTTTTGCAATAAGACTAAATCTGAATGATATCTAAGTTTTTTTTTACCTTATTGGAATCAAAATTAGGAATCGATAAGAATCTGAATCGATAAACAGAATCGGAATCGTTAAAATTCAAACGATACCCAACCCTAGTTGTAAATATGTAAGTGTAATGATTTGATTTCTTCCCCTTTACTGTAATCAGTCAACATTCTATCTTTACTGTTTCACCCAAAGTCCTTTTACATTATTGCTAATACACAAGCACAAATTCATTTGGAAGAGGTTTAAGACACGTAGCCTACCGACTGCCGTAGAGAATAGCAATAGCAAACCACAACCATCCAATCAATTCCACACAGACAAAATCAAGCCCCGCCCACATTTGTTCTTGTTTAACGCCCCGTTTACGAAGGGAAGACACAGATATTTCCCTGCGGTTTGGCCTCTCATTTACACGAAAACCCTGTTTTTATCACAGAAAACGATTATTTCTAAAAACTCCGGCCAAAGTGGAGATTTCTGATAACGCCGGTTATGTGTTGCCGTGTCAACTGGGAGAAACGGGGTTTTAGGTTCTCAAACGTCACATTATGCACCAAAAATGCTTACGGTCATGTGAGCGCCCAGTTTGGCATAGTTATGATGGCACTCGACGGCGTATTTATGCGGGTTGATGTAAATGACAACTTTTTGGAAACCGATGTTGTGTGCATGATGTTATTATTGAAAACGGAGGGGGGGAAATATTCGTTTCCCTAAATACCCGGCTATGTGTAAATGTGGCCTAAAACACGTAGCCTACCGACTGCTGTAGAGAATGACTCCATCAGGCTGCAGGCGAATGAGCTTGTTCTCCACAGTAACGTCATGAAACCAGGCTGATTTGGCGTTTACGATGAATGTGTCTGGTACCCAGAGTTTGTCTACGAAGCGGCTGTCCAGGCCCAGAGTTTTGTTTGTGTGGTTGTAGGACAAGCGGTCATCTTTCCAGCTCTGCCGCAGAAATATTGTCATGGTGTATTCCTGTAGACAAACAATCCACGGTTTTATGATGTTGAGGGTTATCTGGGACTTATTGTTGTGTATTGTCCTTATTTAAAGACAGGTTTAGTTTAAATCACTTTTTACAATGATTTTAACATAAGTATGGTGTGTACTTGTTCTTCATAAAACACCCTTAAAAGTGGTCAAATCAATAATTAATATAAATAATTATAATTCTTATTATAGCAAATATCAGGGCCAAGCAAACCAACTGCAGAAATAACCAATTAAAGAAATCTGGAGATGATTTGGGGCAAAAATCCATAACTTTTGCTGGCGTGGTCTGAAGATGGATTGAGAAATCAACTTGATTTCCATATCTTTTAAACAGCATGATTTTACGATCGCATGTTGATCTGATTGGTTACAAGGTATTTTGTGACGTCAGAAACACCAGCGATTTCAAACCGTGTTTTTGAGACTGTCTTTGGTTCACTGCAGTTTTCAAGCTGACTTATGAATTTACACATGGTTTGTCTTAAAGCATATTAAAAACACCACATAGACATATAAACAACAATAAAAGCTGGATTTTCACCACAAGGGGGCTTTAACAACTACCTTATTAACTATTGATAAGCTGTAATTAGGAGTTTATTGAGGCAAAGTCGTAGTTAATAGTTAGTTAACAGTGAGAATAGGACCCTAAACTAAAGTGTGACCAAATAATGCAATTAATAAGAGGTGATCATATTTAGAATCATATATTGCACTAGACTCATTGCAGCATAGACTACTCATACTGTTTATTTTATTTATTATTCTGGAACTGAATCCACTCCATTTGGAAAAGAACATATATATTCAAAGGATAATTTTAGCAAATGCAAAACTTCAGATTAGTTACATTAATGGCAAAATCATTCAAATCCAATACATGCAAAAAATAGGGTGATTTTCATAACTTTACCATGTTGGCTTCTGAGATATGGTCAATACTGGCTACTTCAATAGCCATGGCGACATTCACTGGGGGTCCTGTGAAGAGAAGAGTGAGAAAATAAAAGAAATTATCCATCTTCCTCTAATCTTCATCTAAATCAGTGGTTCTCAAACTTTTTGGCCACGCCCCTCTAAACGCCCTCATCCCTTCACCGTGTCGCTTAGACCACTTATATATATTAGACTGTGTTTACACTGGCACAAAAAATCCGATCTTTTACTCCGTCATAAAAAAAATTCGGATCTGGTTCGATTTTCTGCATTTTTCGCATCCATAGCAAGCATTTTGAGAGGGGTTTTGACAATTCAGAGCCAACAAATGACGAATACGAAAAAACGCACACGTAAATTTTGGACTGGCTAATTCAGGCCATACATCAGGGCCGTGTGGAACCCATGTGGACCGGATGTGGACCGGATCTGGGCCGACATTATGATGCTGTCTGGGACACAATCTATCCAAGTAGGGCCTACATTCATTTTATGATTTAGGTATAAAATCTTTTTAAGGCAAAATCACGCTGCTTTCTAATGTTATTAAATAACAGCTATTAGTGACAGGCACTGTAAAAAAAAATAGTTTTAACTTAAAAAAGTGTCCGTACAGCCTTAATTTTAAGTTTTGTCAACTCAAATATCCAAGTTGTCACTTGCACAACTTCACATTTCAAGTTGACTAAACTTAAATTTTGAAGGCAGCACAAACTTACTTTTTTTAAAGAAATTCACAGTGTATACAATACATCATACAATCAAATACAAACTTATTGAATGGTAAATATAGTTACAAAACTTACCCTAATCCTAAACATTCCCCTTCAATAAAATGTAAAATGACTGTATACACTTTTAAAAAATAAAGGTTCAAAAGAGTTATTTTCACAGCAATGCAATAAAATAATTTTTGGTTCCCCAAAGCATCTTTCAGCGCACACATTTAAATATTTCATGTGAAGAACATTTTCATAATCTAAAGAACTTTTTCCTACTGTAATGGATGTTAAAGCTTCTTCATGGAAGATGCCAATAAAGAACCCTTATTTTTAAAATAAAATACATTATTTGTAGTGGTGCATATATTATGCATAAACATAGCCACTATGTTAAGACAATGTCTTGAGAACTCGTCCACACTAGTGTTATATCAAACCCTCACAAAATCTCACTGAGATGATACAGACAGAACAAGACATAATCAAAATCGCGCAATTCTTCTGGCAGGGCAATTTTATTTAGCAAAATATCTCAGCATTCACTGATGAGGTCGCTCTCACTCGCCATTATATGTTTGGTCTGAAACGCAGGACAGCAAATGTGAGTACATTTTCTGTCATCTTTGCAGGACTGTGATATGAAGAGTTTGCAAAGTAACATTTTATCAACTGTGTAAAAGTGAATAGCACATAACAGGCACAATACTGGTATAAACATGAATGTCTATTGGTACAATATGCATCACATGACTAAACTTACGTCATCGTTTTTAACGGCGTTTTCAAATTTATCGTCTTTGGAGAGCATTTTCAAAAAGCTTTGTTTTAATTAATAAAAACGCCTCTCAGTGTGGACGGATGGCCAAAACGGAGAAAAAAAGATGCATTTTTTATGCATCTTTTAGTTTATATGCAAACGGCCACAGACGAGCTCTGCCATCTGTGATCTATTGCACCGGTTCTCGACTACAGTCTCTCCCAAAGATCTGGATCAGGTGTGTGAAGAGCGTTGGGTCACAGCTGAGAACCACTGATCTATTTAATACCACCAGTATTCACTAAAAATAGAAAGTAGGGCGATGTTTTGGCAGGAACGCTTAGCGTGAGGTTTTATTCTGCAGAGGAAAAAAAGGCCTGTAGTCAGTAATTTAATCCCTTAAAACTCATCTGTGATCACCAAAGTGACATATTTAAACGTGGGGTGATCTGGGGTGTGTTTCCCGAAAGCATCGTTAGCCAATTATGTTCGCAAGTTCTGTCGTTATCAGCAGTGCAACGAGTCTGTGTTTCCCGAAACTATCGTTCTAACGAACATTCGCAAACAGCATCTCAGAGTTGTGTGTTTGAGCGACAGATCTCTAGCTGCGGTTAGAAGCAGAGTTTCTTGAAATCTGGAAATAAAGCAAAATAACTGAGAAAAATGAGAATTCACGAGTTCACACTTACAAATAAGTCGGATAGATTAAATTGGTAAACGTATTTGGCGTGCTGTCCGGGGAGAGGGCTCTGATCTTGGTAATTGGCCCGAATGCAAAGTACCCCACATGGTTTGTCTTAAAGCATTTTAAAAACACCACATAGACATATAAACAACATTAAAAATTATATGCATAAAAGCATGATGCTAAGAATGTGTTGAGCTAGTGTTGTGCAATCCAACATGATGATCTGTAGACGTCAAACTCACCTCCGATCCCTGGCCGAAAGTTTCGAGCGTAACCTTTCATTAAATCATCCAGATTCGGCAACCAGGATATTTCGATGTCTGTGCCTACATATTCACCAATATCACTCAGCATGGCCCTATGGGGACAAAACAAACAAATGTTCCTCACTTTCCCTTGAAAACAGTCGTGTACATTTTTTTTTAGGATTCTTTGATGAACAGAAAGTTCAAAAGAACAGCATTTATCTGAAATAGAAAGCTTTTGCAACATTATAAATGTCTTTACTGTCACTTTTGACCAATTTAATGCATCCTTGCTGAATAAAAGTATTCATTTCTTTAATTTCTATAATATTATCTAATTAAACAAAGAATATCATATGTAGTTTGCTCAACACTATGTAAAGTATGCATTACTCTAAAATATAGATAGCTAAGCTACAAACTACTCAATATTGAAGATTTAATTCCAGTCAAAAGTCAAAATCTCTTATGCTCATCAAGCCTGCATTACTTGATCAAAAATACAGGGGGAAAAAAAACAGTAATATTGTGAAATATTATTACAATTTAAAATAATGTTTTTCTATGTGAACATATTGTCAAATGTAATTCATTCCTGTGATCAAAGCTGAATTTTCATTATCATTACTCCAGTCTTCAGTGTCACATGATCCTTCAGAAATCACTATAATATGATGATTTGATGATCAAGAAACATTTATGATTATTATCAATGTTGTAATCAGTTGTGCCGCTTCATATTTTTTTATAACCTGTGATACTTTTTCAGGATTCTTTGATGAATAAAAAGTTTTAAAAAGAACAGCATTTATTTAAAATAAAAAAATTAAATTTTGTAACAATATATACTACCGTTCAAAAGTTTGGGGCAGTCTTTTTTATCTTTCGTTTTATAAAAGATACTTTCATAAAGCGAAAGTATTCATAATACTTTTATTCAGCAAGGATGTGTTAAATTGATCAAAAGTGATATGAAAGATTTATATTGTCAGAAAAAGTAGCAAAAAAACAAAGAGCATGTTACACTCCAAGCTGCATGGAAAAGGTATTTATATTTTTATTGTATAAAACATGAAAAATATGCTGTAATTTGTTAAAATATCCTAAAAATAGCTATTACAAATTCAATTATATTATTATTATTATTGTGTAAGTCTTATTGTGTGTTTTTATTATTATTTCTTGGATGAAACAGCAATGTGTATGTAAGAGATAATAATAATTACCAGCACTGACAACATAAAGCTGTCATTGCAGTGCAATATTTGCACTTATTAGCAGCATATTCATTTGGTTAACCGTTAACTTAAAAAAAGATGTAAAAATATACATTAAAGGTTCTCTAAGCCTTCATAGAAAAGCATTAACTTCATTTATCCCCATTATTTGTAATGAACATTTTGTTACATTTTTGGTGTATTTTTTTTTTTATTCACAGCATATTGATAAAATGCATTTTGTGTCTCACTGCAAATTAAATTAAAAGTGAAAAAAGTGTATTGCCATTTTTACATTTTAAGTGTAAAGCTTCATGCAAATCCCACGGACACAACAGACTCCATCAGGGTGAACATCAATGTTTTGATGACAGATTTGTAAAAATACAAATATATAGGCTAATGTGAAAAAACAAAAACAATCTGTCTAATATACATACACGGATAAAAAAAAAAAAAAAAAAAAAGAATAATCTTAAAAAAAATAGCCTACAACATGTTAGTTGGTATGGTCCTATAAAATCATTATGTCAGTGTATTATTTTTGAAAAATATTTTGAAAAAATCCTTAGTAATAAGTGAACTGTACACAAGGGGGAAAAGACCCTGTAATGTTTTGACATGATATTTCTACGTGAAATGAACTGTGAACTGCACAACAACAAAAGCAGAGCATATACAAATAAATGCATGCACATTTTAATCTGTGAGAAAAAAAGCAATGTTTATGATAGCATATATATTATTTATATCTATGCATAGCTATACCATACATAACCACGACGATATATTATAATTAATATATCTATTAGGCTATATTAAGCAAAAGACGTGCACGTGAAAAAATGCCCCATTTCCAAGCAACAACAAGAATATTGAGATATAGTAGCCTATTTAAGTAGGCTACTGTATTGTGAATATATAATGATAAGCACGCGTTCTGCAGATACAATACCTATATTAGGCTACTCAATATTTGTATGATATCCACGAGAATGATGACTTTCAGCTTAAATTGTTTTACATGTTTAACATTAAGCTTGTCATTTAACAATATTTGTTCATTTCTGTTTCATGTTTGGAGGCGTAGGCTATAAAATGCTACTTAAAGCCTCACTGGAAATATCAACTTACTCAATTCCTGAAAAGATGGATGTTCACAGATCAGATATGCGTTTTTCACTGCGTAAAGCCATTTGATAAAGATGAGCAAATATTTTGAGAATCAATCACACTGCGCTCTGTACTCAGATATGTAAATGTATGAATATGTGTGCATCCTCCTCATCCTCATCTTCATCCTGAGGTGCGTATTCTCACCTGCTCATTCTGTTCTCACCGATGAGCACAAACCAGAAGATCGTCACGGAGAAACTCAGCGCATCCATTCTGCACAAACACGGCTCGGACTGATTCAAATATCCCGGTTTTCGCAGCCTCTGTGAGGAATCGCAAGAAAATTGCTATAATGATCCATAGTTTAGCCTGTGCCTTATACTGACTGCGGAGAAACCATCGCGAGGTCCGTTAAGCCATTTCTCGAACGAATCGTTCTTATGAGTCGGTTCGTTCGAACGATTCTGCCGAATTGACCAACCGTTTCGGCAAGTGTTCGTGAATTCCTCGACTTTCCAATGACACACTTTTTATTGAACAAATCTCATAGTCTTCAATCAAAATAACTTCCCTTACACTTTATATTGACATCTCATCTCTTATCTTATCTAATTAAAATTAGTCCTATGGCAAGCCGTTTGAACTTTTATTCATTTCCAGGATCTACTAGGCTAACAATGACAATTTTTGATATCAGGAATTAGCCTACATTTCCACGAACTCTAACAATGCTAATTCTTGATATCAACGATTAAATTTTCACTAGTTAAAATGCTAATTCCTGATATCAAAAATTGTCATTGTTACTTGTAGAAATCTAATTCCTGATATCAATAATTAATTAGCATTTTAACTAGTGAAAATGTAATTGTTGATATCAAGAATTCATATCCTGGAAATGAATAAAAGTCAAAACGGCTTGCCATATGAAAACCTTTCCTGTCGACTCAAGCAACATACCTGTCACAATCAAACAGTGTTCATTTATTTCAAATACAATCAATATACAATAGGCTATATAAAAAATATTGCACATAAAATACACGACAAAAGCAAATGTCAGTGTACCACTGCCAGCAAAAGATTGGACATAAAATACAAAGTGAGAACAGTTTTGATCGTTGACTTGAAAGAATCGGTTCAACAAAACTAACTGTTTGAACGAACCGATTCATTTCATTTGAATGAACGGATCCCTCCTCTTCATTCACATCAGATTAAAACCCTCCGCTCGTGGAGGATACAAGCACTCGCACGATAAAACAATGTTCTTATGTAACATCAACCCTGCTTTACTGTCATCTCTATCACCCTGTCTACTGAATGCTTCTTATGAAGAGGTTTATAAGGCATCAACACACATCCAAGTTCTTTGTTCAATCATTTGCACTATTCTTAGTGTCAGACTATTGTTTGCTTTGTTTGTATCCTGTCTGATGTTTTTTGTGTTGTTGTCTGACATATATAAAGGCCATGAGCTTAAATGATGTAATAGTGCGTTCAGTGACATTGATTGCTAAGCTCTTGTTGATATTGAACATTGAAAGGGTTTTAAGAAACCCTTCATGCTATTGACACTGTTTATATAGCAAGTATTTAAGCTGTTGTTCTGGGAGTTTGTAGCTGCCAAGAGGAAATAAAAAGAGAAAGAGAAAACAATAGAATAGAGAGATGGATAGAGATGTGTTAGTGAATAAGAGGTGGACCCCGAGGAGTTTCACCACTACAGAATACAGAAATGCTGAGCAGTGTGATTATTTAGTCTTCATAACTTATACAAAACAGCCCTAGTGACACACACACACACACACACACACACACACACACACACACACACACACACACACACACACACACACACACACACACACACACACACACACACACACACACACACACACACACACACACACACACACACACACACACAGAGAGAGAGAGAGAGAGAGAG